>VKON01002088.1:0-21607 GCA_009741485.1 Malurus cyaneus samueli
CTGTGGGGTGGCACAGGGGCTGGGACAGGCTGTTTCGTGGCTGGGGAATGCTGCAGGCTCAGCCCCAAGCTGGCTGGCTGCTGTGTGCAGCTCCAGTGGGTTTAAATCCTTCCTAAGCCTCAGTCCAAGTAATTTAAGGGCTCAGATCTTGACTGGCACCCCCTCTAACTCCTGTCCAATTCTCCTGGCTTGTAAGTTTTTCAGTTTGGGGTTGCAAAGCTGTGGAAAGTTTCTGGATCAGCCTTTCATGGGGACGGTGTCAGCTCAGGCACAGCAGCGCCCATTCGACAGGCTGTGTTTCCCAAAGGGGACAGTGACAAAATGGGGACATGTCCCTACTGAGTGCTCTGGTCCCAGGGATGTGGCTCCAAGGAGGGCACAGCGGGCACAGCTCTGCCAGCAGCTGCTGAGGACACAAAGGGTGCCCTTGGTGGGTGGCACTGCTTGTCTGTGGTCACAGGGATGCACAGGCAGCCCCCAGCCCAATGCAGGGCTAATGTGACACCGAGGGCAATGCCAGCCCAGTGCCACAAACAGATCCTGTCCCTCACCCTCCAGTCTGCCAGAGCTCCCCGGACACTGCCTACCTGGGAGAAAATGGATTTATTTGATGCTAATCCCTCCTGCGAGGCAGA
Source organism: Malurus cyaneus samueli (assembly GCA_009741485.1). Classification (NCBI taxonomy): domain Eukaryota; kingdom Metazoa; phylum Chordata; class Aves; order Passeriformes; family Maluridae; genus Malurus; species Malurus cyaneus. Next base: position 636 of record VKON01002088.1, read on the forward strand.
GGAAGGCTGGGCAGGTCAGGGAGCGTGGCAGGGAGTGCTGGCCATGGTGGGGACTGGGGGACAGCCGTGGCAGCGGTCCCTGAGCTCCGACAGTGTCTATTTATAGCTCCCTCCGAGCAGAGCAATCCTTTCCCTGGGGTGGAGAGCGATGGGAGATGTGAGGGATGGAGGAGGAGCCACGCTCACCATTCCTGCTTCAGCACCTGTCCCTGGGGACACACCCGCCCGGCAGGGACATTGGGGGGACGTGGGGAGCCAGGCAGGTGGGAATGTTGGAAAAATTACCAGTTAATTTTTTTTTTTTATATAACTTTAGCCAAAGATCTTGTTTGCCTTTGGGGAAAGGGTGCTGAAGTTTCTTTGCAGGGTACTGTTCCACCAGGTCGCCAAGGTGGGATCTGTTTTGTGCCTTATCCATCGTGCCCTGGAGCCTGCAGCTGGATGCCAGCACATTCCAGATGTGGCCATGGCTGGGAAAGCTCAGGGATCAGCAGGGGCCACGTGAAGCTGCCCGCAGCCACGGAGGGACCATGCTGGGCCTCCTGGAGGCTGCAGAGCCATGCTGGGCTTCAGGCCCTGTTGGGTGCATCTTCCCTGCCCACTACCCCAAAAACAGAGTTCCTCTTTGCTCAGGGTGATGATTTCAGAAGACTTATGCTGGCTGTTCAGACACAGGAATCCTCCTGGAGAAGCTGTTTGCTCACAAGAGCTTTCTCCAGGGACAGATCCTGAGCCATGAGTGGGTCTGTCCCACTCCCTGGGCTGAAGCAGCGCCCTAAAGCTGTCAGAGGGGTCAGGAATGTCCTGTGGCGCACGGCAGACCTGCAGTCCCTGGTCACTCTGGGCCATGAGCCGTCGGGGTGTCAGGGATTCCTGTCCATGTTGGGAAATCCCAAACTGAGAATGGACTCACTATGTGGAATCAGAGAGTCACAAAAAGTCCTGAGCTGGAGGGATCACCAGTCCCACCCCAGCCCTGCCCAGACCCCCCAAACCCCACCCTGTGCATCCCTGGCAGGCTGTCCAACGCTCCTGGAGCTCTGGCAGCCTCGGGGCCGGACCATCCCTGGGGAGCCTGGGCAGTGCCAGCACCCTCTGGGGACAGAAGAACCTTTCCCTGCTCTCCAGCCTGAGCCTGCCCTGGCCCAGCTCCAGCCCTTCCCTGTCCCTGTCCCAGGGATCGGAGCTGCCCTCGGGAGGAGCTGCAGCCCCGCTGAGCTCTGCGCTCAGTGTCCTCTGCTCCAGGATGAACAAACCGACATTCCTGGTCTCCCCGTGTCCCCTGATGCCATCATGCTCTGGGTGCAGCGCCTGAGCCCCCGTGCATCAGGGAAAGGCTGTGGAGATGCAGCCGCGCTCCAGAGGGGGATGCTCTGGTGTCAGACAGCTCAACCCAACCCCGGCGAGCGCTGAGAGCCCTGGGGCGCTCCGGCCACTGCCTGCAACACGAGCATTGTCACCATCATGTTGTGGCTCATGCTCACACCAGGGGGACGCTGCCCCAGCCCCCCCAGCACGCTCGGGCGGTGACTTTGCCTGTCCCCAGCCCCGCTGTCAGTGACCGGCCGCTGTCTGGCCGCTGTCCCCGCGGCTCTGTCTGCCCGTGCAGCCAGCGCCAGCCCAGGGCACAGCACAGCACGGGCTGGGGGTGTCACAGCCCCGCTCGGGGTGCAGAGCATCCCTGTGCCCCCCTCCACAGCCTGGGGCAGGCAGCATGGCCGGATTCACTGCTCAGACGGGCACTCCTTGTCTAGACAGCGCCAGGGGGTGGCTGTGGGGTGTCCTTCAGCCCAGGGCCGGCCAAAGTAGGTCAGATGAGTCTGTTCTACCAGCAGCTGTTTATTGCTGTTCACCCTCTGGCGTGGGACACATAGTTCGGGCTGAGCTGCCCGAAATCAGGCAAGGTGACCCCATCTCCAGGAGCCCCTGGTCCTTCTGCAGGCGGTTTGGCTGCCTGTCCATCCCCTCCGTGTCTGAGGGCTCAGCAGTGCCCACAGGACTTGCCAGACTCCTCACACGGCAGCTCTGTGAGCTCGGCAGCAGCTGCAGGCAGCAAGGCTGTGTTTCTTTCAGGACCGATCTGCAGCTCTGGCCCAGCCTTTCGGCTCAGAAGGGTGGCATGGGCAGTGCCATCCCCACCTGCGGTGTTGAGGACTGTGAACATCAGTCCCACTGCCCATAATACGGGACAGCCCCCAGATGTGTGCATCTCCACGGTCACTCTGCTGACCCTGCACAACCAAAGGTTTTTCCTGCTGTTCAACCGTGAGAGCCTGGGTGTGGAGCCAGCCCAGCACGGCAGCTCTGTCCCTGCAGCTGGGGAGGGGGAGGGGGCTGTTCTGTGTGAGACAGGATGGTCCTGGGGATGGGGATGATGGATGGGATGGGGATAGGGATGGGGATGGGGATGGGGATGGGGATGGGGATGGGGATGGGGAAGGGGTTGCGCTGTTTGGCAGGATGGTCCATGGGGATGGGTGGGGATGGGGAAGGGCTGCCTGTTGAGACAGGATGGTCCTGGGGATGGGGAAGGGGCTGTGCTGTCTCAGACAGGATTGGTCCTGGGGATGGGGAAGGGGCTGTTCTGTGTGAGACAGGATGGTCCTGGGGATGGGGAAGGGGCTGCGCTGTTAGACAGGATGGTCCTGGGGATGGGGAAGGGGCTGCGCTGTTAGACAGGATGGTCCTGGGGATGGGGAAGGGGCTGTGCTGTCTCAGACAGGACGGTCCCCAGCTCTGGGAAATGCTGTGCACAGGGCCGGGCCAGTGGCTGCTAAGGGAGGCAGTGACACTGCTGTGACACGGAGCCCTAATTGCCCGGCACACTGATTGATCAGGCTGACAAGCCCAGCTGGTCCCAGGCGCTGGTCCAAGGCCACACCGCCCCACGAGGTGGCCAACACTCCTGATTGATGCCAAGGTCACGGCGAGGCACGGCGAGGGGGAGGAACCGGAGCCCACCCCTTGCCGGGGGTCACTCCCCAGTGCTGGCCCTCGAGCAGCCACAGGGCTCCCTGTCCGGGCCACTCCACGCCCAGAACCAGCCGGGGATGGCAATGTCCCGCTGTCCCCACATTCTGGACCCCTCTCCCAGCGTGCAAACCGCTTTGAGGAGCTGAGAGTTAACGCTCTCCCCCCCTTTTCCATCCCCCCGATTCTGTCTCAGCAGCCGACAGGCAGTAAAAGACCCTTTGCAGTTGTCAAGGCAACGCCGGATCATGAAGACGGTGCCGTGAAGTGGCAGCAGCCGAGGGCTCTGCTCTCCCTCTCCTCTGCTCTCCATCTCCGGCGCTTCCCTCTCGAGGCCGCGCTGCCACTGCCAGTGATGCTGCTCGGAGGGCAGCCCGTGGGGTGTGCGGGGAGCCCACCTGGAACTGCCCCATGGCTCATAAAGGGGGCTGGGGGTGATGTGGGACCCTCCCAGCCCACCTGGAACTGGCCCCACGACTCATAAAGGGGACTGGGGGTGATGTGAGACCCTCCCAGCCCCCCTGGAACTGACCCCACGGCTCATAAAGGGACTGGGGTGATGTGAGACCCTCCACCCCCCTGGAACTGACCCCACGGCTCATAAAGGGGGCTGGGGGTGATGTGAGACCCTCCCACCCCACCTGGAACTGGCCCCACTGCTCGCCGAGGGGGCTGGGGGTGATGTGGGATCACCCCACGGTCCTTGCCCCACTGCAGTGCTGGTGCCTCAGGCTCTGCCCACATCCACCTTCCCCACAGGCTCTAACCCCACCCCAGTCCCACCCCAAAGGCATGCACTTTCTGCTGAATGAGACCTTCACGAGCCTTATCCCTGTCCTTGGGGTTCCCTGGATTCCTGTTTGCCTTCTCCCTGTCCCTGAGATTCCTTGGGTTCCTGTTTGCCTTCTCCCTGTCCCTGGGGTTCCTTGGATTCCTGTTTGCCTTCTCCCTGTCCCTGAGATTCCTTGGGTTCCTGTTTGCCTTCTCCCTGTCCTTGGGGTTCCTTGGGTTCCTGTTTGCCTTCTCCCTGTCCCTGAGATTCCTTGGGTTCTGTTTGCCTTCTCCCTGTCCCTGGGGTTCCTTGGGTTCCTGTTTCCATCCCGTGGAGTCAGCAGGCCCACAATGAGCCCCGTGGTGTCCATGCTGGGATCTGTCATAGGACAGATGAACCCCACTTTGGACAATCTCCCTGCGGGTCCCCCCCTCCCCAACCTGCAGAGGGGCTGTGGAAGGGATCCCGCAGTTTGTCCCTGTCAGGGCACCTTTCCAGAGGGAAATGCAGCTGCCTCCATCCTCAGCCATGAGCATCCCTCCTGTTGGGGGAACCACAGAACTCCTGAGCTCGGGGGAGCAGGTGGGGATGAGCCTTTGAGGGTGGATCCTGCAGGTCAGACTCCCCACAAAATCTGAAAACAAGGGAGTTTCCTTGGCAGCAGCCATCCTGGAAGGGCTGGGAGTGAGCAAGGAGAGGAGTGGATGGGCAATGCCCAGGGCTCTGCAGAGCACACCCAGTGCAGGGCTCCCCACGTGTCTTTGTCAAATCCCAGAGCAGCGTCACAGCTCCAGGAGCCCTGGGAATCCCAGGAGACAGACAGAATCATCTCTGAGTGCTGCTGTTGGCACTGCTGGTGGCTGACTCCTGATGGCCTGGCAGCTGGACACCTGCCCTGTCCCCTGCCAGGTCCCTGCTCCTGTGGGGTGCTGTAGGGCCAGCTGTGAAAAGGAGCAGGGAGATCATTGCCATGGCAGAATGGGGTTTGGAGCAGGGCAGTGCAGTCACGGACCCATGGAGATGGTAAGGGCCATGATCCCATCTCTGTCCGTGCCAGTGTTCCTGTCACCAAACCTGTGGAAAAAACAAAAACTCTCCAACAACATTTTAATGTTGAGATCAAGATTACTTTATTTTCTGGCCGATGTTGTTTGGCCAGGATTGCACAGAAATCATTCACCCACACACAGCGGTGTGCAGAGAAATCATTCCATGCACGTGGATTTTACAAGATTTCCCCAAACTTTATTCAAAACCCAGAGAACTCTTGGTTCAATGTTCATTGGTCCAACGTTGCGCAGTTCTCAGCATTGGGTTCCTGCTGGATCTGGATTTCTTCTCCTCCGATGCTGATAGGTTTTCCTTCTCATCTCTCTGTGCCCAGCCCAGGTGTGTCCGACCAGCCAGGGGGAGCTTTGGGGCTGATGTTCTGTAAATGGTCACTATGGATGGTCACTGATGGTCACTGGATGGTCACTGCACTGAGCCACTGATGGCCCTTATCTGTTTGTGCACTTCTCCCAGTCTGTGTGAGATGTTAACGCTCCTCAGGCCTCACTGGTGGACAGTACCTGCAAAGAAACTTCAGCACCCTTTCCCCAAAGGCAAACAAGATCTTTGGCTAAAGTTATATAAAAAAAAAAATTAACTGGTAATTTTTCCAACATTCCCACCTGCCTGGCTCCCCACGTCCCCCCAATGTCCCTGCCGGGCGGGTGTGTCCCAGGGACAGGTGCTGAAGCAGGAATGGTGAGCGTGGCTCCTCCTCCATCCCTCACATCTCCCATCGCTCTCCACCCCAGGGAAAGGATTGCTCTGCTCGGAGGGAGCTATAAATAGACACTGCCGGAGCTCAGGGACCGCTGCCACGGCTGTCCCCCAGTCCCCACCATGGCCAGCACTCCCTGCCACGCTCCCTGACCTGCCCAGCCTTCCTCTGCCTCGCAGGAGGGATTAGCATCAAATAAATCCATTTTCTCCCAGGTAGGCAGTGTCCGGGGAGCTCTGGCAGACTGGAGGGTGAGGGACAGGATCTGTTTGTGGCACTGGGCTGGCATTGCCCTCGGTGTCACATTAGCCCTGCATTGGGCTGGGGGCTGCCTGTGCATCCCTGTGACCACAGACAAGCAGTGCCACCCACCAAGGGCACCCTTTGTGTCCTCAGCAGCTGCTGGCAGAGCTGTGCCCGCTGTGCCCCTCCTTGGAGCCACATCCCTGGGACCAGAGCACTCAGTAGGGACATGTCCCCATTTTGTCACTGTCCCCTTTGGGAAACACAGCCTGTCGAATGGGCGCTGCTGTGCCTGAGCTGACACCGTCCCCATGAAAGGCTGATCCAGAAACTTTCCACAGCTTTGCAACCCCAAACTGAAAAACTTACAAGCCAGGAGAATTGGACAGGAGTTAGAGGGGGTGCCAGTCAAGATCTGAGCCCTTAAATTACTTGGACTGAGGCTTAGGAAGGATTTAAACCCACTGGAGCTGCACACAGCAGCCAGCCGGCTTGGGGCTGAGCCTGCAGCATGCCCACATCCCCTGCTCCTGGAGAGCTGCTGCTGCCATCCCACAGCATTCAAACAGCCTGTCCCAGCCCCTGTGCCACCCCACAGGCCTCTGTGTCACCCCACAGCGTTCAAACAGCCTGTCCCAGCCCCTGTGCCACCCCACAGTGTTCAAACAGCCTGTCCCAGCCCCTGTGCCACCCCACAGACCTCAAACAGCCTGTCCCAGCCCCTGTGCCACCCCACAGACCTCAAACAGCCTGTCCCAGCCCTGTGCCACCCCACAGACCTCAAACAGCGTGCCCCGAGCCTGGGGAAGCGCTGGGAGGTGACACCTTCCCCTCCAGGGCTCATCAGTCAGCACAGCTGCGGTGCTGGTGGCTGTTCCTCCCCACAGATTTCAGGAATCAGCCCCAGTGGGTCCCAGGCAGCGCTGGGATCAAAGCCAGGCTCTTTGCCACGGGAAATGACAGCACCAGGGAGGAGCCCAGCGGCAGCCAGAGCCCGGGGGCTCTCTGCCATGTGGGATGCAGGTTGAGCCCTTGCTGAGCTCTGGGCTGTCCATGCTGCCAGCCCGAGGGGACACCAGGGCCTCGTCAAGAAGCTTTTCCCCCGCAGCCCTCCATCTCCGGGCACATTTTGACACATCCAGGGGATGCAGCCGCGGTGTCCCCGGAGCAGAGAGGACAGAGATCCCCTGTCAGATCTGTCGTTGGGACCCAGCTGTGCTCCTGCCGAGGCTCTGAGGGGGAGGGGACCCTGCGGGGACAGGCAGGATGCAGCCGCTGGGTGCGTCCTGCAGAACGGGAGCCTTTCCAGGAGGGAACCGAGCCTTTCCAGCGCCTCCCGCCGTGCCCCTGCCCCATGACGAGCTTCCTCGGAAAGGAGGGGACAGGAGCAGAGCGACCTCTCCCCACCCTGCCAGCCTGGAAAACCTCACCCAGGCGATGCCAGGATGTGTTGTATCCCGTCGCCATGGCAACCGGCATCTCCCGGTGCTGCGGCGGCGGGTGCGGAGTGGCGGCACCGGGACCGGGCAGCGCTCAGAGCGGGGACACCGCCGGGGCTGTCACTCGTGTCACACGAGGGCTGGGAAGCAGCACTGAGCCCCTTCAGCGTGCTTGAGAGCCTGGGACAGCCCCGCTGGTGGGAGGGTGAGAGGAGCGTGCAGGATGGGGGTGCAGAGGAGCCTCAGCGGCATAGAGGGGCTGCACGGTGACAGCCAGCGGTGACATCCCCGAAAGGACAATCCTGCCGGCTGCTGGGCCTCCCTCTCTGCTCCAGCCGCTTTCGCACCACAGGCTCTAACCTGCCACCCCAGTCCCCCCACAAAGGCATGCACTTTCTGCGAATGAGACCTTCACGAGCCTTATCCCTGTCCTTAGGGGTTCCCTGGATTCCTGTGTGCCCTCCCTGTCCCTGAGATTCCTTGGGTTCCTGTTTGCCTTCTCCCCTGTCCTCTGGGGTTCCGCTTGAGATTCCTGTTGCTTCTCCCTTCCACACGAGATTCCTTGGTATCCTGTTTGCCTTCTCCTTCCCTGGGTTCCGTTAGGTGCCTGGTTGCCTTACTCCCTGTCCCTGAGATTCCTTGGGGTCTGTTTTGCACTTCATCCCTGTACCCTGGGGTCCTTGGGTTCCTGTTATCATCCCGTGGAGTCAACAGGCCCACGAATTTGGAACCCCGTTGGTTGTCATGCTCGGGATTCTGTCATAGACAATGAACCCGCTTTTGGACCATACTCCTGCGGGTCCCCCCCTCCCCAACCTGCAGAGGGGCTGTAGGAAAGGGATCCCGCTGCAGTTCTGTCCCCTGTCAGGTGCACCTTTCCGAGGGAAATTGCGAAGCTTGCCTCCATCCTCAGCCATGAGCAGTCCCTCCTGTTGGGACCACAGAACTCCTCGAAGCTCGGGGGACACGGTTGGGATGAGCCCTTTGAGGGTGGATCATGGCAGGTACAGACTCCCCACACAAAATTCTGAACAACGAAGGGAGTGGAAGTTTCTCTTTGGCAGCAGCCATCTGCGAGGCGGGTATGGGGGTGGAGCAAGGGTGTAGTGGATTGGGCAATGCCCAGGGCTCTGCAGCACACACCCAGTGCAGGGCCTCCCATCGTGTCTTGTCAAATCCCAAGCAGCGTCACTAGTCGCATGGAGCCCCTGGGAAATCCCAGGAGACGACAGAATCATCTCTGAGTTGCTGTCTGTTGGCACTGCTGGTGGCTGAATCCTGATGGCCTGCAGCTGGGACCCTTGCCCGGTCCTGCCACGGTCCCTGCTCACTGTGGGGTGCTGTAGGGCCAGCTGTGAAAAGGAGCAGGAGAATCAATTGCCATGGCAGAATGGGGTTTGGAGCAGGGCAGTGCATCACGGACCCATGGAGATGGTAAGGGCCATGATCCCATCTCTGTCCGGATAGCCCAGTGTTCCTGTCACCAAACCCTGTGGGGAAAACAAAAACTCTCCAACAACATTTTACATGTTGGAGTTAACTCAAGGCATTGCTTTATTTCTCGCAGGAGTTTGCAGATGTGCCACAGAAATCATTTCACCCACACACAGCCCGGCTGTGCAGAAGAAAATCATTCCGACACATGCAGGATTTTTACAGATTTTCCCCCAAACTTTTATCACATCAACGCCAGAGAAACCATGGTTCAATGTTCAGTTGGTCCAACATTGCCGACATTCCTGGTCTCCCCGTGTCCCCTGATGCCATCATGCTCTGGGTGCAGCGCCTGAGCCCCCGTGCATCAGGGAAAGGCTGTGGAGATGCAGCCGCGCTCCAGAGGGGGATGCTCTGGTGTCAGACAGCTCAACCCAACCCCGGCGAGCGCTGAGAGCCCTGGGGCGCTCCGGCCACTGCCTGCAACACGAACATTGTCACCATCATGGTGGCTCCGCTCACACCAGGGGGACGCTGCCCCAGCCCCCCCAGCACGCTCGGGCGGTGACTTTGCCTGTCCCCAGCCCCGCTGTCAGTGACCGGCCGCCGTCTGGCCGCTGTCCCCGCGGCTCTGTCTGCCCGTGCAGCCAGGGCCAGCCCAGGGCACAGCACAGCACGGGCTGGGGTGTCACAGCCCTGCTCGGGGTGCAGGCATCCCTGTGCCCCCCTCCACAGCCTGGGGCAGGCAGCAGGCGGATTCACTGCCAGACGGGCACTCCTTGTCTAGACAGCGCCAGGGGGTGGCTGTGGGGTGTCCTTCAGCCCAGGGCCGGCCAAAGTAGGTCAGATGAGTCTGTTCTACCAGCAGCTGTTTATTGCTGTTCACCCTCTGGCGTGGGACACATAGTTCGGGCTGAGCTGCCCGAAATCAGGCAAGGTGACCCCATCTCCAGGAGCCCCTGGTCTTTCTGCAGGCGGTTTGGCTGCCTGTCCATCCCCTCCGTGTCTGAAGGCTCAGCAGTGCCCACAGGATTGCCAGGCTCCTCACACCCGGCTCTGTGAGCTCGGCAGCAGCTGCAGGCAGCAAGGCTGTGTTTCTTTCAGCACGACTGCGCTCTGGCCCAGCCTTTCGCTCAGAAGGGTGGCATGGGCAGTGCCATCCCCACCTGCGGTGTTGAGGACTGTGAACATCAGTCCCACTGCCCATAATACGGGACAGCCCCCAGATGTGTGCATCTCCACGTCACTCTGCTGACCCTGCACAACCAAAGGTTTTTCCTGCTGTTCAACCGTGAGAGCCTGGGTGTGGAGCCAGCCCAGCACGGCAGCTCTGTCCCTGCAGCTGGGGATGGGGAGGGGGCTGTTCTGTGTGAGACAGGATGGTCCTGGGGATGGGGATGGGATGGGATGGAATGGGATGGGATGGGGATGGGATGGGGGGGGATGGGGATGGGGAGGGGATGGGGATGGGGATGGGGATGGGATGGGGAGGGATGGGAGGGGATGGAAGGGGCTTTCTGTGTGAGACAGGATGGTCCTGGGATGGTTGGGATGGGGAAGGGCGCGCTGTCTCAGCAGGATGGTCCTGGGGTGGGAAGGGCTGTGCTGTCTCAGAAGGCGTCTGGGAGGGCTGCTTTTGAGACAGGATGGTCCTGGGGATGGGGAAGGGGCTGTTCTGTGTGAGACAGGATGGTCTAGATGGGGATGGGGAAGGGGCTGCGCTGTTTGAGGCAGGATGGTCCTGGTGGGGATGGGGAAGGGGCTGTGCTGTTGAGACAGGATGGTCCTGGGGATGGGAAGGGGCTGCTGTTGAGACAGGATAGTCCTGGGATGGGGAAGCGGCTGTGTGTCTCAGACAGGACGGTCCCCGGCTCTGGGAAATGCTGTTGCACAGGGCCGGCCAGGGCTGCTAAGGGAGGCAGTGACACTGCTGTGACACGGAGCCCTAATTGCCCGGCACACTGATTGATCAGGCTGACAAGCCCAGCTGGTCCCAGGCGCTGGTCCAAGGCCACACCGCCCCACGAGGTGGCCAACACTCCTGATTGATGCCAAGGTCACGGCGAGGCACAGCGAGGGGGAGGAACCGGAGCCCACCCCTTGCCGGGGGTCACTCCCCAGTGCTGGCCCTCGAGCAGCCACAGGGCTCCCTGTCCGGGCCACTCCACGCCCAGAACCAGCCGGGATGGCAATGTCCCGCTGTCCCCACATTCTGGACCCCTCTCCCAGCGTGCAAACCGCTTTGAGGAGCTGAGAGTTAACGCTCTCCCCCCCTTTTCCATCCCCCCGATTCTGTCTCAGCAGCCGACAGGCAGTAAAAGACCCTTTGCAGTTGTCAAGGCAACGCCGGATCATGAAGACGGTGCCGTGAAGTGGCAGCAGCCGAGGGCTCTGCTCTCCCTCTCCTCTGCTCTCCATCTCCGGCGCTTCCCTCTCGAGGCCGCGCTGCCACTGCCAGTGATGCTGCTCGGAGGGCAGCCCGTGGGGTGTGCGGGGAGCCCACCTGGAACTGCCCCATGGCTCATAAAGGGGGCTGGGGGTGATGTGGGACCCTCCCAGCCCACCTGGAACTGGCCCACGACTCATAAAGGGGACTGGGGGTGATGTGAGACCCTCCCACCCCACCTGGAACTGACCCCACGGCTCATAAAGGGGGCTGGGGGTGATGTGAGACCCTCCCACCCCACCTGGAACTGGTCCACTGCTCGCCGAGGGGGCTGGGGGTGATGTGGGATCACCCCACGGTCCTTGCCCCACTGCAGTGCTGGTGCCTCAGGCTCTGCCCACATCCACCTTCCCCACAGGCTCTAACCCCACCCCTCCCACCCCAAAGGCATGCACTTTCTGCTGAATGAGACCTTCACGAGCCTTATCCCTGTCCTTGGGGTTCCCTGGATTCCTGTGCTCTCCCTGTCCTGAGTTCCTTGTTCCTTTGCCTTCTCGTCCCTGTCCTTGACCGTTTGACCTCTCTGCCTGTTCCGGTTTGTGGTTCCTGGATTTGGGTTCCTGTTTGCTCCCCTGTCCCTGGGGTTCCTTGGATTCCTGTTTGCCTTCTCCCTGTCCCTGAGATCTGTTTGCTCTCCTTCTGGTGGATTCCTGTTTGCCTTCTCCCTGTCCTGGTTCCTTGTCCTGTTGCCTTCCCTGTCCCTGAGATTCCTTGGGTTCTGTTTGCTTCTCTGTCCCTGGGTCTTTGGCCTGTTTGCTTCCCTGTCCCTGAGATTCCTTGGGTTCTGTTTGCCTTCTCCCTGTCCCTGGGGTTCCTTGGGTTCCTGTTTCCATCCCGTGGAGTCAGCAGGCCCACAATGAGCCCCGTGGTGTCCATGCTGGGATCTGTCATAGGACAGATGAACCCCTTTGGACAATCTCCCTGCGGGTCCCCCCCTCCCCAACCTGCAGAGGGGCTGTGGAAGGGATCCCGCAGTTTGTCCCTGTCAGGGCACCTTTCCAGAGGGAAATGCAGCTGCCTCCATCCTCACCATGAGCATCCCTCCTGTTGGGGGAACCACAGAACTCCTGAGCTCGGGGGAGCAGGTGGGGATGAGCCTTTGAGGGTGGATCCTGCAGGTCAGACTCCCCACAAAATCTGAAAACAAGGGAGTTTCCTTTGGCAGCAGCCATCCTGAAGGCTGGGATGAGCAAGGAGAGGAGTGGATGGGCAATGCCCAGGGCTCTGCAGAGCACACCCAGTGCAGGGCTCCCCACGTGTCTTTGTCAAATCCCAGAGCAGCGTCACAGCTCCAGGAGCCCTGGGAATCCCAGGAGACAGACAGAATCATCTCTGAGTGCTGCTGTTGGCACTGCTGGTGGCTGACTCCTGATGGCCTGGCAGCTGGACACTTGCCCTGTCCCTGCCAGGTCCCTGCTCCTGTGGGGTGCTGTAGGGCCAGCTGTGAAAAGGAGCAGGGAGATCATTGCCATGGCAGAATGGGGTTTGGAGCAGGGCAGTGCAGTCACGGACACCAGAGAGATGGTAAGGGCATGATCCCATTCGTCTGCCCAGTTTCCTGTCACCAAACCTGTGGAAAAAACAAAAACTCTCCAACAACATTTTAATGTTGAGACTCAAGGCATTACTTTATTTTCTGGCCAGATTTTGTTGTGGCCGCAGGATACAGAAATCATTTCACCCACACACAGGAAATGTGCAGAGAAAACATTCCATGGCACGTGGATTTTACAAGATTTCCCCAAACTTTATTCCATCCAAACCCAGAGAACTCCATGGGTTCAATGTTCATTGGTCCAACGTTGCGCCGTTCTCAGCATTTGGGTTCCTGCTGGATCTGGATTTCTTCTCCTCCGATGCTGATCAGGTTTTCCTTCTCATCTCTCTGTGCCCAGCCCAGGTGGTCCGAGCAGCCAGGGGGAGCTTTGGGGCTGATGTTCTGTAAATGGTCACTGAGGTCGATGGTACTGATGGTCTGATGGTACTACTGCATCTGTCATGCTGCACTGATGGTCACTGATGGCCACTGATGGTCACTGATGGTCTCTGATGGTCACTGATGGTCATGCTGGTCACTGTGGTCACTGATGGTCACTGATGGTCACTGATGGTCACTGATGGCCAATGATGGCCCTTATCTTTTGTGCCACTTCCAGTCTGCTGACATGTTAACCTCCTCAGGCCTTCACCTGCCCCCGGGTGCCCAGGGCTCTGAGCACACCCCGGGGTGCAGCACAAGGGTTAAAGCTGAGCCTGACAGAGCACCAGGCTCCGTGGGTGCTGGCAGCTCTCCAGCTGTTTGGCCACCTGTGGCAGCTGCTGCTTTCTCCAGAAGCTGCTTGCTATTGCTTTTAAATTGATGATGCAATTGGGCCTTATTTAAAGCAACAGTTCTTTCCCTTCCAATTTTGCTCAGTGATGAATATTGGCTCTACTTCTTTCCCTCTCCTTCCCTACCTCTTCACCCGGACTCCGAAATGCCCAGGGATGCATGTGGAATGGCTTTCTACCCATTGTCAGGCACTTGCAGTATCCCATAAATAATCTCCCACTTGTTTGGTCTAAATGTAATTAAGATCCTCACTCCATGCTTGGCGACACTGACCGGCCGTAGCGCCGGTGATTTATGGGGCTGCATTGTTTGGGGCTTTAATTGCAGGCTGCAGCCGGGCCCTCCCCTGACAGCTTCTCCCAGGAATGATCTGTTTACGCTGCAGAGGAGTTTGGGGTGATAACTGCATCAAGCAGGTTGATAACGAAGACCTCGCTGCTCAGGCAGGAACCTGTTGAAGGGGTTGCTGTAGGAGGCGGCTCTCGGAGAGCAGGGCAGGGAGTTCCCTGGAGAGACTCAGCTCCTTTCCGTGCGCGGAATATTTGCAGGCTGCCCGCGATTGCACTGATTGTTACGGAAAATTATGTGAGAGCTGCATTTTCCTTCAAATAATTTAACTCTGCGGATCCTGTGGGTATTTAGTGCGGGCTCTGCGCTGGGCACGGGGCGATCAGTCACGTTAAATCACATGGCTCTGCTGCCAGGGCCGGATTGGAGAATGCTCGGGTACTCGCTGTGCATATTCATGAAGGGGAATTAGGAATTCAGCCCTCCCGGGCAGGGCGTGTGAGCGCAACTTTGGTTATTTCTGTTGTGCCGAGGAGCCCGCACAGCGCCGATGTTCGGGTGGTGGGAATACCTGAGGTGACTCCGTGCCTCCCTGTGCCCATCCCGCTGCTGCTCCTCGCTTGGAGCTGCAGCACAGCCCTCCATCCATCCATCCATCCATCCATCCATCCATCCATCCATCCATCCATCCCTCCATCCATCCATCCATCCATCCATCCATCCATCCATCCATCCATCCATCATCATCATCCATACCATCCTCCATCTCCCATCATGCCTCGACACAGCCCAAATTTCCCTGACACCCAATCTCCTTTGGCCTTCAACCATCTTCCCTCAATGCCGCCATCCTCCATCTGCCCATTCTCTCTGCACTGATGTCGCATGCAGCTCTCCAGCTACTCTCTGGAGCGAACGCGCAAGTATACCAATCCCAGGGTCTGCCAGCGCTTAACCTGCTGTGCCCTCTCCGAGCTCGGCTGCAAGGTACGCTGGTGCCACACGCCATTACTTGGGATTGCTGGGCGTAGTACGGTGGAGCTCGGCAAGGGCCTCCCCGCACACGGCCTCCATGCCTACGGACCTGCTATTCAGGCCGGCCCTCGGCCTTTCAGGAACATATCCCTGGAGGCCGGAAGTGGGAATTACGGGTTCTGAAGCAAGGAACGAGTGCGCCTGGGCGTCCGCGTGCAGGCTGCTGGTCCGGAAGCTGGACAGGTTCGTCTCGAGCTGGCTATGGGGGTGGTGGGCCGCGAGGAAAGGCCTAGAGGGAGGGAGGAGGACGCGCGGGACTGTACGGACCAGAGGGCTGCCCCCAAGCGGCAAGGGCGGAGCTCAAGAAGTATATAAGGCACATGATTTATATACGGAGACGTCATGGTCCGGAGGAGGTAGGAATTCGGGCTGACTGAAGAGTGAGAGCCAAAAGTTTAGTACGTGTCCCTGATCCCAGCTCAGCACTGACACCCACGTAAACTCTCGAGCGGATACACTCAGGCTCCGACATGAGAGTGTAGGAACAGACCAGGGGCCGAGGAGGTTCTTGTCCCCATGAAGTTGGTATTCAGATGCTGATACGAGCCGTTTTGCCACGAGTCTTTTCGAGCTCAAGAACCCATCGCAGGATTCTTATCATCTCCCCATGGGAGAAAGTAAAGATGACTGAAGAGAGAGAGCAAGATGGAATGACCTAAAACACGCTCCAGCACTTGCTCTAGGTGAGGATTCTCTGAAGGACACTTGAAACAATCCCTTTAGATGTGAAACGCTGGAGCGTAGGAGACTTTTGCATCCCCTGAATTGCACTATAAAGACGGGAACAATCCAACATGCTGATCCCACTTTCTCCTCCCTTCAGTTCTGGTAGTACGGGATAACGTAGGAACAAGGATGCCTGAACTATACCTTATCACCCAAAGCTGGCTGCTTTTTAATCAGAAGTTTGAGCTGTAGGAAGGCACAATGCCACATCCACGTCCGCCTGCTCCAAGCAGGCACTCCAACATCTTCCCAACAGTCGACATACACCCTCCCATCGCGGCAGGAGCGAAACACCTGACTTTACCACGAGACACGAATGCCCTGCTCCGAGCGGAAAACCAGTACCACAACAGTTGTGGGTTCGGACCATCACACTCTCCAGAGGGAGGGTAGCAGAAGCACCAAAGTCGTTATCTGGGAATTCCCATTCAAGGCCTACGACTCAAGACACATCCAGCGCGAAGAAATTGCCTATCACCACAATATCCACCACCAATCCTGCGCGTCCTTGTCTAGTGGGCTGATGTCCATTCCCTGTCCCTTGTCCTGCACTGCCTATGCCCCTCTTGGTCCAGCAGGCAGAATAAACAAGTGATCATCTTTGCAGTCGGCACCAAGACTTCCCCCAACCTGGGTTGGGTGGAAGACCCTCTTAAGATCACCAGTAGTCCCCCTCCCATGGGTCACTTACCATTGCCACCCCCCAAGGCGGTGGGACAGAGATTGACCACCAGAAGATTCAGGACCTTGGGGACAGCTTTAATTGAGCAAGAGCACCCCTGGGATCTCCCTGGGCCCAGGCTTGCCCTGGGTGGAACTCTGCGTTGTGTGTCTTCCAAAGCAGCGTAATCACATAGACAATCCCTGTGCATTTTCACTCAACTAGCAACATTGTTTCGACATTACAAACCTGTCGCCTCTTCTAGGCGCAATCCCCCACAATCCGGCGGAATGAGGGACTGACCCTGGGATGTGGGGGACATTCGCGGGTGCCTCTAAGGGACCAGCCACCTCTTCTCTTCACACAATGTCAAGACAAAAGCTTTTGTCAGTTGCACCACACCAGTGGTGAGAAAAATATCAGTATGCGAATACAACACAATGCATCAAAGAACGGCCAACGCTAGACGGACAAAGCCTTGTGATGGAATTCCTCTGAGGAAAATCGGCACAGGCCGAGAGAGGCGATCGCTAGGATCTGGTATATCCAGGCTGAACGTGGTTCGGTGGAGGCTTCTTGTGGGCCAGGTCATGTTACTCACACGCACGAGGCTAGTGGAGCTCTCGAGTTATACGAGTGGATCAAGCGCCATTGACTGTCAGGAATGGGAAATATCAATCTTCGCGATCGTTGAACCGATAGGGAAACTGTGGGAAGTGCTCGACTACTGAGCCCCACAGCTGAGGCTGCAGAGCACACCAATCCTCTCTCACCCTTCACTGATATGTTTCCCCTCATACTGCTCGGGGATCTCTCAGGGGCCTTGTCCGCGACAACAGTGGGGGTTGCGGAAGTCCTCCTCGTGTGGCTCGGTTGCCAGAGACTGGATCCATACTCGGTTGGGCGCATCTTAACCATCCATTCCCATGAGGCTCTGCAAGGCATTCGGGTTGTCCAATGCGATCTTCTCAGTTGGAGAAAAGACCAACAATTTTGCCCTCCAATGCAGCATCCAAATGTGATTGGTGGGCAGTATTATGTGGCAGCAAGCCCGAGGGTGAATGGGAGCAGTGCCATTCTGCATCCCCATCTCTCCAATCATTGGAAGAGTAGCCAAGCACAAATTCCCTCATCTCCAGTGCTCCTCGGGTTAATCCAAGGACTGCCCACCGTGAATGTGTCCCATCTCATCCTATGCGTCTTAGGATCCATTGGGTAGCAACCGATTCAACTTGAAATCAAAGCAAGACCCTAATGGAAAACCTTCCCTCCCTTCCCTTCCCTTCCCTCCCTTTGGCACTCCTCCTTTCTCTCCTCCTTCCTTTCCCTATGCCCCTGATGCTCCCTTCCCTTTCCTTCCTTCCCCTTAACGCCTCCTTTCCCCTCTTCCCTTCCTTCCTTCAACCCGTTCGCTCCCCTCCTTCCCTTCCCTCCGCTTCTTCGTTCGTCCTTCCCTTCCTACCTTCCCTTCCCCCTGATGTTTTTCATTTGCTATACGAACATACAGGCAAAGTGTTAAAGTGTTTTATGACAAATGTATGGTAATCAGTAATACATGGAAGAATTCTTTAACTGTGAGGGTCTGAGACACTGGAACAGTTCCCAGTATTGGCAGGCTGGGTGGCTTCCGAGCCCATATCCGCTGCGTAAGTTGACGGTGAGGCACCCAGGGCTCGTTTTGTTATATTTAAAGGAAGGGCCAGGTAAGAATTCCAGGATTGTTTTTATCAAGATAAACCAGAACTCTTGACTCTTCCGCATTGAAAAGCCAAAAGAAACCAGGAGCAGACACTGTTCCGGGGGACCGGGGCTTGCAGAGCCTGGTGAGAGGGTGCTGCCTGAGGGGGGAAGGGAGACAGGATACTTCCCTTTCTGCCCTTCCCAGGAGCTTCTCATGGAGGAACAGTGAACGGTCACCAGAGGGACCAAACAACGCTCAGTGGCTTTCCTAGCGGGAAGCCAGAGACGAGCCTGGCGTGACTCTGGAGGGGTCCCAGCCGCCCTGGTGCCCTTTAGAGGAGCAAAAGATCTCAGGATCAGCTGGACAGGAGGGAAATGCTGGGAAAGGCGCGAAACTTACTGGAGAATGGCAAGGTCGATTGGCTCCATGTCAGGGAGTCTCCCTGCTCCGATTCCCATTTTGGAGGCAGAGGGCAAGGAGGAGGCGGGATGGAGGGCTCACTAGCCGAACACTGCCCTCGGTGTCTCGGCTGGCCAAGAGACGTTGGGTAGTTAAATAGTGGCCATCTACGCCCCTGGAGGTGTCCGAGATCCCCAGAGGGTTTGTGCGAGTGGATTCCCACCGCACGGATCCGTGT
This sequence comes from Malurus cyaneus samueli, assembly GCA_009741485.1. Classification (NCBI taxonomy): domain Eukaryota; kingdom Metazoa; phylum Chordata; class Aves; order Passeriformes; family Maluridae; genus Malurus; species Malurus cyaneus. The sequence continues at coordinate 19,068 of VKON01002088.1, forward strand.
CCACAGATTCCCACAGATTCGTGTCCGTGATGGATTCTCCAGCTCGCCTTTGTGCTGGTCCTCTCCCTTTTCCAGTTCGGCCGGAGCAGAATCAATGGGCGAGCCGAGGATATTTTATAACTATAATCTTCCCCCACGTAGTGCAGCGCTGTTTTCTCCAGGCTGATAGATGCAGAGCCAACTCATTTCACGTGGGGAATAACAAGGGTGGATGCTGGATTTGAGGTTTGGATTGGACTATTTTTTTTCCCCTTATCTCCCTGTTGAGACATTTATACGTTCACTGGCTTCGCTGAGGGGAGTAGGCTTCTCTGAATCAGACTGGGTAATTGGCAAAGTGCTGTGGAGCATGGGAAAAGAGAAGGAGAGATTTTTGTCCGTTTCCAGCCACAACCAACAGGATCAGCAGCCTCGCAGATCCATCGGGAATCCCAGGTGTGCCTGCAGAAGATTCGACACCTGAGTGGTGGCGACTGGTCACTGCTTCCACTGGGCTTTGGACAGGGAGGTTTGTGTTGAGAATGGGAGATAAATTTCCCAGGGAAAAGCAGCCGCAATATGAACCTATCTGCTTCCCATCGGAAATATGTCGGGAGGATACATGGAAATGCACGACGTAGCTTCTTCCCATCTCTCGGGAGCTGTTCCATGGCCAGGTTGAAAGGGTCTTGGAACAAGCTGGTCCAGTATAGTATGTCTGCTCATGGGCAGGGGGGTGGGTGATGAGCTTAAGGCCTTCCACCAATAATCATGAGTCCATGAAGTGGAGGCTCTGGGGGACCTGGGAAGTGCTGGAGGATTTTGCCTGTCAAGGAAACGCTGAGCAGCTCCTCGGCTGTAACGCCCTCACTGATCTACTCCAACATCACAGGAGCAGGATTTGGCCCTGATTGTGAAAACACAACCCAAAAAAATTGAGAAGCTGCCTATCAGCACATTATAGCTCCAGATGGCAGGAGCCACTGCTGTCTGTGTGGTGGACAGCAGGGATGGCGGGAGACTTGGCAAGCTCATTCCTGCATCACAAGTGGATTTTTCCTATGGAAATCCTTTTGCATTTCCTCGTCTTCTTAGACACCACAGCATGTAAGGAATGTCAAAATAATGCCTGGAACAAATCGGTGCTTTTTGGATGAAAGCCAGTCAAAAAGCAATCAACTGGGAGAAAAAGCACAGGACCACTGTTCCAAGCCTGCTTCCTGATGGCCGTTCACAATTCCAGGCTGGGAACCAGCAGTACAGCATCTTCTGGACCAGAGAAGCCCAAGGCCGCATTATATTTTCTATGGATTTATCAGATTATGTAACTAAGCAAAGCTAAGTCAACGAAAGGGAACAGCAACAAATTCAGGGTCCACCTGGCAGCCTGGAAGAGTGGATGAGTTGCAGACGCCACGCGAGGTACAGGGGTGTGCCCATCCAAAGGAAAGGGTTTGTTGGTTGTCCACCGCTCATTGGTTCTGTGCACATATGGGATCCTTGGGCCAGGTAATCGACCATCCATTATCACTTGTGTGTCCCTTCCAGGCATATTCCATTGATTCTCGTTTTGCCATGGGAAAAGCCTAGTTCAGGGGGAAGGTTATTCTGGGATCTGAAGGGATGCTGGCCATCAGCAGCTGATCCAGTTCAGCTCATCAGACAAGGTCTCCACTCCAATGAGGTAACGATTCCTTACTCATGAATCTGCAGAATTCCATAAGAAGGACATGACAAGGCATCATGTCATGCTTTGATTCCCTCTATACTCCGGTATATCCTTGCTGGATCACTGCAAGGGAAACACCACCCTGAATCTGGGAATATAGGCAGATTTTTTTTTAAGCTTTCTGGAAGGTTCGTTCCAAGTTCTACCACAGGGTGAAGTCACGGCAAGTGTTTCCAAATTTGGGAATCCCACGTTGTGCTTCCTGGCAACACTCAAGGGCACAAGTAAGGGAGAAGAGCCAGCTGGAGCCATCCTGCCTTGCTGTCTGATGTCACAATCCCCACGGAGAAGGCTGTCCAGGGTCACACCATCTAAGATCCAGGGCTGTGAGCAGACCAGCTCTCGGGGGTGACCCATATCTCCCTCTCCATCCTTTTTGCCATCCCAGTATGAGCAGGAACCTATTTCCCTCCTTCAAGGGAGTGCTGTCTGTAAGAGTGCCATCAGCGAATCCTAAAACCTCCCTTCTCTTCCAAGAGTTGCTGGGAAGGAACACCGAGCCCAGATCCATCTTCCTTCTCTGGAGCAAAGCATCTACAAATAGCAGGAAGACATCCTCCTGCTCACCATTAGGGAATTTCTCCAGATAGTCTGAGAACATCCAGAGACTGGACTTAGTCTTGTCCAATTTATTCTGTAATTTCTTTCTCCTTAAAAAAACACTCCGACATTCTAATTGCCCACTTGTAGAGGTCCACCAGGTCTCCCAGAACTCGATGAGGTGTGAGAGATGTTCAAAAAAAACTTTCGGGAAAGCTTCCAGGAGCTCCACTTGTCCAAAAGCAAGGATTTTATTACCCACAAAGCTCCGTGGACAGAAGACCCATGCACC
>VKON01002088.1:21632-44475 GCA_009741485.1 Malurus cyaneus samueli
TAACACATGGTCTGGAAATTAGTGCATGTATGTGTGGTGGGAGCCTTCCTCCCTTTAGATTGTCCCTTTCCTTTCCTTTATGTGAACAGACTTTCTTGCTATCCCCAAGAGTGCAAGAGGCAAATGTGAGGGGAGAGCTAACAAACACAGAAAATAATCCCTTTGCCCACCCCTAGTGGAAATTCTGTTAGCTACAACATGGCAGCTGAGGCCGAGCAACTTGACCCAACCAAATCTCTTTTATTATGTTCCTGTGTTTATTTTTCCTCTGCATTTATGACTTAGCATGTTGGTTTTGGTGTGGAAAGGACTCTAAAGCTGTAGATATGTGTTGTAATTATACAAATTCCTCTGCATGGAGTCTGTTAAAAAGGTTGATCTATTTTTATGAGGACACACACAAATACTCATTTTGATGGACCTCATTGGCATTTATTGCAGGCCTGCCACTACTAAAATTTAAAGCCAGCCTCGTAAATTTTATGGAAACTACATACTGCAATTATTAGTCCGAAGACCTCCTGTCTCGCAAGAATGAGTCAGAATTTGCTTTCCACGTACACTGTGGTTTACACCTGAAAGAGATTAGTTGGGACCACCAGTAGCTTGAAAACCTAATCTCCAGTATTTTGTTTCCAGTTTAGCTCTGAAAGATACTCCAGGTGTTCTCATTAATTAGTCATTGTAAGTCACTGTGTCACTATTGTGCATGGTGTAGCTATTTTCCTTGTGCGCTTTTTCTGCAGGAGTGTTTTAAATTACAAGTTAGTTTATACACTTTTTAATGTTTAGAAACAATTCTTGTGCTGGGTGAAAATGAACAAAACCAAACTCTAAAAATTCATTTTAGAAGGACAAACCCTTGAACTTGAATGTCTCCTGTAGTGGTGCAACTTCATGGAGTTTAAGCGAGCACATTGCTAGCATGGTGGAGGATCCAGCTAAGCATTGCAAGCAGATCCCATCATTTCTTTCTGCAGCAAAATTCCCACTTTCAAGAATTATCCATAAGTCTTACAGAACATGCAGTAGGTAATAAGGTTGTGCTTCCCTTACTGTCTTATTTTAGAGTCGCATACTCTGAGAGACAGAGGTTAAGTGGATTAAACCTACTAGTACAATATTATCAGTAGGGAAAAGTGAGAATAAATGTGGATGCATGAAAAGGTTTAACACATGCAAAGTATAAATATTAGTTTGTGTGTTGTGTGGTTGTATAGGGTCCTGAAGATAAACTTTGCTCAAACTTTATTCATTGCTTGGGTCTGATAAATGAGATGTTCTTGTGCAAAGGGCGCTCACAGCTACTCGCTGCAGCAAATCTGTGTAGACGGGAACTTGTGTGAGGATCTAAAACCATGAGTTATGTTAGGGGTTGTGAGCCCATTATGATGAGATTTAGAAAAATATAGACAGTTAATGTGAAGCCTTCCATGCCTTCATTTTTCAATTAAGTGTTTTGTTCTGGTCACTTATTTTGAATCAAGCCAAAAGAAAGAACCCAAAAGAAAGGATTTGAGCTGTACAGAGAAGTGAAGGGGAAGTTACTCTGCTGGGGGTACCTAGGGTGACAAGGAGAAAAGGTAACCACTGAATATTTGTAGAATTACTGCAGAAGTGCTTGAAAAAAAATCTTAGCAATTTGGGTTAGTGAGAGAGTGTATTAGTATTAGAAAAGGAAAATGTCTTACCGCTGCAAAGGGGAAGAATAGCTCAGCAAAGCACTGGCTTTTGTAGCATTCTAGAAAATAGATTTTCTAAGGAGCTCAGCTTTGGAGCACAGGAATGGCAGGATGACCAGCTGCAGTCATGATGTTGCAGTTTCACAGGCGGATATGCAGCCATCCAGATATGTCTTTACACAAAGGGAGATAATAAAAACAAAGACCTTGAAAAGACACATTCAGAGTCCCAGGCAAAGGGTGGGTCTAGGGTACGTACACCTCTGTCTTTGGGCATGTGTACACGTTGATGACTGTGGAGGTACTTGTTGTCATGTTCACTTCTCTGACTTCCAAGGCTGGATGTTAGGAGGAGCTGGGTGCTGTTAGGTCAATACAGAGAATTCCAGAGAATGAATAGATATATTTGTTTATTTCTTTTCCTGCAGAAGGGATGAGACTTGCTTGTTTTTGCTCTGTGGTCTCTTGCAGATGGGGCGGGACTAAAGGAACTCAGTGTCCCCTAACCCCAATGCACAGTAACTCATCCATTCTGGTTGGCCCTGTGGCCCAGCCCCTCAGTTCATGGTGTTCGTCTCTCCTGTCAGGTCAGAGGGTGCAGGCAGCAACTCACTGACACAGGGAGGCTATCTTCCTTTAAGCTGTATCTATTCCTGTGTGTCACTGCACCAAACACTTGAGACACACACCTGGGATTTTCCTCACTGCCCCAAGAAGCACAAACATATTATTATTCACTGCTGAGTTTTACCCTTTGCAAATGACAATTTGGATACTGCACCAGACTCATTGAACTTTCTGCACAGTGAAACAGATTAATAGAGATGTAGCTCTTTCCAACTGAAATTCAAGAAGGTATGATGAGAAAAGCCTTTCTCATTTAAATATGAAAGCATATTGCTCATTCCATTTACTGTTTGCTTGAAAGAGGGTGATGCTTTCCGCTGATCTATAGAAAGATATTGTGATGATCTATAGTGTCCAAGGAGGGATATTTGCTTCTTTTCCTGCTGTTATGCTGAATATTTAAAAACCTCTTTGACACACAGGCAGGACTTTTCTTTGCATGAATTCTTTCTAAGTGGTTTCAGAGTTTTTGTTTCACCTTGAAGAGTTTCAGTTTGAGATCTCATAAACCGTTCTTTAACAAAGAAAGGGACATAGAATCTGTGATCAGCTTTCTTCCAATGTAATAAATTTAAGAGGTGTCCTGCCTCTAACTGAATAGGTTACAGTTGCTTGTGAAAAGAAAAAAATCCATTGTACTTTCTCTTAGATTTCAAAAGTAGCTGTATCTAAGTGGACTGTTGTCTCTTTAGCTTATAAATAGTCAAGGTATTAAAATGTGCAAAATGCAAATGGAATTTGCAGTATAATACACTTTAATTTGATTTGACATTAGATTTCAGCTCCTCATCTTTTCATGATAGCTATTGAAAAGATGTAATTTTATTTTGAAGTCTTAAATTTTACCTTTGCTATGTTCCAATACATGAAAATTGTGGAGGGAAAAGTTATAGTGCAGAGACACATGCAAATTAAGTTTTGACTTTGATTATATTTTTTACACTTGCTATTTGAGATGGGCATTCATCCTGTTTTTCTTTTCAGTGAATATTTTCTGATGGCTATCAAATAAATAATTGCTTGGTGTTTAAAGCTTTCCATATGATGGGCAATTCAAAACCTTGATCAAGGTCAATTGTTAAGGTGTCAAAATCTGAAAATTTAATCACCACCAAGAGTAAAATGATACTCAGAATTATGCCTCTAAGAAAAGCCACTATTTATCAAGAAAAGAGTTTTTTATATCCAGTGATCATAGTAATTTCTAAAGTGGAGCATCTTTGGATCTGCTTTGACTTATTCACTTGAAAAAATGGCTGGCTATTCATTCACTCAGAAAATTCTGGACAGCTAGTCAGAAAAAGACAAAATCCAATCTAATCAACAGTAACTCGGGTTTTGTCTACAACTCTCAGAAAATTGCTGGCCTTAACAGAGTTCAGTCCTGGCTCATGACTTCAATGCATGCAAGGTCTTAGGCTGCATGGAAAAATTGGGTCACTCATGTGGGGAGCCAATAATTTCGACAGTCACATTATTGGATAAGATATGCGTGGTGTGGGGAGGGATGGTGTATGCTTGGATCTGGTGGTCTTTGCCAGCAGAGCAGAGGACTTGAATCTAACGCTAGATGGGAGGGATCTTGCCTACGATGGCATATGACACCGACGCTGAACATCGATGGTCGATCTAGAGTGTGTCCACGAGCAGAGGTAATAGATTCGAGAGTTCGCTTGCCAGAGAAGACTCGGAGTGTCTGGGAACCTCTTTTCTGTGGCATGGGTTGCGAGATTAGATACTGTGAAAAATATATGCTTGGCAAGTAGATCTGAAATCGACGATACCAGGAGAATATGCCCTAGAGGTGCAGAGTCATCACTTGCAGCAGTAGAAGTCGAAGTCTTGTTGTTTGACGTGTTGGTGGGCAGCCAGTGCACTCCAGTAAATCCTCGGGTTGAAAGCGGTGGGAGCCCCCTCACTGCTATAGTTCGATGCATTAAAACCCACTTCGTTGCTAGTGTGGCTGTTTGCTAGTTTATCTTTTCTTTTATGTTCGATTGTTACTATTGCTTGTCTAGCTTTGTGTGTATATCTTCATATCGCCAGGATTTAGTTCTTTTGAGGATTTTTGTTTAATCTCTCCGGTATCGAGAACACTTTTTTCAATGCACGTTGAGCTGGCCCTTGGAGCCGTGCCTAGCTCAAGAAACTTTTTGGGGATCATGGTTCAGATTTTCTTCTAATTGTCAATTGGCACTCATTGCGAGGCTTCATCGCCACTAGCACAGTTCGTTGCCTGCCAGAAGCCACGCGCATCTCTTTACGCTTCTTCGCAACGACTCACATAACAGGGAGATCTTGTCAATCTCATGGGCTCCACAACCATTCCTTGACTCTGACTACTCCATCCAAATCCTCCCCTGAAGCTCTCAAAGCACCTGAGCGAGCATTTTGCTCTGAGCTCTCTTTTCCTGGCCGGCTTGTCATCCTAAGTGCCAACTCCGCGTATTTGTTGGAGGCTTTCCGAAATGCATGACAGCTCAGTCCTCCATTCTTGGCAACCTAAATTATTCAGAGCTTTTGTATAATAGACATTCTCTATTTCATTAGTGGACTATAAAACATGAATTTTTCTTAGTCCTGCTTTCACTTTCCTCTATGCTGCCTAGTTTTCTAGAGAGATCATTGTATCCTAGCCCAAGAGAGATAGCCCATTCAGGTCCCATGTCACTCCCACATTTGAGTTACGGATGTAAATGAGCTTTACAAGATAAGAAGAAATATAAAAATCTTCTGTGACTATTTATTGCTTCTTCCTTTCACTAGGAGCATGATTATAGTACCAATCCATACTTCTTGTCTGTTGACCTTTCTCCTGTACATTCACATTTCTCCATCCTCCTACACAATCTTGTTGTTCGACTTGCCTCCAGTGGAATTTACTTGGGAGCTGGCTTGGAGTGCATGCAAATGGCTGAAACTCCAGTTGTAGAGAGGCAAAAATCAATTTCTTTTGCTTCTTATCTGTATGTGGCATTCAACTGGTACTATCTTTTGCTTACCTGTTGATTACTTGTATTTATGATTTAGATATAGAATAAGAAAGAAGAATATGGTAGCGACAAGACGCACTGAGCGTGCTCAGCACAGCCGTCAACTAATCTCCTGATGAATTCTCTGTCCACGGCTCTTGCAGCACCATCGGGGTGGTGTCACTACTGGGTGCACCTGAAGAACTGCCCTTTATCTGGCGCTAATGCATACCTTAGAGGAAATCTGGTTCAATGTCTCGCAGACAAATACCCATGTGGGCTGTGAGAGGAGGCATGCATTGCATATGGCGCAGGATGGGACTAAACGAAGAACAGCGCACAACATCGAGAGCAACAACAAGAATCGTGCGGTATATATATCTTCACAGGAGATACAATCCAGCATCGCGTATACAAGGGACGACACACCGAAACAGACAAGTAGTACATGCATCCGCAAAAGGGGGAACTGTGCGTTCATAGGATGCCATGTCAAGATCCTTCTTCTTTACCGCTCAACAGTCAGCAGTCATTTGCCTAAAGGTGACACAACACTATGGTTTGACAATTTTGTGGTAAATTAATAAAATGTACTCAAGGAGGGTGGGGTTAAATATATCGTTCTTACTTGATAATCATCTTATGGGTTTGCTCAATATTAATTGGGTCAAATATAAGGATATTAATAACTTAGAGTTAAAAGCACACATTAGGACTTTTGAGTTAATTTTTTGTTTCATGTTTAAATCTCACTCTCAACTCTCTCCCTTTTCATCTGAGCTCTCCATGTCCACACCAATAAATCAGTGCGCGGCGTCATTATACTAAAAGTAATTCAATTAAGATGAATTAATCTGCAAAATAGTTTGTGTCTTTTGTTTTTTTTTTCCTTATTGTCTCATCCTAAGGCTGGAGAGACATAGTCAGGTTAATGCACATACTTTACAAGACACATAGAAACAAGGCAAATCAAGAACCGAATACATGAAAGACTCATCCTTGCCTGAAGGAGTATAGATAAGCATTTTTCACGTCTCTAACAATCTGAGGACGTGAAAAAATATATTTTTTCTCTTCCTTGCTACGTTGGCCCTCAACTCAGGCCTGTGTAGTTGTACTTCAGCTTATCTCCTACCTTACTGGTACAAGCGGCGGATTGAGGACACTAAACCACCCAATTACACAACAGATACACACCAAAAAAGATAAGGAAAAACCAAAGAAGAGATAGAATAATACAAATAAAAAAACATCATAATCTATGGCAAGTGAACACAATTATTCTATCTCACTTGACTGACTCCTGGTGGTGTTATTAGAGCTGGGAAAAATGTTTGTACTACCCTAGACTAGGAGATATTTGGAAGAGGCTGATACTCTTGATGATCACACTGCCACTATTCGACCAATATATTGCTGTAGAAGCTCCAAAGTGTGTATCGTCTTTATCCTTCAGCTTCCTGGCTGACATGCTTGGCGAGATCTTTTTCCTTCCTGGGCTGAGAAACTATCTCTGCCACCGTCCCACACCACCAGACACAATGCCTCAAATTATTTTCCTTTTTTAAAGAAATGCTGTGCTCTATACCCATCAGGGAATTGGCTCCAGGGCGTCATGTAAGAGTAGACCGCAGGTTACCTGAAAAGCTAAGAGGAGTAGACCCACTGCGGCTATTAGTTCTGAAGGATACTAAGAATTAATATTGCAGAAAGGTAACGGTGCCCGATAAGTCCAGCTTGCTAGCACGAAGAGCGTTTGGATGTTATATTCCGTACAGTCTTTCTGAGCACGAGGAGAGGGTCTTTTTGTGCGTGGGGAGCGTTATGAAAATCTGTGTGATAAGCTGGTCTGCACACAAAACACCCATATACCTCAGGGGCTGTACACCCCCTATGTGTAAGTACCAAATGTGGAGGTATTAATATGAAAAAATTGGTTTAGCACCAACTATTTTGTGTTTTACAAGAATAATATTCTGAAAGCAAGATTACAACAGTGTTTCCAACATTCATCATTTTACTACAAGTCTCATGATATTTGGTGTTTCTCCATAAAGGGCCAGCTCCTGGAGACATCTCATTACCTGTGATTCTCAGCTTTCACTGAAAATCACTGCCTGTAGATCTTATGCACGCTGCAGAGAAAAATCATGCAAGTCCATAGCCCAGTCCCATAAACTTAACAGGGCGAAAGGTGAAACGAGTCGAAATTTTTAAAAATCATTTCTAAGTTTAAACTAAATTCTTTTGGAGTATCTAGACACAACCACGACTGCCTGCAATTTTGTGTAGATCCCTCCGCAGTAGGTCATTGGGGCCATACTCATAGCTTTTGGTTATTGGTCTGAAAAGTGTTTAATCAAATCTTAAATATGATGTACACTATTTTTGGTGGGTATACTACAGTGTGCAGAGTCACATAACTAACATTTAAAGCAAGAACTACAAAACACATGATTTCCAGATCTTTATTTTTGCTGATCTCCCTAGGGCACTGGAAAAAAAAAAATTTGTGCATACTACCCGGACTTCCGCTGGGTCACAGAAGGTGCATCGCACAACCACTGGGAGAGGGCAGGAGTATCTTGTAGGGTCAATTGCTACTATGAGTGTCTAACGGGTAGCTGTAAATATTTCTAGGGTATAAGCCATACATCATCCTAGGACTAATTCTCGTAGCGGTTGCGGTACGAAATACAATTTATATCCAAGACATGGCAGGTGTTGGCGATGAAGAGTAGGTCGGTCTTGAGTAATAGTTGGTCACCTCCTGCCCCTCTTTTCCGAGGAAGCTCGTCATGGGGCAGGGGCACGGCGGGAGGCGCGGAAAGGCTCGCTCCCCTGTGTAAATATGTGCTGCAATTTCCCGTTTTTATTCTTTTGTAAAATACAGAAGAAGATCGCATAAAGCTACACCCAGCGGCTGATGAACCATATGCTGCCGATGAACACACTTTTAACTTTAGGTGTTTCGAACTTCGCTCAGTGCACAGAGTGCTGACAGGAGCAAATCACACGTAAGAGTCCCGGCAAGACGAGATAAAGCTGGGGAGAGGATGATCATACGATAATCTCTGCTTCCATTTCAGATTCAATCCTGTCTCTGAGAGGGAGTCTTACACCTGTTTAAAATTCCCTGGTGTGCGAGGCGGCTGTAAAAAAGATGTTACCACTTGCGATTATCCAAAAGTGCCGGAGCTGGTGTAATGAAAGAGGTTGCCGGAGAGAAAATAAGAGTATACTAGAGTACAGAGAGCTGTCTTATATTGATTCCTGCAGGACTCTGTTTTTGCTCGTTCTCCCACATAAGACGAAGTTAGGAACATGTGCAGCAATACATGTAACTCGACACCCAGAGAGAACTCACAGAAGGCGCAAGGGTGGCTTCGATATCATTCACGCAGTGAATACCCCCAGACAATAGGGACAAGAGCAGCCAAACCGACTATGGGCTGGCTGGCCGCGGAATCTCATAAACTCCCTGGCTAGACGATGAGTGTACATTTTGTTGTCTAGAATACTCGCATAATCTGAGAATAGATCGTGGGACAATAAGACTTTCTCTGAGAGAAAATTCATAATTTACTAACAGTGTTGTTATTTCAAAACATTTATTCATCAGTGCATGTTTATATTATACCAACCAATATTTCACTCAGCTCATGATCCTGCCACATTCTATTTGTACTCATGGATCTCTCAGTCTCAGCCTTGGGGAACCTAAGTTCACTTGCAACGTGGACTTGAAGGGTGAATTTTCCCTAGTGGAAATTCATTCGGGAGGGTGACTTTTCCGAGCGAGCATTACTCGCCTTGAGAAAAACTGCAGCTAACATGTAGATAGAGGAGATGAACCTAAAATAGGAGGAGTAAACAAAAAAAGAGGTGTTTTATAAGCAAACCTTTTCTTTGCCATACGCAAATGAAGAAAGAGTCTCATAAGATGACGCCATGAACGTCTGAGATTTGAATTGTAGTGCAAACATCACAAAATATCTTTTTTCGTGATATCCTACTGGTGTTTCTCTTTCCTTACCATAAGGTGGGCTGTGAGTAGTGTAGCTTGGTCTATCTATGAAATTGGATTGTAGTAGTAGGGGAGCACCAACTGCAAGGGTTTTGAGGGCTGTGGTCGCAACACAGGCTGGCTACAGGGGGAGCTATGTTGCTTGATCTATATTACACTTCCGGGTCTTGGCAGCAGTGCAAGGCTACGATAGGGTACATAGCTGAGCTTTGATATACTGCTTGTTAGTGAGGGTTGACACAGATAGACGCCTCCGTCAGGAGATAGTGCAGAAATTGGCGTAGTTACAATTGTACGTGGCATCGAAGCTGTGTGCACAACAAACATCCAATTGAGGAAGCTGGCTTCGATGTGCCACTGCTTCAAATCGTACTATGCGTCTCTGGCACCCATATGGAGTCTTAGCATATAAATACATACATCACAGAAAGTCGAGAGGAGGAAGAGATAATTGGGTGCATGGGCTAGAGCAAACTCACGTGCCTTCATAATATATTCAGGCCTATTATCCCACTAATGTATTCCTACACACCTGCATGAGGCCCGCTTCTATCATGACAGTCATCACCAATCCAATACAATAAGCCATTACTACACATCACAAATAATCCGCGAATCCCACCAACAGCTAAATAATAATAGGGCTCTACACAACTTCGACTGGCACGCAGGATGGCTGGGCCTTGGAGACACGCTCCCCCAGAGCATCGTCCTGTTGCGTACACTAGCTATCCTCACCCTTGTACATGACGTATTTCAAGTGAAGTTGGCAAAAGGGTGACGATTATCTGGGATCAGATGCTCCCTCTTGCGATCAGGCCATGTGTGGTCCACTAGTTTGACGATACTAGAGTCGCTCATGCTGGGTAAGTTGGAATTAATGATTTTTCTGGTCCCTTCCTACTCGACACGAGAATCTGTGGACTTGTGTTCCCAAAGGGGAAGTTGACAAAATGGGGAAGTGTCCTAACTGATGCTCTGTCCTCAGGGATGTGGCTCCAAGACGGCTACAGTCAGGCATACACACAGCACCTGCTGTGGTCAGATCAGCTGCTGAGGAACAACATTACAGGAAAAGGTTGCTCTTCGGAACGATTGGTTTGTGCCATCCGTCACTGTACCGCTTCAAATCTGTGGTTGCGAGCAAAGACAGGATGGGTCGAGGTCAGGCAGGCGCCCGAGCCGCATTGCAGGGCTAATGTGAACACCCCGAGGCCCAGGACCCATGTCGTCACCCGAGTGCCACACACAGACCTTCAAGCGCTCACGCAAGCTCGTCCAGATCCCTAAGCCCCGACACTGCCGACGCGGAGAAATGGATTTTTTATGCTAATGCAGCCCGCAACTCCCACGCGAGCAAGAAAAGGCCTCGGCAGGCCTGTTGATGGGTCAGACAAAACTGCTAGCCTGCAGGGAGTGCTGGCCATGTGCGAGGAGGACAGGAAGGAGAGAACAGACGGCGTCATAAGGTTTGTCTGGTTGTTGCGCTTGTAGGACCACGAGGATCGCTATTCCCTAGCCATGTGGTAATCTCACCCCTCTGAGTCCAGATCAGAGATGCTCCACCGGTACTCCTTTCCTGTCGGCGCGGTGCGGATGGGAGCTCCAAGCCACCTCCGTCCTAGGTGTTGAGAGAGATGTTGTAGGGATGGAGGACTGCAAGGACCACTGTCAAGTGGAGTAATGGTTTGACTACCTTTCTTGGGGAGATCCCAAACGTCTCTACGGGACACCAAACGACCCAAGCCTGCACTCAGGTGCAAAATTTGATTGTCTTCTTCTCTGCTCTTTTGATTTTGTCTCTGTCTACTGCTTTTCTATTTCTCTGTTTTCCATTTCCTTTTATTCTGCTAGGTTGGCACACTTTCGGGTGATAACGTGGTTATGCAGGCACACAACATTTGGGATCTTGAAAAATACTAGTATTTTTTTTTTTTTTATATATACTTTAGCCAACTGAGTGCTTTTTTGTTTTTGGCATCTAAATTATGCTAAAAGGAGTGAGCTTTGAGTCAAATGCTAACTGGGACCCGAATGCAGTTCCATCCACATTTCGAGGCTAAGAGAGTGGTTTTTTATCATTGTATATTGATAATCTGAGCACACTTGGTACAATAGGAAGCACAGCTAAATTAGACTGAAAGGGCCACAGTGGCCATGACATGTATCTATTCAGTTTAGAACAGTAAATCAGTTCAGACAACCTTCATCAGAGTAGGACACCAATTGGTCTACATCAGAACATGTGGTTTAGCTCGCAGAAAACTAGGTACTCTTATAAGTCGGACAATTGAGACAGAATCTATGACAGAGCACACTTTGTGTGACTGCTACATGAGAGATCAGAAGAGAAACACTGATCAAGCCATCACTGGAAGGCAAGAAGAAATCAGATCCAGTCAGTACCCAGCATAATCTGAAACAAAGAACCTTTATGGGACCAATTTGAACATTCGTAGAAACAAAGTAGGAAGATTACTCTTGCTTGTTCTGAGCTGTGGATTACAAGAGTTGAGGAGCAGGTAAGTTTACCTTGTTATACTACTTTTCTCAAAGTAAAGACACTCAGATATTTTCATCGACCATGTGGAAAACCGGGCAGCTGTTTAGCTGAAAGTTAATCTGTGAGCACCCTGGCCAGAAAATAAATTAATGCCTTGACTCTCGGACAAACAAAAGTGTGGAAGTTGTTTTCCCACAGTTATGATTACATGCAACACTGGCAGCCCAAAGAGTTCTTCAGAATGACAGGCTTTACCCCATCACATGTTCCGGTGAGAGACAACTCCAACTGCCCCAACTACCACAATATGTCTTGCCAGTGGGAATAGATCTCAATTATCCTTGTGAAATTCCTTTGGCGAGCCGACTGCCCAAGCGCACTCACCCGCATCATGTAGCTAGAGGACCTGCATGGAGTGGTTGATCTAGCAGTTTTTCCAGCTTGTCTCTAGGCTCTTAGATTAAGCCAACTGAAGTATTGCCAAAAGACATGCACATCGAAGATGAATTTCTGTCGTCTTCTGCACTCCCCAAGGGACATCGACAGCTTACGCTGCCCTGGAGAACAAAGACATACGTGGGAGCCCTGCACGGTGTGCTACTGGTCGAGAGTCGGGCTGCCTATCCCACCATATTGCCTACCTCTTACAACTTCCTCACCTTCACCTCAGAGTCCCTTCCAGATTGGTGGTGGTGAGCGCCGGCATAGAGACACACCCCTTGTTCATCATGCATCTGTGTGGCGGTGCATATTCATGCTAATACTGACATGGGAATTCATTACTCATATAGGCTATCCCCACTCTCTCCTGGTCCCGACTCCACGAGTTCTGTGGTTCCTCAACAGAAGAATGCCATTGGTGCTTTCCAGGTTATGAGGCAAAAGCGTTCGCATTCAACACTCGCTCGATAATGTGCCCCCAGCGACAGAGACAGTAACTGGCGGAGAACTTCCTTCCATCAGTGCCCGACATACAGAGTTGGTGAGAGGGACTCCTAACTCAGGAGATTGGTCGCAAAGGGGTTCATTAAAACATTCCAAAAAAAGACTACTGATCTTCGGACCATGGAAACTAAAACGGGCTCATGCTGGGGGCCTCGCGATGGAGGCAGTGTACTCACAGGGGGAAGCGAAACATGCAACCCAAGGAACTCGTCCGAGGCGGGTACGAGGATGAGAAAGCATATACACGAGACCCAAAGGATTCTTATGGTGTACATTGGGAGTAAGGTCAAACTATACAAGAGTGCGTAGCAAGATAGGAGACCAGACTCATGGACAAGGACACCAAACATGAACCGAATCTCAGGGACAGGCGAAAGAGAAATCAGGAAATCGCAAGAACCTCCAGGGACATGGCATAACAAACAGGTCAACTCACAGGATGAGTCTCTCAGCGAACACATTCTAGGGAGAAGCAAACAGGAACCAGAGAACCCCAGGGAACAAGGAGGAAGCGCTCGTAAGTCCATCAGGCTCAAGAAAAGTAGACATGCCTCTTGTGACTGGGGGGGTTAGGCCGTGGGGCGAAAGTGGAGTGTGGCAAGCCGAAGGACAGAGAGCACTGCCAGTGCGGGCACAGGGATCCGGTCCGGGTGAATCCCACTAATCACCCCACTCCCCTCTCGTTCGAGCAGTTGGCCAGTCCAGGTGGGTGGAGGGGGTCTTCACAATCACCCCAGATCCCCTCCTTTTAGACGCCAGTAGGGTGTCAGTCTCCAGGGGGCTTGGGATGGTCTCACATCACCCAAGTGTATGGCCCATGTCCCTTTAATGGAAGCCTCGGGGCGTTCCCAGGGGCTGGGAGGCCCTAGGGCTAATCACAAAGCCTGCGAGGTCCTCGCTTGTATGGAGTCGTGGGGCCATTTCGCCAGTGTGGGCTGGAGGCCCACATGACCCCAGCCTGCCCTGTAAGCCAGGGGCAAGTTCAAGTGCCCCCGCACAGCCGACGCGCACGGGCTGGCACGCTCACGAAGCGGAGCAATGACGCGTACGGCGATAGGCACGAGCGGGCCCTAGGCTGAGACGAGAAGATCGCACAGCGACGACACGGAGGAGCAAAGTGATGAGAGGGATGACACAGACCTCCTGCGGCCATTCACGGCAATGCAGCCGGGGTCTCATGTAATCCGGCTGTTCCCTTTGAACAACCCTGTCAAAAGCGGCTCCCTCTTTACTCTCTGTTCGGTCGCGAGCCCACACGACATCCTTGGGATCTAGAACTACTGGTAGGGTTGGCACAACCGCGTTGTAGAGTGTCTTCAGCCCTCTCAGATCGGTTTTTCACGCTTGGATGGAGAGGAAGGGACCCAGAATGTGGGGGGCCTACATGCGGAACACTATGATTGACGACTCACGCGTGCACTGGGTTCTGTGAAGCGTGGAGCAGCTGGCCCGGTAACAGGGACCCCAGTGGTGGCTCGGCTTGAATGGGCCCAAGCACTGTGGCTGGAGAGGTACCCCTCCGCAAAGAAGTGTGGCTCCCGCGTTTCCAAATGCCGCCCCCTCCGACACAGCGGTGCCCGTCGTCCGTGTCCGTGCTCATGGCGCAACTGCAAATCAGAGGGGCACTCGTGGGGCGGTTGTTGGCTTGCGTACCTGACGCCTGGCCAGACTCGGCATTAGTCAGCCTGATACAATCAGTATGTCTCGGCAAGTTAGGCTGTCGTTCACATCATGTGTTACTGACTCACCCTTATCAGCCACTTCGCGCTCCGGATCCCCCTTGGCTGGATTATCCATCATCATGCATCTAGTGCCACATAACCTGGACCGGTCCTCGTCTAGACCATGCACAGACCCTCCTTCCAATTCCAAGGAATCCTATCCTGTGATATCTAAATCGTGGCTATTTTCCCCCTCTCCCCTCATTCCCTAGGACCAAATTTACCCGTCTCTCGAAGAGCAGCACAGTCCCCTGTACCGCTTCACCTCCATCGAGGACACAACCTAGTACTGGAGACAGCCACGGCCCCTCTCCCCATCCCCAGGACATCCTGCCTTGAATCATGCGACAAGCCCCTCCCCATCCAGGAAACATCCTGACTCATGACATGGAGCCTCTTATCCTTTCAAGCACGCCCAGACACCCAAAATCTCCCTACCTGACCATACGCTTCAAACGAAGCGCAACGTCCCTCACTCCATCCACACCATCCACCATTCGAACTCCTTCCCATATGCTCACCATATTCTACCATTGCGCCCCCCCTTACTACATCAACCATCATTCTATTCTCCATCCCACTTCCCCCCAGACACCATTCCCCCAAGTGCTCACCACATGTTTAACTCACAGCTGCCTCCCTCGCGTCAAACCTCAGACTGACCAGCAGATCATGAAGGATAAAGAGCTGCTGGTCCATGACAAAGCATCACACCTCCAGCTACTATCCTTTGAAAAACATTAATCACAGAGAAAAACCTTTGGTGTTCAGGTCACAAGCAAGAGGTGGACATGACACTGTCGACTGATGCGAGCGCATCAGGCGGCAAATTTAGTAAAGTGCCTGTCTTGCCTTCATTTCATTATTGAGTGGTACATCTGCTGTGTTGAGAAAATAGTGTTTGTGTACAAGTAGGGCCCACATGAGGATTTCAGCAAGATTGATATTCAATAACCCATAAAACACGATCTACAACTTTCCTTTTATCAGCAGCTGCACGGTAGATAGGGCATTAATGGGACACAAAGCCTCCACAACTTTTTCTGAAACTCCATGATGTTATGAGACTGCGAGCTAGCGCTGCAATCTGGTACCTGATTGAGAGACAAGAAAGACATGTCGAGACGATTACCATGAGAGAGAGCTAAGCAGTTGCCTCCTGCCCTCTTGGAGACTGAGTCCTCATAACCTAGAGCGGCGCGTATTGAGAGGAATTTTTCTGATTGCAATTTTCTTCCTATGGGGAAACTAAAGCTGAGTACATGTCTACAGGCAACACGGTAAGTGCGCGTATGAAAGAACAAAAGCCTGTCTCATCCGTCAAACCTGGACTACAGGAAGACTAAAGGGCTTTCCTGGAGATGGGTCAATTTGTCCTGCATTATCGGACCATCTTCACCTCCGAAGGCTATGTTACCCATCAGCCAGAGGATGAAAACAGCAATGAGAAACAGCTGCTGTAAACAGGACAACTCTTGACCTACTAAATTGTTGCGCCCGACCCTGGGGAAATAGACAGCACGCCCACAATCCTGGCGCACCCGAGAGTGCCATGCAGTCTTATTATAGTAGCGAGCAAAGTTTCTCCTCTGCAGGTATGTCTATAATAAATAGATTCTTCCACAAGCAATTAAATAGAAGCATTTTTCCAACCAGCATGCAAATACAGGGGTTTTTTTTTTTTTTCTTTCTTCAAGTAACTGACCAATTTATATGCGTTTAAGGTCAGAATTATTTTAACAATGATATTAAAAATGCCTTCTCCTGAGTTTGCACAAGGTTGTAAAAAAATGCAATGATAAATTTTTTTTAAAATGTTATTTCTTCACTTGTTAGGATCTGGCATAAAGAAATCATCCTTCAACTCTCTACAGTTAAAGTGTCCTTCTGGCGCTGTACTCTAGACAAGGAGTGATGGCGTAACTTTGAAGCCGCTCCAAGGCAGCTTGGTCTCAAAGTGTCACCACTCATGGGCGTGGAGAGCAACGGTGATGCTCTACGCGGCAACGTCTTGGCAGTTGTGAACATCCGTATTCAAGACTCTCCAGTTCCTTGGTGTCACTGCGTTGCCCTGGGCTTCGCTCTGGTCGTCGAATTTCTGCAAGTTATATAGCCCAGCGGGGACGAGCTAGGAAACAAAAGATCTCACATCCGAGTTCATGGTCGCACCCTGACAGGTGGTTGCCTTAGGAACGAGAGACCAAGAGAGAAAGTCAGCCGCCATGATGCGGTTGTCGTGTGGGCTGTGATGCCAATTAATACTCGACCACACAGTTGTAGCATGGGACCATTAACATGAGATGTGAAAACTGTCCAATCGAGCTGCTCGTTTCAGACATTCTCCGACCTCGTTGCGCGCCTAGTCTTCTCACATACGCTAACGCCGGTTGGGGAATGACTGTTCTGGACCAGCTATGATAGCTATTATTACCTCCTGCTCGTGTAGGAACGCAATAAGGGCTTTGACTTCTAACACAGCCATTCTCACATGGTAAGGCAAAGGATGCTTAGAGAAACGGTCCATCTGCCTGCGACCGCCCTCTATTAGGCATAATTTAGATTGGCGAGTTACAGAAGGGTACATCCGAGGGTGCACTCCTAAGGGAAATGGTTCGGTTTCTCTCATTCCTGTGACTTGCAGCCTGGACATCTTCGAGAGTGGAGTCGCAGGAGCATCCAGTCTAGGGGCTGCAGCCTACTCTCTGCTGACGGTGCAGCCCATCCGACACCCTGGACATGCGACGGACAGGAATGGGCTGGACGGTCCATTGCAGGCTCAGCTTGAGAAAGTGAGGCAACGCAAAGAGGAAGAGGAGACTAAATCTCGTTTTCGGCTCCAGAGGGTGCTGGCACTGCCCAGGCTCCCCAGGGAATGGTCCCGGCCCCGAGGCTCCAGAGCTCCAGGAGCGTTGGAAGCGCTGCAGAGGATAACAGGGTGGGGGGGGGGTCTTGCAGGCGGCGGTGGGACTGGGTGAGTCCCTCCAGCTCAGGACTTTTTGTGACTCTCTGATTCCACATAGTGAGTCCATTCTCAGTTTGGGATTTCCCAACATGGACAGGAATCCCTGACACCCCAGCCCGGCTGCATGGCCCAGAGTGACCAGGGACTGCAGGTCTGCCGTGCGCCACAGTTGACATTCCTGACCCCTCTGACAGCTTTAGGGACGCTGCTTCAGCCCAGGGCAGTGGGGCAGACCCACTCATGGCTCAGGATCTTCCCTGGAGAAAGCCTTGTGAGCAAACAGCTTCTCCAGGAGGATTCCTGTTCTGAACAGCCAGCATAAGTCTTCCTGAAATCATCACAGGCCTGTAACATAAGGAGTAATCTGTTTTCGGTGGTCATGTGCCTTCAAATCCCAAATCAGCCTACCAGAAAACAGCTACACAACAGGGCTAAGCCCACATGGATCCACCTTCCGTAGCTCCAGACATGGTACCATCCAGGCGTGCAGCATGTCTCACAAAGCCCTCTGATCCCTGAGGCTCCCAGCCAAAGCCCATTCTTATTCTGTCAATGTGCCGGAATTCCATCTTTCTTAAAGAAAGACTGCATGCTCCATATGGCAACCAAAGATAAGAATATTGTGCAAAATAAAACCATTGATTCCACCGCTTGCGCCCTCTCCCGTCGTCCTCACGCCTTCATTGAGACAACAAACCAAACACGGAGGTGAGCAGTCAAAAGGGTATAAAGCTGAGGCTCCTTGACTATATGCCACGCCAGCTCCTCGGTTCCGTGGTAGAATGCCGTGCCTATATGTCTTCTCCATTTTTCACTTAGTTGGAGACAACTCGCTGCTTGCTTCTTACCAGAGTGTATAAATGCTTGCTATTGCTTTAAATAGATAATGTAGATTTCGCACCAATTCAGGGCCTATTTAAAGCACAGATTTCTTACTTCCAATTTCATAATTAGCGTCAAAGAATGCGATTGTAGCTCTCAGTTCAGAGCTCGCTCTTCCCCTACCTCTTCACCTCGGATCTCCGACAAAATGCCCAGGATGCGTGTGGAGGCTTCTAACCCAGTCCAGGGCACTTGTCAGTATTGGTATCCCATAAAATAAATCGTCCCACTGTGTGATGATAGCCAAAATTAATAAGAGTACCATGCTACTTTCCTATGCACTTCGCCGAAAGCAAACTCTAGACGGAGTTAGATCCCTCCACACGCCGTACAGATAAGTGATGGCGCGAGTTCTGATTTAGGTGGCTTAAATGACAAACAGCAAGCTTCGGTAAAGCACACGTCGTGATCATGGGTCTTGTCACTCCAGGAATTGATCTGGTTTAAACGCTCGAGCATGAGGTAAGGAATTATATGGGAGTGATTAAATCGCTATCAAGGCAGTTGTTTGAGAACAGACAGAAACTCAATTTGCGTCAGACAGCAGTAACTCTTGAATGAGTTGCTTTTACACGGAAGGGCGCTTCTCGAGATCAGGGAAGTGAGCCCTTGAGAGATGACTCAGCCCTGTCCGGTTGCGGCGGGAGATATATTGCATTGTTGCCCGCGACTTGCAACCTCCGAGCTATGTTACGACATTATTGTGAAGCTGCAACCCATCTCCTTTCAAATAATTTTATGAACATTGGCTGCCGATCGCCGGCCTGGGTATTTAGTACGGGCTCTGCGCTGGCACGTGGGGCGCCATAGATCAAAGTCACATTAGTATATGAAATGCCCATCAATATGCTTCGGCGTCCAGGTTCTTAAGCACGCACTTGAGAGAATGCACTGTACTTTCGCTGTGCAATCAGTTGAAGTGAATTATTAGGAATATATCCCATACCACGGGCAGTGAAAGTCGTTGAGCCGCAACTTTGGTTATAACTCCTTGTTTAAGTGCCGGACCCTTCGCATACTAGCGCATGTTAGTCTCAGCCGCAGTTATGAATTGTGGGGAACAACTGAGTGACTCCGTGCCTCCCTCTGTTGCTTCCCATTCCCGCTTTGCTGCTCTCCGCCTTATAGGAGCAGCAGGCATGAGTAGTCCGCAACCATTGTTACCATACCCATCCAACTCTGCACATACCATACCATCCCAACACCTCCATCCATTCCTCCGTCCGTTCACACCCGCCTCCATCCCGTCCATACCCATTCCCCACCAGCTCCATCCCTTCCCATCCCACATCCCATCCCATCCATCCCAAACCCCACTTCCATCCATCCACCAACCCATCCCTGTCCATCCATCCTCCATCCATCCATCCATACCACCATCCCCATCCATCCATCCATCCATCCATTCCTGTGTCCATCTGTCCATTTGTCCATCCATCCCCATCCCTCCATTCCCATGCCATGAACGAATGCAACCACCAGTAGCACATAACCAATGCCAATACCAGTACCATGCCAATCCATCCATCACCACCATCCAATCCATCCATCCATAGCACTTAGCCATCCATTCCATCAACCCACCTTCCACCCATCACCGCCATTTGCCTGCATTGCAGCAGCTCCTCTACCTCTGGGATCTTGCTGGAAAGAGCCGGCTACCCTACTGCCGTAAGGCTCCCTCTTGCCCTCCTCTCCCAGCCCCTGCTGCCATCCCCCCACGGCTCTCCCTTTCCCCACAGACGGGTTCTGAACAAGGACAGCCGCTCCTGGCTCTCTGCCGGGCTGTCCTCCTCGCTGCAGGGCTGCTGCAGAGCCAGCCAGGCTCTCCCAGCCCTCCCAGATAATAAAGTTTAAATCCCCTGCTCGTTCCTCCTCCACCCGAGCAAGCCGCAAGGGATAGAAGGGGGGTCCTTATCTCGTTCTTATCTCGGCGCAGCTGCTGCTCCCTGGCTGAGGAGGGGAGGTGGCCCCAGCCCTTGCTGGAGTGGCTCTGTCCCTGCAGAGCCTGACAATGCCCCTGCTTGTAGGAACAGGGCCCTCCTTCCCAAAGCTGGCTGCTTTTTCAGAGGCACCGAGGCCTCCCAGGAAAACCCCGGGACACCTGATTAAACAGATCCCGAGGGAAAACCACACCAGCTTGGCTCCATCACAGAGCTGCAAACAGATGTGCTTCAAACCAGCTGAAACCCACGGCACACATGGCTCTGGCTGTGCTGTCCCTGCTCTGGCAGGCAGAATAACAGAATTGTGGAATCCCAGACTGGGTTGGGTTGGAAGGGACCTTAAAGATCACCCAGAGTCCCCCTCCCATGGGCACCCATGGCCACCCACCCCAAGGCGGTGGGACAGAGATGTGACCCCCAGAGATTCAGGGACCTTTGGGGACAGCTTTGTACTTGGAGCAAAGCACCCCTGGGATCTCCCTGGGGCCCAGGCTGTGCCCTGGGTGGGGAACTCTGGTTGGGAAACCTAATCCTGATCCCTGGACACTTCCAGACACTTCCATAGCTCCTCTGGGCACCCGGTGCCAGGGCCTCCCCAACCTCTTGAGTAAAGAAAATCCTCAATGATAACCTCTAACAATGATTCCTTGTGATTCCAAGCCAGGTCCAGAGGGACTGGTTGGTCTGGAGGTTTCTCCAGGTTATGACCTTTGCTGTCCATCTCTCAGTTGGACGTTCCCACAGCTGGGGCACTGCAAAGGCTGCAGCACCACATCCTCAGCTGTCCTCAGCTACCCAGGCCTGGAGGCAGAGTCCTCTGGGGCTGGGAGAGGATCTCTGGTTGTAAACCATTCCCAGAGGCTCAGGGCACTGGTGTCATGCATCTTCTCATGAGAAAACCAACATTTTGCTCATCAGCATGTGGGGCAGAGCTGGCAGCACCGGGTGCTGCAGTGCCATTTGTCCCCTCTCCATTGGAAATGCCACAGCACATCCCCCCAGTGCTCCTGGGTTACTCCAAGGACTGCCCCTCCATTCATCCTTCTGCAGGATCCATGCAACTGATTTTCAACTGAAATCAAAGCAAGACTAATGGAAATTCTTCCTTTCCCTTCCTCTCCCTTCCTCTATCACCCTTCCTCTTACCTCAGGGTCCTCCCACTCCCTCGCCTCGTTCCCTCACCCCTTTCTTCCCTCCCGTCTCCCTCCTCCCCCCCCCATGCCCCCGTTTCACCTACCTCCGAGCCCCTCTGGCGCGCGTACCGCCACATCTCCCTCTCTCCTCACCTCTCTCACGACTCCCCTCCCCTCCCCTCCCCCTCCCTCCCCTCTCCCTCCCCGTCCCTCCCCTCCCTCCCTCCCTCACCTCACCTCCCACTCCCCCCCCTCCCCTCCCCTCCCCTCCCTCCCCTCCCCTCCCCTGCCCCTCACCCTCCCCCCCCTCCCCATCCCCCCCTCGCCTCCCCTCACCCTCCCCTCCCCTCGCCCTCCCTCCCTCCTCCCCTCCCCTCCTCGCCCCTCCCCTCCCCCATCCCCTCCTCACCCTCCCCCCTCCCCTCCCCTCCCTCTCCCCTCCCCTCCCTCCCCTCCCTCCCCTCCCCCCCCTCCCCTCCCTCCCTCGCCCCCCTCCCCTGTGATGTTTCAGGCACCTGACCCTGCTCTGAGCCAAAAGGCAGAGAAGAAATAATGAAGAAGGGATGAGACAGCCCAGATTCCTCGGTGTCCTCATTCCTGCTGAGTGCAGGGCTCAAATACACACCATGGGTGGGGAGGGAATGAGAATATGGAAGATTACAGAATGGTTTGGGTTGGAAGAACCTCAAAAATCATCGAATTCCAAACCTCTTGCTGTGGGTAGGAATCTTCCACTATCCATGTTGCTAACAAGCCTGTATCCGCCTAACTCGAGAAGAAGGGCTCTGGTGTCTCTGTGGATGTTCCCATCTACCCAGATCCCAGGGTGCCTTTCTATCTCCACTGGGATTAATCCTGCTCCATCCCTTGGCACGGTGTGGTGGACAGTAGAACTTGACCAGGCAGCTCCTGCTGAGCTCTGCCCATGGCCCTGTGCCCCAGGGCTGGGTGGACACTGGAATGCCCCAGCCCTTGGATCTGGCCTGGGAGCGCAGATCTCCTGGCCAAGTGCAGCTGGGGATGTGTCACCCTTGAGGGGAGGTGACAGAGCAGGCTGCTGTCCCCAAACCACCCTGTGCCGGGAATTCTGGAGCAACTTCCAGGGATGGGGCAGCACACAGCGCTCTGGGAAACTGTGTCCAGATGTCCACACCATCACAGTAAAGAATTTCTTCCATGTATATGAATACCATACATTTGTCATAAAAACACAATTTAACACTTTGCCTTGTATGTTCGTATAGCAAAATGAAAACATCAAGAAGGAAGGGAAGGGAAGGAGGAAGGGAAGGAAGGGAAGGGAAGGGAAGGGAAGGGAAGGGAAGGGAAGGGAAAGGAAGGAAGGGAAGGGAAGGGAAGGGAAAGGGAAGGGAAGGAGGAGAAGGGAAGGGAAGGGAAAGGGAAGGGAAGGGAAGGGAAAGGGAAGGGAAGGGAAGGGAAGG
>VKON01002088.1:44500-55692 GCA_009741485.1 Malurus cyaneus samueli
AATCAGCAGCGCAGATTTTCATGCCAGCATGCAGGGCATGCTGTTTCCTTGGTGTAATTAATAAGGTGAGGTGGACGGGGGGAAAAATCGCTGCAAAGGGAGTCTCTATTGGAGAGAGAAGAAGATGACGGTGGTTTCCTTATGTGGTGTGGGGGCACGGGGGCAGCTGGGATGAGAGCCCCAGTTGTGCGGCGGAGCGCGCGGCTGTGTCGGGGCTTCAAATTTCCTTCTCTTCTTTCTTCCTCTTTTTTCTCTTTTCTCTCTTTTTTCTCTCTTCCTCTTCCTCCCTCCTTCGTCTTCTCTCTCTTCTCTTCCTTCTCCTTCTCTCCCTTCTTCATTCCTATATAACTGAAGTCCAATCTTACATTAATAATTTGCCTTACCTTGTTAAGAGCTTTGGTCCATTGTCTTTCCCTTCCTCGTATTTAGTTGTTGCCAAGTAAAGATAAGCAAGAAATTCTAACCACAAATTACACAAACAGAAGACGTTCCGAACCCACCTATAGGCATCTTTCTCCTCCATTGTTCAGTGACCTGCTAAACTTAGAAATGATATCTTGTTTATTCTTCCTTAACCCATTAAAAGGCCACTACTATCCACAATCTCTGCTCCCCCTTTTTCTCGGTGTTGTTTTTTTCTGTGCAGTTTCATCTATCAGTACCTCAATACTCAGAGAGGCTTATCATGCAAGGTTAAGGAAAAGTTTATCTTGATAATTATAGTGTTTTTGCCGGCGGTGCTTAGGGTCCTATTCACCTGATGCTGCATCTACTTGTGGTGTCGAGGCCCAGTGCCCTTCCTCAAGTCTTTCCTCCTCAGGGTGTTTTGTACGGTGGTGTGGTATCTCAACACTTAACATATAGACATGTTACAAAGTCGATGCTTTAGTTCTTTATTCCATCTTTCACTCTTCTATGAGGTATCATATTCACTGGTAAGATCTCAGCAACTCACTAACTGAAAACGTGACCCCATGACCCTGCTGATAGGTTAACCTGACAATGTGTGAGAAAAAACAGTCTACCTTTCCATAAGCTCTCTCTCTATATTCACTACCAGAGAAAATTGTCTAACTACTGTGCTATTTTGTACATCTCAATTATGCTCCTCCTTAGTTTTCTATTCAGCCCTCTGCTCCTTGGCTCGCTCCCTAGGGCATTTCCCTGATCCTCTTTATTTCACTCTTGTCCTCTGTCCCTCTCCAGCCATTAACTCCCCAGCCCAGTCTATGCTGTGAGAGATGAGTCCTTGCTGCAATGGATCAGTACCAAGTTCTGTCAGCACAAACTTGACCTAAAGGAAATGTGTCAATCACCATAGCACAAGATACAGCAAACTGAAAACCAGGATTTTTTTAACATTTTACCACAGGGAACCATCATTTCACCTTGCCTTTAGGGACATCGTCCTAGTCAACCTTGCCTCGATCCCCTCTCCACTTCTCAGCTCTAAGTAACAAATGCTTAGTCGACTAACTCTTTAAGGGCAGCTCCTCTCCTCTCTTCCTCTCCTTCCTTCCTCTCCTCTCCTCTCTTCCTTCTTCCTCATTAAATAAACTCTTTTCTGTATTCATGTCCTCTCCTGTCTCACTGTACCCATGAAGATCTGCAGCTGAAAGTCTCCTTTGCTCTCTCCTGTCTTGCTCTTCTAAAACCCTTTTCCTCTCTCTGCTCCCTGAATAACCACTCCAGACAGTCTGAAATCCCCACTTGCCATCTGGAAATGTTTGCTCCAGTAGCTCTCATCCCATCTGTTTTCATGTGTAGTCAGCTGTCTCACTAAATATTGAAATCACATCACTGACAATTGTCAAGCGAAAGGCATATCCATGCTGCCCTCCTGTGACCAGAATAGCACACAAACCAAAGCAGCCTTAAAATACTGCTAACAGCCAAGATGCATTATTACAGGATCAGCACTGCCTGCAGGAAGAGCCTCTGAAGTTCATAGAGTCCAGAAGCTGACCTCAGCTGAATTTTTCCAGCTGTTTCTTTGCTGCACACCCCGTATCACCTATAACATAAGTTCAGGAACTAGGACTTGCTCATGGAAACTTTAAGAGAAGGAAAAGTAAAATTTGATGCATTTAAATAGGAATCAAAAATCTCAATGCAATTTTGTTTCTCCTCCCACTTTCTTACGGGACAGGTTACTCCATGAGCCATATTCTCCCAAACTCATGGAGCATGTCTTGTTTTCAGAATACCAAAAGTGTCACAAACATCTGAAATCTTCCACCAGCAATTAATATAATTTCTTTTATAGAGAAATGCAGACTCCTCTGCCTGGTATAAGGTCACACATGCAGCATAATTTAATAGGCTGGAATGCCAGTGATCTTCCATACCTCCAGACAGTGACTCCAATGACAGACAGGACTCCAACCAAGGAAGGACAAAACAGCAGGAACATGAAGGATGTTGTCATTTGAGCAGTTCTCCAGACTTTGCATGGGGGTTGACAATTCTTCATCAGACTGACCTTTAAAGAGATGAAGGTACTTTGGAAGGCTGTTACTGCTACTTCAACCTGGTTTATGTCAATCCCACTGAAATTCCTGGAACAGCATCTATCAA
The DNA here is from genome assembly GCA_009741485.1 of Malurus cyaneus samueli. Taxonomy (NCBI): domain Eukaryota; kingdom Metazoa; phylum Chordata; class Aves; order Passeriformes; family Maluridae; genus Malurus; species Malurus cyaneus. The sequence goes on from VKON01002088.1 coordinate 47,078, forward strand.
AACTTGCCAAGAGCAACTTTTATGTGAATTTGATAGATCTACTGTAGTTTTGGAAAACTTCAATAATATAGTCTTAAAGTAGTAAGGGGCAAAGTGAGGTTCTGATGGATTCTTCAGAACTCTGTTAGTAGAGTTTGCTTCTGTAGCAAATGCAAACCCATGATTCAGGGAAATTTGAGTCCATATTTCTACCTACAGCTTTCTTCTTCTACATTCAACACTACAAACAGCTTAATGACCATCTGGTCATACTACTGAGACAAAGAATTCTGAAAAAAACCACATTTCCACCATGACCTTTAGCTGAATCACCCTGCTTACACCTAGACAAACTGGGGGGGAAGAGTGGAGTTGGCGAGCAGTAACTGGAGGTTAAAGTCACAGCCAGAGGCTGAGTGTCTATACTGGCATATGCACTTATCCACTGTTAATTCCTCAGCCTTTAATTTTACTACTTTATTACTTTTATGATGAAGACAGCGCTAAAGTTTCTTACCTTTTTTCACAAAAATACTATAGAATGCTCATCACTCTGTCTCGATACCAGGCAGCAGACGTTGAGAACTAGCCCGATACCAATCCCTACACTTGAAGGTCTTGTAAGCAAAACGTAGTTACATCCTCACTATTTCACCACACAGCTCTCAGATGCACTGAAAGCAGAACAAACCTCACAGTAACTCATATTTCAGACAGTATTGGGATTATTTTTGGAAAATGTTGATTGCCCTTCGTTAAACTTCGTTCCCTTAACAATAAAGGTCACCTTGGAACAATCAATGCACCCTTCAAACATTAGCTACCTACGTACAGATCTGCAGAACTCTCTTATAATTCTTGGAAATAAAGCACCTTTTCCAGCATTTAATACTGAGACTATTTCAAGAACATCATCCCAGTGGGGAATTAACAAAACTCCAGGGCATTCCTGCAGGAACCTATAACATTTCTCCCAGACCAGGGGAACTACTGACTGAAGTTATTATTACTGCCCATAGATTATTTTGGCAAGTCACAACCTTTATCAAAGGCACTTAATAGGTCACCCCCCAGACATTTATTCTGCTCTCTCTGAACGCTCCCACAAACATCAGAATAAGAATTTTCCATGTAATTTCTAAGTGCAGATGAAGCTTTGGCTGTAAATGTAACTCTTACCAGGTCAAAGTTTGTGCATAGATCAAATCTAAAACATTTTTCGTCCAATGTCAAAATCCTCTTGGCAGCCCCAGGCTCACAACAGACTGTATGTTCAATAAATTCTGGGGGGAAAAACCAAAAGCTGTAGCACCATAGTATTTGCTAAATGGTAAAGTCCTCTGTGGAAATCCCTGCAAATGACCTGAATGCAAGCAGCAGTGACAAATTATTTAGAGGCTGCATATCTGTCATGCAAAGCAGCCACAGCTCGTTCATTAGACAGTACAGCAAAAATGAAACAGTTTGGCAAAAGCAGACTTCCATAACACACAGTAGGGTTGAAATAAGTATACATTTCACAAAACTGAAACAGAAAGCCAACAAGGACTTCTTACTGCATCAGTACATATCTATACTACAGTAAGTAACTACTTATTACTTGCTTTAAGCACAAGCATCCTTGTGCTTAAGCAGCTGAAATGTCAAGTTACAGTCAGTAGCAAAACTGTAACAGCTTTTCAGGTACTGAGAATTTCCAGCGTCAATAAAAAATAAATGAAATTTGTAGAGTGATACTCAACATAACCTCAAGTCTACCATCCTACTTAAAACAAACTGAGGTTGAAAGAGCTGATAACCGACAGTTCTCCCTTCCTTCCTCTCCTCTCCTCTCCTCTCCTTCTCTTCTCTCTCTCCTCTTCTCTCCTCTCCTCTCCTCTCCTCTGCCACTCCTCTCTCTGCTCCTCTCCTCTCCTCCCTCTCCTCCTTCCTCTCCCCTCTCCTCTCCTCTCCTTCCTCTCCTCTCCTCCCTTCTTCCTCTCCTTCCCTCTCCTCTCTTCTTCTCTCTTCTCTCTCTTCTCTCTCTTCTCTCTCTCCTCTTCCTCTCTTCCCCTCCCTTCCCTCCTTTTCCCTTCCTCATTTCCGCTTTCCCTTCCGCTTTCCACTTTCAAAGCAATTGATTGACGCGATCTCCTATTTTGCAGGCACTTAATCAATCCCCCCCTTTTGTCACCCCTCATTTCCTCGCCGCTGTGTGACTACGATTCCGTTTTTTGGCTTGTTTCTGTCAGCTCAAAGAACAATAAAGGTTTTGGTACTTTGAACCTTACAACACTCTTTGTCCGCTGGATTTGTAAAACAACTGATTAAAGACAATGCAATTAATTATTCCTTGATGAAATAGTGGAAATTATCCTGAAAAATGAAGAAATTTAGCAGCGGAACATTAAATCCCCATAATTATGTCATTTCTACAAAGGGGGCAGGGAGGTGAAGTATAAAAATAAAATCCAGCCGCAGTCTTTGTGCCGGCTCCTTGCCGGGTGCCCGGGGACGTGGTGCTCTCCATGGACTCCTGCAGTGGGTGTGACCCTGCAGGACACCCCCAGACCCACCAGAGATCCCCTGGCACGGGCAGGGGGCACAGGCTGAGGGTGGATGGTCCCTGCTGAGCCCTGCACGCCAGGCCAGGCCATCTCCTGTGTGCTGGGCTGGGTGTGAGCATCCAGCTGTGCTCAGAGCATCCAGCTGTGCTCAGAGCATCCTCTGTCATGGGGGAAGTGCCCACGCCCTGGCACTGCCCCCGCTCCTGCTGGGACAGCCCTGGAAAGTCTGAGAGCCCTTGGAGAGGAAGCTGTGGCCCAGCCTTCCTCATCCTCATCCTCAGCCCTGCCCCCCACAGGAGCTGCTCCCGAGCTCCCACACCGTGTCCTGCCCTGCAGCACCCCCTGCATCCATGGGGACACCACAGAAAGTGCCCACAGGGGCCCTGTGCAGCTCAGCCCCTCCAGCCAGGCTCCTGGAGACATTCCCTCCACCACATGGAGTTATGAGGTCATTATGGCTGGGAGACACCTTCAAGATCACCAAGTCCAGTGTTCCACCGAATTCCCCTGTGCCCACTAATCCACATCCTGAGGTGACACATCTGCTCATGTTCTGGACATTTCCAGGTCCACCCAGTCCCTGCAGCCTCCTCTGCCCAATGTGCCCCTCTGGCCCTTGCCAGGCAGTGTTCCATGTGCCATCCTCTTCCTCACCACTAATTCCTGGCTCATCTTCTCTCATCAAACTCTGGATTTTCCTTCCACCGGCTCTCTCTGTCCTGCCTGCCTGGAAAGCCCTGTCCTTTCCCTGGCTGTCCCCATCGCTGCCAGAGCCATGACTCGGGGAGGAGCAGAGTGGGCTCCAGCCGCGCTTCTGCCGCACTCTGCATCCCCATCCCGTGTGTCTTCTCCTTCTGTCCCTGTTCCTTGGAGCAGAGCCTGATCCCCCTCGCTGCCCCTCCTGTCAGGGAGTTGGGCAGAGCCACAAGGTCCCCCCTGATCCCCCTTTGCTCCAGGCTAAGCCCCTGTCCCAGCTCCCCCAGCCCCTCCAGACCCTTCCCCAGGTCCATTCCCTGGCCCTGGATATGCTCCAACCCCTCAATGTCCTACTTGTCCTGAGCGGCCCAAAACTGACCCCAAGACTGGGGGTCCCATGCCAAGACCCAGGACTTGCCCAGTGAGGGACTGAGCCAGACAGAGACAGCTCTGCCAATCAGATTTTCCATCAGGGCAGAGGGCACAAGCCATCCTGGAGCCACCAGCACCAGCAGGGCATGTCACCAGCAGTGTGGGTGACAGGACAGGCCACTGGGTGATGCGTTCTGGGGACTCCTGCTGGGGCTGGGAGGTGGCACCAGGTGACCCCGCTGTGGGCCCTTCCAACCTGAGCCAGTCCTGATTCAGAGAATCGCAGAATCACAGAAAGGTTTGGGTTGGGAGGGACCTTAAATCCCATCCAGTGCCACCCCTGCCATGGCAGGACCACCTCCCAAATGTCCCAGGGTGCTCCCAGCCCAATGTCCACCTGGCCTGGGCACTCAAAGGGATCCAGGGCAGCCACAGCTTCTCTGGGCACCCTGTGCCAGGGCCTCAGCACACTCTGAGATGTCCCTCTGTGATCCCCACAGGTGGGTCATGTCCTGCACCCCTTTAGAGCTTTAGGACATCAGCACGTCCTGCTGGGTAGAGGAGGGTTAGCAAGAAAAATCAAGCAGCATTTACAATGTGAAAAATGGCCTGAAATCAAATTCGGATGTTTGCAGGGGGAAAAGAATATTTTTTTTTCTTTTCTTTTTTTTTTTCTATTTTTTTAAGGAAAAATGATGATTGGAAACTTGACTTTGCACTCCATTTGTCTGCTTTGGGAGAGCTGCACTCCCTGCCAGTCCGATTGCATTTGTCTTTTCTAAGCACCAGAAAGCCCAGAGCAGCTCCGGGAGCAGGGAGAGCTGGGGGAAGCACGAGGGAAATGCAGGAACAGAGACTCCAGCACAGCTTTCCCTGGGGGCATGGGGACCTCCGAGGCCCTCCCCTCCTCATCCTCACCAGGGATCTCCTCTGGCTTTTCCTGGCACGGGTTCTCCAGGGAGGCCCCAAACCAGGGGGTCCCGCTGAGACAGAGCGATGATGGGTAAAGCAGCTGTCAGCACCCAAAAAAAGTCACATTTCCAGTATTTCTGCTCTGTTTAGAAACCAAAAGAGGATTGTGTTGCAGAGGTCTAATTTACAAATCCCCTCGCTGCTGCACACAGACTCCCCGGAGCTCTCCTGCGCCTTGGATCTGAAATCCCACCCATTTCCTTGGGAATGCTCTGACATGACCCGTGGCTTTTTATCCTTTAAACTGAGCCAACCAAAAGCCATTCCCTTCTTTCTCTCCCTTCCTCTGTACATCTCCTCTGCACCACCACCAAAATCATCTGCATGGCTGGGCTTTGGTCCTGCAGGAAGAAGCTCCTTGCGCACGATTCATTGAAGGTTTTTATTTTTCTTTTTTATTTTTTCTTTTTAATTTCCCATTTGCAAGTTGCTGAGAAGCTGATCCTGATTTCTGCAAATGAATTTGTTATCTGCAAGTGTTCACTGAATAGTTTATGCAAACAAATTTCAGCCCATAGGGTGTTTGCAAACTGTTCATTTCATGGTATGTGATTAGTAGAAATGGTCAGACAAATGGGATGCACAACACAAACATTATTCAACGAAGCTGATCACTTCAAACCTACAATGGACATACATGCCTTACATTTAATATTCAGGGCTCATTAATCTATTTATATATACAATTATACTAATAGAAAGTACCGACCCAACATCCCACATACGCACGCAATCCAGCGGCATGAGTATATAAGCTGTTCCCCTCTATGCTCTCTTCACACAGCTGAAAGCTTTAAAAGGGAGAGAGGTCCGATCCTGCCAACCTCCACCAAAGTACACAATGAAACCCAGCAGCACACTGTCCAAGAACACACACGAACTCAGAGCATCCCATCAGCAATAGGATACTTCGCGGAGATGGGCAGAAGCCAGACTCATCTCTAAACGACACCTCCTTCCCACACACCTCCATGGCGCGGGACCAACCTCCCACTATCCAGAAGTTCTCCCAGCCGTCAGAGCACCGGCGCCTCGGAATAATAGCTCACAGGAGATGAAGGGCAATCCACTAGCTCTCCAAATGGGCAAACGAGCGCACACGGAATCTTCACTTATCCCGGAAGAAAGCCAAGACAGAACCGTCCACAGGCTACCACTACCCACACCAACATAAGGCACACTCGAATCTCCTGACACGCAGGCCTGTAGGTGAAGAGGATAGTCACTCGCACTAATACGACACCAAGGCCTCGCACCGTCCAGGCTCACCTCCCCACTACCACACAGAGCTCCCACCACACGAGCAAAGGACCAGAGATCCCTCCACCACACAAGAGGCACTGACACACATAAAATCATGCCTACCTAACACCGACACTCAGCCCACGTCACCCCAGCATCGCGAAGTCGCCTGACTCACTCCACCCGGGAATCGCGAGCTCACTGCAACCACCCACAGGAAAGCTGTAGACTGAACACCGAAAATAAACACAGAAGCCACGGCGCTTGCGACACAAGCCCGTTGTCTTCTAGGAGCTAACCCTGCGTCGGGCGCTGAAGGGCGTCACCAGAGGATGAACGAGACGAGCCTTGAAGGACCAATCCAAACCAGCAAACCATTAATCTATCGCATGATACCAGTGCTTCAATATATGCCAATGAACTACCATTAGATTACACTATCACCACTAGTTCCAACAATCCATGAGCTCACGAATTCTAAGCAAATTCCAAATTCCAGAATATTCAATGGTTCAATGACTCCCTAGATTCTATGATTAAACAGCGATTCCGATGACGCCAGACCTCCATGAACTCCATGTTTCCAAGATTACCATGACTCCAGAATCACCATGATCCACGATTTCCATGACGTCACCTGAAATCTGTTAGTGTGACCCAAACCCTGGAAGCGTAGCAGAGCCCTAGCCATGGGCAGGGTCTCCCATGCTGAGAATGACCAAGGGACATTGAGCTGGTCCTGGCTGACCTGATGGAGCTGTGCCGAAGTCAGACCCTGCATAAACTCAGGTGGCAGCCAGCCCCAGCCCTAGTGCCCCGGGCTCACAGAGGCTCACAGGGGCTCAGGGGCAGCTCAGAGCAGTCAGAGGCTCCCCGTGGGTTCTCCAGCACCGACAGAAAATGGTGCCCAGCAGATTTATTCATTTAACACATCTGGTAATTACATTTCGGCAGGTGGTGTGTGGGGCCTGGATTCCTTCCACGCACACACCAGGCTCGGGAAGGCTCCAGTCCCACGTTTGATAAATCTCAGAATAGAATAAATAAATAAAATCAACAGTCCCCAGCTGCGAGCGCGGAGGAGGCACATCCTCTCCCCGTGCCACGCGTTCGCCCTGCCTCCCCCGTGCTGGGATCCGGGCCTGCCCCCTCTTCCCGGGTACGGGGCTGGGATCCAGCACTGCCCCCTCCCCTCGGGACCGGGATCCAGCACTGCCCCCTTCTCTCGGGGCCGGGATCCAGCACTGCCCCCTTCTCTCGGGGCCGGGATCCAGCACTGCCCCCTTCTCTCGGGGCCGGGATCCAGCACTGCCCCCTTCTCTCGGGGCCGGGATCCAGCACTGCCCCCTTCTCTCGGGGCCGGGATCCAGCACTGCCCCCTCCTCTCGGGGCCGGGATCCAGCACTGCCCCCTTCTCTCAGGGCCGGGATTCTGGCTGCTCTGACGGGCACAGACACACGGGATGGGGATGCAGAGTGCGGCAGAAGCGCGGCTGGAGCCCACTCTGCTCCTCCCCGAGTCATGGCTCTGGCAGCGATGGGGACAGCCAGGGAAAGGACAGGGCTTTCCAGGCAGGCAGGACAGAGAGAGCCGGTGGAAGGAAAATCCAGAGTTTGATGAGAGAAGATGAGCCAGGAATTAGTGGTGAGGAAGAGGATGGCACATGGAACACTGCCTGGCAAGGGCCAGAGGGGCACAATTCGGTTGGGCAGAGGAGGGCTGCAGGGACTGGGTGCCCTGGAAAATGTCCAGAACATGAGCAGATGTGTCACACTCAGGATGTGATAGTGGCACAGGGGGAATCGTGGAACAGCTCTGGACTTGGTGATCTTGAAGGTGTCTCCCAGCCATAATGACCTCATAACTCCATGTGGTGGAGGGAATGTCTCCAGGAGCCTGGCTGGAGGGGCTGAGCTGCACAGGGCCCCTGTGGGCACTTTCTGTGGTGTCCCCATGGATGCAGGGGGTGCTGCAGGGCAGGACACGGTGTGGGCAGCTCGGGAGCAGCTCCTGTGGGGGACAGGGCTGAGGATGAGGAAGGCTGGGCCACAGCTTCCTCTCCAAGGGCTCTCAGACTTTCCAGGGCTGTCCCAGCAGGAGCAGGGGCAGTGCCAGGGCGTGGGCACTTCCCCCATGACAGAGGATGCTCTGAGCACAGCTGGATGCCTGAGCACAGCTGGATGCCTGAGCACAGCTGGATGCTCTACACAGCGACTCACACAGCCCAGCACACAGGAGATGGCCTGGCCTGGCGTGCAGGGCTCAGCAGGAACCATCCACCCTCAGCCTGTGCCCCCTGCCCGTGCCAGGGGTCTCTGGTGGGTCTGGGGGTGTCCTGCAGGTCACACCCACGTGCAGGAGTCCATGGAGAGCACCACGTCCCCGGGCACCCGGCAAGGAGCCGGCACAAAGACTGCGGCTGGATTTTATTTTTATACTTCACCTCCCTGCCCCCTTTGTAGAAATGACATAATTATGGGGATTTAATGTTCTGCTGCTAAATTTCTTCATTTTTCAGGATAATTTCCACTATTTCATCAAGGAATAATTAATTGCATTGTCTTTAATCAGTTGTTTTACAAATCCAGCAGCGCAAGAAATTTTCATAGCCAGACAATGCAGGCAGCTGCTCTTCCCTTCTGGGTGTATTAATGAAGTGAAAGAGCTGGAGCCGGGGAAAAAAAATCGGCTGGCAAAAAGAGGAGATCTATTGAGAGAGAGATTGAAAAGATGACAGTGTAATCCCTTAATGTGTGTGCTGGGGAGGCAGAGGGGAGAGCTGGAGCCCAGGTGTGAGGGCAGGAGCGG
>VKON01002113.1:7503-26580 GCA_009741485.1 Malurus cyaneus samueli
ATTCAGCAAATCCCGATGTGCAAATGGACAAAAGTGAGAAAGGGTGAAAAAGCCGTGAGCCATTGTCCATTGTGGGTGCAGCCCCTGGCTGGGCTGGGACTGCCCTGAATGGCCCTGAAGGCCCTGCAAGAACAGAACTGCTTTGGATTCTCTCAATTCTGGCCTGTGCTTTAGGTGAGCTGGATTTTAGGTGTCACTGGCACCAGGGCACATCCCTCTGTTGTAGGAATGGCTGCAGCAGGATTGGAATTGAGGGATCTCCGGTTGCCACCCAGGTGTGTGAGCACCACCAGCCTTTGGTGCCATTCCTACTGCTCAGCTCTGCTGTCACCACTCCCCTCCCTCACTGACATTTGAATTTCTGCCCCATCCAGACTGGCTGGCCTGAGCTTTGTGTGTGGTTTCTGCTGAGGCAGTGCAGAAAGGCGCCTTTTGCCAAGTTTTCTTTCCAAGAACGGCTCAGCTCCGTTTATGATGAACCCATAAACTGGATTAAGAGCTCAAGGACAGATTTCCCAGTATTTGAAACCCATAATCTGGGCTGGGTTTTCAGAACAGCTCAGGCCCCTTGTAAGCAGCAAATTACAGCCAGAATTGCTCAGCACTTTGTGGCTTGTGCTCGAGGCCTGGTTTTGTGTGGAGCAGCACCCAGAGCTCCAGGATTTTGGGAAAAGCAGAGCAGTTTTTCCTGTGAAACCAGAGTTTTTCTGACAAAGAGACTCCACAGCCTCTTGATTCTACTCCAGATGTGCAAAAATGTCTAAAAAAGTTGTTGTCACCTTCATCCATGGGCTGCCAACAGCCATTGAAATTTGTGCTGAATTTGGTGTTCCTACAGAACATCCTGAAGTTATTGAGGGACCTCATCTCCAGTCACCAATTTGATGCCATTTCAGACCCTCTCCATGACCTGGGGGTTCTGCACAGGCCTGAATTAATCCAGAGCTCTTCCAAGGAGTGTTGTGGAGCTAAATCACAAACTCACAAGTTTGGCTTAAAAGGGACCTTAAAGCTCATCCCATCCCACCCCATGCTCCAACCTGTCCTGGGACACTGCCAGGGATCCAGGGGCAGCCACAGCTTCTCTGGGCACCCTGTACCAGGGCCACCACCCTTACAGGGAACAATTCCTTCCTAAAATCCAGCCTAACCTGCTCTGTGTCATTTCAAAACCATTTTCTGTGTCCTGTCTCTCCATCCCTTGTCCCACATCCCTCTCCAGCTCTCTTAGAGAGGCATTTTAGAGAAATGTCCCAAAATTTCCCAGTTTTGGGGTGGGTTTTACCCTCAGCCTTGCTACCCCTGCCCTTCTCCCAGAACTGCAGCTTAGCTCCGTGGTGGCACCTTTAAGGAATGCCAGGTTGGTAAGGAGGGAATAAACCAGAGGAATTGGATTTAGGGATCTGGCCCATTTCAGAATAAACAAAATGCCCCTGCAGAGGCCTGGCATGAGGGGGCAGAGGGGTCTCAGTGCCCAGGAAACTCCTGAGATGCCAATCCGTGGCATCTCAAGAATGATGAGACATGGAAAATGATTTTTTTTTTTTTTTTGGAGCCCAAAAGCTAGCACACGTTCTTTCCGGATGCTTTGCCCTTGCATGGACGGTGGGGAATTTCTGTTGATCAAACATTCCTCAAGCTGCTGTGGCCTCTTGCACTTTGAGGGGACCTTCTTCGTCCACCAGCCCAGCCAGCCCAGCCCCAGCTTCGTGGGAAGCATTTCTGAATAATCCATCCCGGGACACTCACCAATTGCAGGAGAGACAAAGGTTAATTTCCGAGCCTTTTTACCAGGCAAGAAACTCCCCAAAAACCCATTCCCTTGCCCTCCCAAATAATTCCCTGTGCCCTTCCAAAACCATTTTCCCTTTGCCCTTATCAAAACTATTCCCTGTGCCTCCCAAAACGATCTTCCCTGTGCCCTTCCCAAAATCTTTTCCCTGTCCTTCCCCAGCCCCTGGCAAGGTGACGTCCTCCGCTGAGCAGGAGACTGACACAGCTCGGAAGACAACCAGCCATTGGAAATGCCCAACCAGGGAGGTTTCAGGAGGAGGGTATTGTGTCAGAGCCCAGGGTGAGCCAGCAGATCGCTTTGTGCTCCACGTGGGGCACGGGCTGGCGTTGGCAGAAGTGCCAGCCACGATCTGGCACTCCCCCGATGCAGAGCCAGGCAGGGAGCTGGCCCGGGGCAGTTCCATCCTGCTGGGTGCTGTCATTCCTGAGCATCAGGCTGGCCCTGCCTGCATGCCACTGTCAGTCCTACCCCCATGGCACGGCACCTTCAGGCAATTACCGGCGCCCTCGGGAGGGAGAGATTTTGGGATGATTTTTGGGATGATAAAGATCCCGCTCCCCTTGGCAGCTCCTCTGGAGGGTGTAAATGTGGGGAGAGCAGCTCAGAGCTTCAAGGAACTGTCCTTCAGCAGCCGTGCCGTTGTAGGCGGCCATAAACCCCAAACAAACCAGTTCCTGCATGAGAAACAGGCTCCCCACAGCCCGGATGAATAGGATATTCCACTTCCTTTCTGTATCCCCATAGCCAGATGTGTTGTCAAAGGGCTTTTCGTGTGCACATTTTTAATTGAAGAAAGGAACAATTTTGAGGTGTTGTGGCCGTTTGGCTCATCTGGGGCTCTTGTACAGGTGTGTTCTTGGAATGTTCCTGGACTGTCCTGCTCCAACATTCCCTCTGGGATGACGGGGTCATTCACTCCCTTTCCACTGTCTGGCAAGATTTTGGGGTGGCTGGAAAGCCCTTGGGAGTATTCACCCTTTAAGTACCAAGAATTAATTTCCCATACAACCAATATGTGATGCTTTAATAAATAAATTAATGGAATTAATAAAATAATTGCACCCAGACTTTATTTTTTAGGTTTCTTCCTGCTTCTTGGTGGGCAGCTGGGAGGTAAATCATAGGTTTTTTTTCTCTGAAAACTGAAACAAGGAAGGGTATACAAATCTGCAGCTTTCCCCGTGCTTCCTTTTCTTTCAGTTCAGATTGAGTGCACAAAACGCAGATCTTTCAGTGTCTCTTTTCGTACCTTTCTTCTGGCATCTCAGTTGGAAGCATTTGAGTTTATCAAGTAAAATCCGTTGTGCCACTCTTTTCAGATGTTATTTACCCTTCTACCTTCATTCTGTATTGTTAGAAGTTTCTATATTGTTTAGAATATTTCTGTATATTGTTAGAGTATTTCTATATCTATAGGAAATATAGGATGTTTGCATTTTCTCGTTCTGATTTTCTGAAATCTTCTTTTGCCACTCGTGCTGGTTCTTTCCTAACACTTTCTAAATTTTTCTGAATGAGGATAGCTTTTGCTGCTGAGCCTTCTATTTCCCTTTACGAAGGCTGCCCACTCGGGTTTCTCTGAGCTGTTTCTCTTCGATCTTTCTGGTTTTTTTAGGTTTCGTCTGTTCACGTTATGAACAGAAAACTAAAAACTGACTGTTTCACATGATTATGAAACTGTTTAAAAAACACGCAGAATTGCCTTCTCTCTGAAAGCTGTGGTTGTGTTTTTTTCGCTCAGCGTGGGCACTTTTGCAAAACCCACACCAGTTTACAAACCAAGTGCTGGGCTGTATTACTGGGCGAGTAGAGGCAGCTGGCAAGAAATTCCCTCTGGCTCAGCTGCCTCTGTTTAAATAGTATTGATTACATGAGATTGTGTTGAATCCCTCTCCTTCACCCCAGTTTGAAAGCGCCGCTTTGGGATTAGCTCAGGTTTTGGAAAGATTGGTAATAAATCTGGGGAAAGTTAAGTGTTTGAAGCTGCGCACTCGCTGAGACCCAGCTTGAATCTGGGAAGCCACAGAGAAATTCACGTCGCCAAAGGATTTTTAGGGGTAGGGATGGAAACCAAAGGAGGGCCATGGGCTTGGGAACAAAATCCTATCCTAATTACCCGGACAAAAAAAGAAAAGCCATTTCCTCCTAATTAAAAATTGAATATTGCTTGGTGATATTTCCAAAATTTCTGGGCACAGCTGTCTAAGGAATACAGTGCAATTCAGCTCCAGCCTGAGTTATTACTTTAAAGCTAGTCTCCTTTGTTGATGGAGAATTTCTACGAAAACCTCAAAAAAATTATTTTCTGGAAGGAGAAAACAACCCACTACTCTTGGGCAATAATTTCTGCCACTACCGTGAAATAGAGTGAAAAAAATTGAAGGGAGAAGTCGTAGGACATAATGGTAGAGATATTCCTAATGCAGATTTGGTCTGTCACCCCTTGAAAAGGGACGGTAGACAACAAGGCCTGAAGGGACTCAGCAAGGGGCAAGAGTTAATTGCCTGTCTAGAGACAGAAATAAATGTGATATCTAAACATCCAAGGGACTCCAATCAAGGCAAACTCCTGCACCACACTATAATCTGCTGTTGCTCTGGGCAAAAATTATATCCCAACAGCGGCTGCTGATTCGGGCAGGGGAGGGACCGAGGGTATTTAGGCCAAGACAGGAGATGTTAACAATATGTTTTATACAATATGAAAAGGAAACGTTCCCTGGAAGATTGGCTGGCACTCACACAGATTTCAGCGCCGGGAAGCCTGGCCTGCAGGCCAGGTATAGGGGCTGCACACTCCTCATTGGGGACATTTTATGGTGGTGGTTTGAAGTGTCTGATTAATGTGGATTACAGTGCTGGAAGAGGGGCTGGTCAGGTTTGCTGTGGCTCATTATAGAGGGGTAAAATTGATGGTTTTGCAAAAAGGCCCGGCGGCCAAAACCTCGAGTGCTGAAAATCTGAGCGTGTGCTGAGAACTTCTGAGTGGGATTTGTGGTGGGGCTGATGGGGAGGGATGTTGAACCCAGAAAATCCCCAAAGGGCTGACCCACCCGTCTGGGCAAACTGATTCCATCAGCCTTGAGCCACAGACAGGAGAAGGTCACAGCGAATATTCTGGGCTGGAAGGGTGTCTCCAGAAGCAAACCTTCCCTGGGATTGGGAGCGAGGGAATGCAGGGTTGAGAGATTTTCAGGGTCACCCTGTAGGGGGACAGGTGGATGGCTCCCTGCCCTGGTGATGGCCTATCAATCAGGCTTGATCTTGAAAGAGAGGCCAGACAAAACTTTAATAGAGAACATAGAAGAAACATACAAAAACTTTAATCCAGGGCCTAGGCCACTACTGAGAACACTTAGGGCAGCGAGCCTCCTCCCTGAGGCTACAAACCAAAATGACAACACCCCGTCACCGAACAAATCTCACCACTTTTATAGTTCTTGCCTTTTAAAACAATATTGGTGTTTTAAATTCTCCAGTGATCTTTATAGAAGTGATTGATGATTCAAAAAACACCACCCAACTTGCCTTTCCCCCAACACTACACATGTTGTTACATAATTTTGAGGCTCTGAAGCGATGTACTGGATTCCAGTTCAAGAGAGGGGATTGTTTGTCTAAAGATGAAAGAACGGTAGTTTATGCTGTATAAGGGACCGATACAGAATACACAGCTGACAATGAAAAATAGAGAAGGTAAAATCCTAAGGCATCAACAACATAGTGCTCGGTCTGGGGATTGCACAAATCAGTGACAGGACAGACCCAAGTTTGGACCAACTCGCTTCAGGCCATAACCACACGGAAAGCCCAGGAAGGAACCCTGAAGAGCCATCCCTTGTGTCAGTGCTTCACCCTTCCACGGGAACCGGCAGGATGTGATGAACTGTCTGGCGTATTTTCCTAAGCCCAAGGACAGGCTGGGCTTGCTGGTTAGGGACAGAGGAGCCATTCCTGCATTCCCAACACTTATGCACATCCCCGGCTCATCAATTTTCCCAAATTTTTCCACAACATCCTGTCAGCCAAAGCATTTCTCTCCAATTTTGGGGAGAAATTGTGCCATGTTAAATACCTGGGCAAAAACAAACCCCGGAAGGAGAGCAGATGGGAATCAATCCCACGGCACCAGCCAAGATCCCTCAGCTCGCATCCAGGGCATTGCCCGTCTGAAAACGGCAGGACCCAAATGCAAAATGAGAAATCCCCCAATAAACTGCATTTTGGGATCCCAGGACCGATGATGAAGTGAGGCAGGAATGGGTGAGATGGGAAGAGATCAGCTGGGAGTTAAAATGGGTTGAGAAGGCTTCGGCAATATTAACCTTTTTTTCTAAAGAGAGATCTCAAAAATCATCAATTCCAGTTTTTCTAACTTGAAAAGCAAAAGATGCAATCGATTCCAGGAAAAATGTTCATTATCCTCCTCATTATAAATCTAAATATAAAAATAAAAAAAAAAAAACCTTAAAAAGGCTATTAATCAATCTCCTTCTCAAAATATTTGATTTATTATTGGATTATTCACCTTTTTAAGAATTATGGTCCATTGATCAGGCTGGATAAGTTAAACCCATTTACTGTAAGACTGCCTCATAGAAACAAACCAAACCCAGCTTCCTATTTCCCCTTTGAGCCGACGTTACATGTCATCTTATATTGTTTTTTTTTTAGGGGAACCCTACAAAGAAAAATAATTAGAAAATGGGGTTAGAAAAAAAAAAAGAAAACAGATGACAAAATTTACCAGGGAGATGAATGCGTCCTGATGAATTTTGCCAAACAGACACACTGCTACTTTCCTGCAACACCAGAGAACGGTTTAGGTTCATTTCCTCCTGATACATGGAGATACAGGGGACTTATAAATTAAATGTTCATCCACTATTTACTGCTAGGCAAGTGACCCACTGATCCATCCCAGCAGCTCTCTGTTTTGGCACTCAGAGAACATGGAAAATCCGTTGATACCAAATTACTTGGCAAAATGCTGCTCGTGGGAGCTCAGGCTCCAGAGAGGTGGTGGGACTGAGCTGGAGCCTTATAGCCCAGGCCGCTTTCCCCTGGGACGGAAGCCAAGGCCCTATTCCCAAATTAGAGCCATCTGAATTCTCCCAAACAAAGATATTCTTTAAGCAAACAGTCCCCTTTTGAAAACTAATTTTCAAACCATAATTAAATTTATTAAGCTTTAGTAAGTAACTATGATCTTATATTGTTATAAATTATTATTAACTACAATTCTCCAGTGATCCCCTTCCCATACAGCAGATATGTAGCAGGGCGGAAGAGGATTCCATTTCAAAGGAAGATCAAGGGAGGGGCAGCTCTCAGGAAGCTACAAAATAATGAACCCAAGACACGAAGGAGTTATTAAAAAGCAGGTCAAACCCCCTGCTGTGAGCAGGAGATCAGAGCCAAAATTCCCCAGGCTTCACACCTCTGAGACCTGGCAGAGCAAGAGGAAATGGACCATGGCGGACTGCATGTAGGATCCAATTCCACCCCAAGCCTTTGTCAGGGGGGCTTCTGGGGAATAGCTCTGCTGCGCCCCAGGCGGTTGCCCGTCCAAGATTAGTTCTGGCATGTCAGAGTAGGGAAGGGTGGAGCTCTGGGAGGTGTCCCAGGTGAATCGCCCCAAGACACATTCTGGTTCAAGAGGGTGCTGCTGGCTGGGTGAATTCCCCACAGAGATTCCTACCTTGGCTGCACCTTTTGTTATATCTCTGGCTGGGGAAAAATGGAAACAAATCCTCTGAGCAGCCTGTTGTGGAAAATAAGACCAACAGGGTCTTTGGGAAAAATTGGGAATTTTGGGAATTTTTTAGTAGCTGTGGGCCTTGACATTTATATATTTGAATATATATTGATTGTTGAGGAAGGGCTGGGAGACGCTTGGGGGTGCTCAGCTTGGAGAGAGCGAGAGGCCTCCAGGGAGGAGGCTCAAGAGCCCCTTCACAGGCCTGAAGGGGCTTCAGGGAGAGCCTGAGGTGAGAGGGATGGGGGACAGGGTGAGGGACAGACACAGGGTAATGGCTATCCACTGCCAGAGGGCAGAATGAGATGGATACACTTAGGGAAGGAATTGTTTCCCTGGGAGGGTGGGCAGGCCCTGGACCAGTGCCCAGAGAAGCTGTGGCTGCCCTGGATCCCTGGCGTGCCCAAAAGGCCAGCACTGGACATCTGGGGGCTGAGCAGGCTAGGGACAGTGGGAAGGTGATCCCTTGCCATGGCAGGGTGAGCACTGGAATGAGTTTTATAAGGTCCAATTCCAAACCAACCCAAAACCACTCACAGAATTGCTAGGCATTACATATAATATCTAGAATCACATATTCTTTTTTCATGTTATATACAATATTAACCATTTTTCTCCCTATGCTCAGCACTAACTTTGAATGTTATTCATTCCTCCACCCCCTTTTTCCTGGGTTATTTCCCTGGCCAGGGATCCCCACATTTTTAGACCCAGAGGTGCCCATTTCCTTTCACTTGGAGGTTATTGGGAGCAAAGCATCTTTCCTAGCAGCAACCAAGAGCAGATTGCTGTAAGGCATCCACCCTCTTTACCCACAAGGTGGTAGCTGCTCATGCCGGAATGTGGGAAAGAAATTGACAAATTTCCAGGCCTTGGTTTTGTCCTGGCCCAAGCATATTCCAACCCTCTTATTAACAGGCTTGACCCTATCCCAGTTTAGCTTTATGAGAGAATCAGGCGCCAAGTGGGGATCACATTCCTGGTGAAACGCGTATTAAAAGAAGCGATCCAAATCCCCTCCCTTCCAGCCGCTCGACCACAAACCACGCACCTGCCCCAGGACAAAGGCATGAGAGCTGGCAGCAGACTAAATCTGGACCAGGCTAGAATTAATTTAATTTATGTATTTATGTATTTAATCTCATTAAAAATATATTGTTAATTTATTTCAAATTTCCATATTTCAATTCTTATATTCAAATTAAATTCAAAATCATTTTAATCCAACTTCTTTATTAATTCTACATATTTACAATCAATTAATTCAATTATATCTATTTTCATATATCCTATTCACACCAACACATTATCTCAACATTATTATTGTCCAACAAATCTAATATATCAGACATATGCATATTATTAAATAAAATCAACGGTATTATTGTCTATTTTAACTTTTATAATACTGAGCTCATGTTTTATATGTTCCTGGCTCCTTTTTCCCTATTTAATATTTATTCCGTATATTTTCCTTAATCCAAGCAACCAGGCCATTACGTTAAAAGGGATTAATTAATTTAAGTTTTGTCGAGATGGTTCATATGGGAAGGATGAATAGGATTTAGCCAAAAGACAATCAACAGTTAGAGGAATAAATCGTGACAACAATACGTATGGATTGTAATGTTCGATTGCCGATAAAAAATCAGTCAAAGTAAAAATTGAGAGATAGAGCTAAAGTAACTTGTTTAAATTAGTGGATTTTCCAACAAATTAAGGGATATGTCGTAGTGTGCCAGGGTAAGGTTTGGCACTTAATGATCAAGGTGAGTTTTCTTTAGTGAGAAGCCTTAATGGGTTAGGGCTTCAGGTTTAAGGAAAAATACGGTCAGAAAGACTAAGTATGACCAAACAAGACGCCATTCTCCGCTAAAGTTCTTTTTGACACAAAAATAAAAATGGACTAAGGGGTTAGGTATTTGAAAGACCAGTTAACGCTGAAAATGAGTGTCGATACTTCATTTAGCCTGCGACAAGACGAGGAGTACAACATAGGAACCAGAAATATAATAGGATGTAGTTTTAAAATTAAGAAAATAATAAGGAGGAAGGGATTATCTTTTAAGGACCATACGTCACCAACATTACCAAGGACTTACTTCGTGTGCCCTAAACCCTACGAATAATCCAGGAAAGTATGAGAACATAGCTTTTTAATGAGAATATAACAGGGAGGATTTTCTTTAAAACACAAGAACTAAAAGTCCATATCCCCTATTCCCTTCATTGTACAATCGAATAGACCGGTGCCCAAAAATAAAAACATCCTCCAAAAACCAAATAAAGTGAACAAAGACACCCCATAATCCAAACCACGCTAGCAGTGAATAAACAAGAGAATTATAAAAAATAGCTCTAGGCCGATTACCGGTCTAGAGCTTACCGCTCTGGAACAAGGCTCAATGGAGAGGGCTCTTTGCACTTTCACATGTAAACACCTCCGCTGCTCACGCCAAGACTAGCTTCCCACCTAGGCCACATCCCTGGACAAATGAGGCAGCCAAGTGGTTTATTGGGGTCGGTGAAAGCCAAGCAAAGCCCGCTTCGGTATGGCTCTCTGGATAACTTAGTTGGAACATCACCTGCTTTTAAAACGGAAACAAGCTGGGGGGAAAGGGTGAACGGCAAATTTGGGAGCAAAGGGCAGCCAGAAACATTGGAGGGAAAGTAGGTAAGTGGCACCAGGGCAAAGCTGCATGCCAGTCCATTAGGGCAAGCTCGGTAAGGCTGAGTCAGATAAATGCGGTGCATAGTCAGAACATTAAGGCGAATGCCCAAGAATGAGTTAACAAGTGGAATGGCAAAGCGACCATGAAATAAAGGCAGTATATGGAAGAACATTGGAACCGCGCAATAAATTTTATATATTAAGTCCGGATCAACAGGGGGAATTACGACTGGAATGATCTAGGTGATTGACAGAGAAATTCGGCGTTAAGAACTGATTGGACTCCAGTCGTGAATCTGTGGAAGATGGAATGATCCTGCAACCTACGCAATCTGGGGTGTTCAATCACAAGCCCATTCTCTTAGTTTTTATTCCACGGGTACTGCCCAGACGATAAAGGGATCAGTGGGATGGTTTCTATTCCATTTTGTCACACTTCGATTTCGATATTATTTATATTTGTGTGATTTCACAACGCGCGCACTACTTTCGTGGACAAATTGATAGGCAGGACCATAAGAGGAATTCTTATGGAACTTAATTTTAGTTAGATTGTAATCAAAGAGAGTCCCATTCCGCGTTATGCATTTTTCTGCCAAAACGCCTATGATTCCATTACAATATACTTTCTCCTCTCTCCCTGCGCCTAAGCACCCATTAATTGTAAATAGTGTTCCGAGTCTCTTAAAGAAAATCCTTATCTCCTTGTTCATTTAATTCATTTCAAAACACTACGTTCGGCTTATACTTATGATTTCATGATATTCTCTATTCGCTGGGCTAATACCCTAACTTTTGTGATTAACTGTGCCTCTTATTTAAATTCTAAAGACAAATCCTTTTCCATTCCATCGCAAACTTCCCTTCACAAAAAACTATGTTATATGCTTTATACTGTTGCAATTTTTCTCCCTAATAACTAAGGTCAACCCAAATATACCACCTTACTGTGTGTAATTTCTGACCGCACAGAGTCAGTTTTCTGGGAGTGAATATAGCGCATCCTCCTTCTCGCGCATCTGTTGTTGAATTGGATTGGCGAAGAACCCATGCTGGCGCAGCTATGCGCTACGAACTGCTACCCGTCTCCAGTGTGATTTGCTTCGACCCTGACAGATCAGGAATTGATTGGTTTATTACCAACCCATTTCAGGTGGATCCTGTTAAGCCAAAACCACATTCCTGGAACAACCCTCTGGCTCCTTGTTCCAGAGCGATGATTGTATGGGGGTGATGGATTGGGATAATGACCTGACCTCACGAAGCCCAAGAACCATCGCAGCGAACAAATAACTTCTAATACAAGCTCACCCTGTCTTGGGGATGGTTTTCGAGCAAAATATCTCTCTCCTTAGCCAAAGAATTATATTAGGCTGAGACATCTGTGGGCGATTGAGGTGATTATGCAGGAGCAAGGCCTGATTCAAGCACCTTACCCTGCTATCGCACAAAATTACCTTGCTTAAGGCTGACGGATAAAAAGTGGAGATATGATCCAGCATTTTTTTTTCTTATTTGTTTTTTTTTTATTTTTTTGGATGTGCTCCGCTGCTTGGGGTTTGAGGGGACAGCGTTTAGAGAGGGGTTCCCTTCCTTCAAGAGCATGGTTTCAGGGGAAAATTTCAGGGGAGGACCTATAAATTGAATCTGTATTCGCGGGATGCAGAGAACTGAGTCGGAGAAGCTCCCAGAGCTGAGATGGGATGGATGACGACTAAGGGATTAGATGAGAGAACACTTGGCGATATATTGGTGCCAAAGAGGGAAAAACTGGCGAGATGGCAGCTAGAGGAAAACAAATTAAAAATAACTCACTGCGGAGATATAGAATGCCCTCTTCCCTGTAGGAAGGAGAATTCACCACCCTATCCAAACCAACAGTCCAGCATCAAAGGGTCGGTGGCCCAAT
Source organism: Malurus cyaneus samueli (assembly GCA_009741485.1). Lineage (NCBI taxonomy): Eukaryota > Metazoa > Chordata > Aves > Passeriformes > Maluridae > Malurus > Malurus cyaneus. The sequence continues at coordinate 19,637 of VKON01002113.1, forward strand.
CTCGTTCCTATCTATCCTAGACCTCACGAGGCAGGCTTCCTGACACCATACAACACAACATCAACTCACACAAGACAGGGAACCATTCCAGCAGAATCATGGGATGCAACCTGTGATCCCCTTTGGGAAAGCATAGTTATTAGGTTAGAAGGCGCGACGGATATGTCATCATAGCTGGCCTTCGTATTTTTTTACTACCAGCTCTGAGACTTCAGGAACTGAATTCCTTCTAAGAGCTAAAAAGTGAAAGTGAGAGGAATCCTACTTAGTGAGCCTAGAATGGGCCCAGAATATAATATTAATTCTGAAGTTTCACCCTAGGGCAGCAAACCAGTGCTTGCCACATATGTCAAAATGCATCTCCTAAATAACAAGCTTTCTTAGAGCCATCTTCCAGGCGGGAGGAGTTCAGGGACAGCTGCAGCGGAATCAATAAGACAACAAAGAGTGCAGGCTGGGAAAAACAAGAACCCAAAGGTTTGGGGCCTGATGATTTGGACAAGGGAGTAATTGTAATTAATGAGATATGGGTGAGCTGTTGTTGGAAATCACTGCCAACTTTACTTGGAAAGAAAGGGGCCTTTGGCTGGAAACGCAACGTCGGCCACGACCATATGGTGGGGAGGGGAGGTGCCACAGGGCACGGCACTGAGGGATGTCCACAGGAAAAGGGCACAAATGACACACACATCAGAGGGACCTTAAAGAGTCGGCAGAAGGGAGCACTCCTCTCATGTCCTATGACATCCGAGCACAGCAGACGAGAAAGCAGTATTACCACCTGGGCTCTTCGCAAAGATAGGGCGGTTAAGGACGACGGCTCAAGACTTGCTCCATCAAAAACAAGCCCACACAAAGATGTGAGACCACAAACATAGTAATTTATCTGACATGCCAACATCATTCCATCTCTAATTTAAGACATGGTCTAGTTCTTCCATACATTCTCCGGATGCGGCTCATCAGAGGGGAGTAAATATATACCTTCCTTCAAGATCAGTTTTAGTTCCAGGATGTTGAACTCCTCAGAGTGCAGATGGAACGGTAGTGGTAAATAATAGAATCATCTTTTAAAGAAGTGGACGTTGCAGCAATGCCAGAACGTGCGACGGCAAGGGTGGAATAGACAAAAGAGATTAGGTGGAGGCTGTAGACACCGTAGCAATGCTCTGCATATAGCCAAAAGGGGAGAGCAGGTCCTCACCCTCTACCTTCAAATAAACAATGCATTGCTTTACAATGTCTTCACCCCGTATTCTTTCACCAGATAACCAGCCAAAAACGGGCCGTATGTGCTCCTTAAACTATATTATAGTGTGTAGCGATAATGTTAACGTACATGAAGACCATGAGATACCTCACATAATTTCTGCTAGGTGTTAGAGGTACATGGAAGATTGATTTTGTTAGTTGGCAAATTCTGCTGCGGTCGAAAAATAAGTGGCTATTCTCCAACATAAAGCTACCATACACCTTGAAGCACATCCGTAATTCTGTTCCCTGGCATTAGAGGAATGGCCCATAATAAGCACGATCAAAATGCTACCCTTCGGGGATGTGTATGGTCATGGGATGAGCTTTTAGATCATGAAGTGTGCCAGTCGGGTCGCAGAATAATTTCAAGTTGGCGCTCCAGGAAATGCGAAAACATGATGTCCAGCCGATAGTCTCAGCAGGCAACTGTACATTATAAGGGATGTGACACTTGCTATTATTAGTCTATGTATGTTCAGCAAGGCCGCAGTGGATAAGCGACCTATGACAAAATAAATAAAGATCCAGTCCTAACAAAGAGACAAGTTAAGGCAATTCCACATATATATATTTTTTCCTCCATTTTTATTGAGGCCTATTATATGATAAGGAATGTAAGATCAGATTGGCCTGAAGAAATGATTTCTGTATAACTATTGTCCATGTGCAAACTCTTTGCATTTTCAATACGGCCAAAGAATGTGTGCTGAATGTTCTGTTGTGGGGTGCGCAGTCGGCTGGCCTCTGTCTTGCTTTGCAGCTGTGGAGCAAGATCGCAGAGTCCAAGAACGCAGCAAATCAGTCCGGTTCTCCACTGCTGAGAAAGATCGCACATTGGAGACAGAAAAATCAAGCCAAGGTCAGCACTCTCCTACTTGAGTGGCAAGGATCTATCGCTAACTCTCTGAATAGGATTTTGGCTAATAACCCCTGCGACATTGTATTTTCCATCTTTATTATTCTTGTTAGTATGCACATGTTTACTATTGAACTGAGAGAGTAAAGATCACAGCTAGCCAGCTTTCCTCTCATTCTCCCCACTTATATAGGTAATGGTAACATACTAACCTCACATGATAAATTGGTTTATATGAATCTCTGGTCTATAGAGTTTAGATGGGTTGTCCCAGGTATTCTCATTTGTCTTGCCCCAGGTGCCCAATTTATTATTCTCGTTGTAGACCTCGATTGGGGAAGAGGTGCTAGTCTGCCCTACATCTTAGAACATTACCCTTCTGTTTCTATACTTAAAATGTATTCTTTATTTTGTTCTTGAAGAGGAGATAGTTGTTGTTGACAAGTTGATTCCTCAAGATACTAAAAGGCTGAGACAGTCTCAGTGAACAAGTGAGTATATTTAGGAAAGATATAAGAAATAAGGAATCTATCTGACAATAAATTCCCATTAAAGGGCACATTAAGTATTTGAATGACACACATGATAAAATCTCAAAGAACAAACAATTCCGAACCCATCCACCACTGGACCTGCTGTGAGCACTTTCCAGCTGACCACAAGGATGCTCCAAGCGGAGGGAGCAGAGCGGAACCAGCAGGAGGGGCAGAGTGAGTAATGGTGTTCTGAGTCACCCCGCAGTCATTTCAGGGAAGCCCTTTCCATGTGGTTATCGCCCCAAGGTCGAATATAGGCAACCGGGTGCTGGGAAGACGCATCCCCACCTTACAGACACAAGGGCCTGGAGCCTGTTTGATTGAATTCCTCCTTCCAGCCCAGGATTGTGTTTCCTGATCGAGGCTCTGTCCCTTGATACCTGCTCATCTGTGAATTCAGACCGGAGGAACACCCGAGCTAGAGAGCACGGGGACTTTACCAACAGCACCGAAGCGGATTGGTGACAGCTTATGTGTCTCTTGAGCTTTTGCTCAGCCCAAAAGTGTTGTAAATGTGGAACGTGGAAACTGAATGGAACAAGAACGGGGTGGGATTTTTTTTTTGGTGTTTAGTAGTTGTTGCTTAACATTTCTCCAACGCGTTTCTGAGATGATATTATAGACGGCAGGCTGCTGAGTATCATTGCGGTAAAAACTGAGCAGGAGAAGCAGTTCAGCGGTCGACACTCCAACCGGTCCACTCTGTTGTCTTTGGATGGATATTAAATGTCCTTGAGCTTATATTTTTGTTTCCTCCCAGCTCAGAGCTGTTTTAAGAAAAAGGAGCAAAGGGTGAGAAAGTCAGATTCATGTACATCCCATTACTACCCTATCCACTCTTTTCTTATCCAGAGTTTCTCGCACATCCTAGTCCGAAAAAAGAGGAATGACTCAGCAACCACACCTCCCCCTGTCACAGACACTGTAAGATATTGGAAATCTTTTTATTCATCCGAGTAGGAAAATGTATTACTGTTGTTAGCAATTAGCAAGGGTTTTAAAATTACAGTGCTCATGAAAATCTCTGCAGTGGGAGTAGAACCTTATTCCTTTGCAGCCAACAGAGCCCACGGAGGCCTTGTCCCATTTTAGCAGGGGGGAATTCGGCCCATATGGCTTCCTTGCCTCAGTCTCTTCATTGTAAAGCTGTCACACCGTATGCAGAGGCAATAACGCCTCTCACTGAAATGCACATTGAGAGTGAAAATCCAATCCTGTTCAGGGCACAATCCCATCTCGTTGGATACTGAACCTACATTGCCAAAAGTAACCTCACCAAACCAGACCACCAGATGAGAAGCTCAAGAGAGGTGGCTGCTCATCAGTTTCTGACAGCACTGGCTGTTGCATTTGGGACCAGGATAAACACTTCAACCCTTAGGCTAAAGCGTCCCAACCAGGCAGAATATTGGTGTTTTCATCTCTGTTTTCAAAGCAAAAAGGGAGGCAAGGTCCTGCTCACAAGCCACGGCAGAAGATTTAGGCCTGCAGGAATCAGCAGCTTCTGCTCTGTTAAGAAGCCTGTCCAACGTTTTTCTTGCTCACTGGAACATTCCATGGCCCTGGGGAGGACTCAGCATGGAACTCACAGGAATGAGCCAGATCCATCAGAGTGACTTTGCCTGAGCCACCTCCAGCTGCCCTGGGCAGATCCAGGCTGACACAGAGCAGGTGAAAATGCAGATCCCAACCTTCTGACAATCAAGCTGACAATCCCTCACCACAGCACAGAGGTGGAGGGGTTTGTGTTCAAAGGCCCAGGCTGGCGGTGGGGCACATGGCAAGCGGTTTCTCTTTTTCAAGGCTCGGAGATGTCTCTGTGAGCGTAGGCAGGAGGGCTGTGGCGTGTCGGTGATGTGACTTTTTTTTTTCCCCCCACGGGAGCATGCACATGGCGAGTTTCACGAGGTCCCAAAGTCGTTCTGGAAGTGAGTTCTGCCAGGGTTTTGTGTTTAAGTGATGGCCTATCTGGCATCCTCAAGGTTGCACAGGAACATCCTGAGGGTGGTGACACCTTCAGGATTCAGTCTATTTTCCATGTTCTCCGTACCCTGTGGATTTCTTCAGGTGTTTAACTGCCAGATCCACAGACAGTGCTGAGACTCACTGCATCTCCCTTTTTACACAACAATTCTACTGCAGCCCCAAACTCCAAGGGAACACTCCCTGTGCCAAAAGGGCCCCAAGAGATGGAAGAATAGAGGAATTGGGGGAGCCAAGTTGGAGTTTTTGACGCATTGGCTGCAGCTGAATTGGAGGAATCAGCAATTCCCACGATGTGGCAATATGAAACAAAAGTGAAGAAAAAGGGTGAAAAAGCCGTGAGCCATTGTCCACTTGTGGGTGCAGCCTGGTGGGCTGGGGGACTCCCTGAATGCCCTGAAGGCAAATGCAAAACGTAAACAGAAAAGCTTTGGATATCTTTTACTCAGTTTTAGGCCACAACTCATGCTATTACGAGTTATCCAGATTCAGACCATGGGGAGGGCAGCGTAAGTTTGGGGATTGTGGGTGGATTTGGGGAGCTGTGAGGTGCTGAGGGAAGACCGGGGAGCAGTGCTAGAGGCCTTGCCTCTCTACCGCTGATTTTCCGTTTCCTGCAATCTGCCTGAGAACTGGCAAGAATTTTGCGACTCTGTAACAATAAACACGGTCAGGGCCAGTCTACCCCAGGCTCGCTATGAAGATGAGTGGGTTAACAACAGAATGAGGCCCGGACAAAGTCATTTATTATTTTTTTTAGCCTGACTAGGAAGAGAAGAATAGAAATTTGTAATTGTGCAATTTTCCGGCCCGTATTTGCAAATTTTGGAGGGTTTACTGGTACTCAGGTTAAAACAAGCGAGCACTCGAAGGCTTTGCTTCTCTTCATACTCCCCATCCTCTCTTGCCCACCTTTAGCCACAGGCAAACACGGTGGAGGACTGAGGAATTTTGGATATGGACAGGGTGGAAATGGAAAGGGAGAGAAACCATTTTCTTGGCAGTCTCTTTCCCTTGGACTGGCATCAAATTGGGGAGCACCCGGGAAAACAGGAAAGCATGGGGGCATGTTATGGGTCTATCAGGGTGGACACGTGTTAAATGCCAGGGGAAAAAAAACCCAATTCGAGGCCTCCCCGTGAGCAGGCAGGCTGTGGCACTTGGCAGCTAAAGAATCTTCTTCCACAGTTACGTACAGCAGCCAGGAAACTCTTCAGAGAAGAGAAATACCTCTTCCTTACGAGATCTCCCTTGACTCAGAGCTTCTCCTCACCATATGTGGCCATAGCAGATCTCCTGGGGGCAGTTTAGCGGAGCCAGAAGGCTCGTCCCGAGGGCTGAGGATGGTTGAATGTCTCATGGGAGGGTGATGTTTGCCTGGCTCTGTCCGACCATCCTAAGGCTGCTTGGCGCGATGGGCCAGGTGGTACCAGCAAGCAGGATGAAGGTAAAAAAAAGAAAAAAAAACCCATACTGAATAAAATCTCAAAACCTAAGTTTACACTTCTAATCATATGGATTGATGTCACTCTACTCTTATAGGAATATATGGAATCTCCAATTTTTCCTGAAGAAGGAGAGGCCTTCAAAACAGTTTCACTTAGCAACCTAAGCTGGCAACGGAGAGGAATGAAGGGGGAATTTTGCTTATATAAAACACATTTTCGGCGAATAAAACAAATGTGACAAATTTCTTGGGGGGTCACACCTGGTCTCTTGCCATGCATAGAAACGCAAGCGGGATAATCTGGAGCCTGTACAAACTCAACCTGCCCTGTCAGAAGGGAACAAGCCATTTCCCTTGTGGTCATGGGATTGTGCGATTCTGGGAGGCTCTGCAGGTGGAATGCTCTTACAAACATTAGCCGTGCAGCTTTCTGATCTGCGGCTTTAGATGCTCCTGCAGGAGGACAAGCCCTCCCACACCAGCATCCACATCACATGCTCTTGACAGCTTTTGCAGCGTGAGTTTATGAGAATACCCCAAGGGAAAATTAAGCTACTGAATTTTAGCACTCTCCATCTTGCCACGTGGGTTTTGGCAGCAGCGAGTGCGAACGCTCCCACAGCGAAAATGCTCCCGGTGCTGGGTTTACACTGCTTTTCGTGCAGTGCACTCCACGAGGTGGAAATTCCGTCTTTTTGGAGAAAAGAATTTTCTTCTTTTCAGCTCCTCAGTGGGGGAAGTCAGAAGTCTATTCAGGCCAACGCACAAACCGCTGGAATGGGAGGGGAGAACGGGTGGTCTGCAGTGGTCTTCGGTGTCCCGTAGGGAGCCCTCCGGAACAGGTTTTATGGTTCTGGGAATCACCCCT
>VKON01002116.1:0-14086 GCA_009741485.1 Malurus cyaneus samueli
CTCTCTCTCTCTCTCTCTCTCTCTCTCTGAAAGTCATCAGGCCTAGCGAGGTCTTCTCCCACTTATGCAGCTCATGAATATTTAACAGCATCTGCTCTGGAGGCGATAAAGCCTACCAATCCTTGACAAATATGGCCTAATCTTTTCAATTTCGGGGTGCAAATATTCCTTCAGAGTCCTGTTTGTCACCTAGATTAATGACTCTGGCTCCCATAAGCCTTTGGTGCTAATTCAAGTGGTGGCTGCGCGGCCGGCGCACGGCGAGGGATGCTGGGACACATCTGAAGGAGAGATTACTCACTGGAGAGCCCCGCGCTGCAGGGTTGTGTCCCTCGGCTGCCCGTGGGGACCCGCAGGAGGGTCGGGCTGTTTGTTTGTTTGTTTGTTCCTCTTCGTGCCTCCTGGATATTCGCCCTGGCTGCGGCGCGGTTCGGGGTGATGCTACCATGGGGAGAGGGGATGGTTCCCCGCTTCCTGCTGCATTCCCCCGTGTTTGGGGTGTGGCAGGAGAAAGGGAACGGCCTCCGATCCCGGCTCCTCGTTTTTGGAGAGCTGGTGCAAACAGCGGTTCCCAGCCCGCCCAACTTGCTCCATCCCAGGGAGCGGAGGCGGAGAGCTGGGATGGAACAGCCAGAGTAAAGTCTTGCTCCAGCCTCTCCAGGACCTCTGCTCCCATTCTGGAGAGATGTGGGTGTGGGGCTGGCCAGCGCTCAGCTCTCGGCCGTGCTCCGTGGGTTTTGGACCTGCGAGAGCCGCAGCAATCCCCGAGCCAGCGCACGGCACAAGCGCCGGCACCTCCGGGCTGGTGTTTGCTCAATCCCCTGATCGAGAGCGAGAAGCGCTGGGTGGGAGCGGCTGGAAATCGATGGAGGAGCTGATCAGGGTTATTGACAACCCGGCAGAGGCGCTGATGGCTCCCGGTCCCCATCCCCGTCCCCGGGGCTGCTGCAGGGACGCGGCCGAGCGTCAGCAAAGGCGCTAACGGCGGCCAGAAATCGAAGATTTGTTATTATCCAGCAGCGGAACAATGGCCTGGCCCGGTGTATCCATCACCAGGCCGGCCCTCGGGGTGCGAATGTGTTGAGATTGCAGATTATTTGTTACTGCTGGGGAGATGGGGGAGGCTGGTGACACTGAACAAGGAGCTTCCTCCTCTGTGCTCGACCCCGATTTGTCTGAAGGTTCTGGGGCTCCTGACAGTGATGCCCTGACTGACAGCAGATCAGAGTCCTGGGGTCTGGAGCATCCTCCAGGTGAAGAGTGCAAAGGAATGTTGAGATCTACTGAAATTTGCAGGCGAAATTCCCAGAACCATCAGTTTGTGCTGCAAGGAAGCTCCTTGGGATGCAAGACATGGAAAGAAAATCCAGAGAAACCTCCAGTCCTCTTGATGCAAAATTGTTTATTGAATTCTCCCTGATGGAAGTATCTAAGAAGCTTCAGTCTGGAGGGTGTGAAACCTTTAAAGTTCTCATAAATTTTTTTTTTTTTTTTTCTCTGGATGATAAGAGTTGGTAAGGGTAGGCCAGCCCTAAACTGGCGGCTCAGCTCTGCACCAGGGAGTTGATGTTCCCCCGAAAAATGACCTGATTTGGGTGGAGGAACCCTCGGAGATGAAGAGATTGAACCAAAACCCTTTGTCCAACGGTGATGGTGATCCTGGGTGTACACAGGAAGGTGATCCTGACAAAAATGTCCTTGCTGCTGCCAGATGGGAGCAACTTCCAGCTGATACAGGGAGCTGCAGAGCACGGTGAATATTTACAGCTCACGAGCAGGAAGGCTTTATTTTTAGTTTTGTTTCACATTTCTGTGGCAGAAAATGCTTCCTCAGCCAGACAAAAATACCATTGTGGGTAAAATGGAAGTGTGAAAACGTGTTTTTTGGTTTTTGTTGTTTTTTTGACGCCTCTGCTGGAACTCGCTCTCAGGAGATGGGCACAGCAAAAGCCACCCCCCAAAGCTTTCTTTGTCAACCATTTGGAAAGAGAGGCTGGTGCCGTTAATTACAACCAACTCTCATGGCAATTGAGCTGGCCCTGTGTGACTGCGTGTGGTATGTGTGTGTGTTCCACCGCTTGCCTGCGAGAGTGTTCTCGTCTGAATTCCGACGCTGCAGCAGTGACTGAAAGTGAGGCCAAGAATCTCTCCACCACAGCAACCCTGTCCCTGCTGGCGCGTTCCAGCTGCGAGCTCGGCCTCTGTTCCGCACCCGGGGGCAGCAGGCTGGACAGCGGCCCATCTCCATTCCCAAAATCCACTCTCCCAGGCAGGTGGAAGGCACCCAACCTCACGGCCAAAACCCTTCTTCTCAGGGCTGGGAGCAGAGCCCACCTCCAACTCTTAATCCTCTCCCAGGCAGGGGGACCAGCGCCTCCACCTTCCAGGCCAATCCTCAGGGCAGGGACAGCTGCCCACCCTCCCACCTCTAAATCCTCTCTGCCAGGCAGGGCACAGATGCCCCACTCCAACCAAATGAACCCCTCCCAGGCAAAGGCCCAGTGTCCCAACCTGCCGATCCCAACTCAGAATTCTTTGAGTTCTGTGATGTTTTATCCCCATGGCCAAGAATCACAGGCCAGGGTGTGGGGGTGACGCTCTCCCCGTCACTTCCAAACCGTGAATTCATCCCGGGGAAGTCCTTTAGAGTAATTTGGGCAGGGGACTGGCTCCTTCCCCGGCAAAAAGGGGAGCTGTGGCCCACTTGCTTGCTTGGCCGGTGTGCTTTTGGGAGAGGTTTGGGGTGTATGATGTCGAGGGGGGGCTGGAGGCAGAGGGTTAGTGGGAGAGTCCTGCTCCACCGTGTTTTGCGACCTACAAATGGCTGGGGACAGTCCTCTCGGTGGCACTGGCACCAGCGCCTCTGAGATTCTCCGGCTCGCACTGGAAGGGCACCTTTCCATTGGATGTGTGCACAGAGAGCCTGCTGGAAAACCCAGGGGGAAATCCATGGCTTCTGGGATGCTGCCTCAAGGAGATTCCCCTCTCCCGAAAATTTGCTGCGGGGGAATCGGGTTGGCCAGCAGGATTCCCAACTGTCTGCACCTAACACCGGCCACGGGATGGACGAGCTTTCTGGATCAGCCTTCTTGCCCATCCTGGCGCCACCCGTTATGCCCATTCATCCCAGCGGCCTGGAACAGCTGACACGGGTCAGCCCAACGATCATCACGAGGGGACTGATAGCCACAGCCTCCCAGATGACACACTGCTAGCTGCCATCTCCTTCCAGCTCCCACCCTAGAGCTCCAATCCCCTCTCCCAAGCAGTGCCCTGCCCTTTCCTGTCCCCATCCCTTTCCAGCCTCTCGATGTTGCCATATCCCTAGTCCCGCGCGCTAAGTCTGAATATTATTATCCTTGGGGAGGGAACCCACCGAGGAGCAGATCTTCCTTTCCCCTGCTCCCATGGCCCACTTCCCTGCGCTTATCTTGCTGTTTTCGGGTCCCGTGCAAGCAGAGGTCAAGCCGCTGCGCGGGCCCCTCAGTGAGTGGATAACAAATCGTGGAAAGGAGCTTAAAGCGAAGACCAGCAATCTCCCCACTTGAGTGGGAGGGAGAGGGGGCTGGGGCAAAGGGGAGGGAGGGCGGCGGAGGAAAGCAGCTTGGTAATACAGAGTAAGAGGCGGGAGCGATACAAATCCGATAATGAGAAGAGTTCTGACCGGCCTGGAGCCAGTTTCCTGCTGAAGCTCGTTGAAAGATATTAAATTTTTAGCAAAATAAGGAGCCGAGGGCGGGGCCTCCCGGGGCCGCTGGGTTATCTAGTCTGAATATTGCTGTGGCTTTCACATAAACAGACGTAACATTGCCTCGAATGCACAAATCTAATTAACCTCTTCCGCTCTTTTTTTCTTTATCTTTTTTTTTTTTTTTCTTTTTTTTTCGGGGTCATACTCCTTGAAGGCAGGCGACAGCTCTCCCACCGCTTAAACGGCTAGCGAATAACTGCTGAGTCACCACCGCTTGGTGCTTATGGTCATCCCTTGATGCGACGAAGTTGACACTTGGAGGAAGGCTCGAGGGAGGAAGATTGAATGCCCCCCACAGTGATTTTCACTCTGCCTGCGCCCCGCCCTCCTCGCTGTCCAGGCACCAGCGCGAGGCAGGGAGAATTCCCGAGCTTCTTCTGGCTCCCTCCGCTTTGTGGCTGGAGAAGTTTGGTTGGTCTGTGTTAACACTCACCTTGGAGAGAAGGTGCCTGCTGGAGCTTCTCCCCCGTGTTCCTTTTTCTTCATCCCACCAGGATTCCCCCACTTCCAGCGGACGGGTTGGAATGCTCCCCACCGGCTGCTCAACTGCCGCGTATTGTCGCCCCTTGCCCTGTGGCCAAAGGCAATTGACTTTTGATGTGACCCCAAGCCTCTTTGGAGAGCTGAGCGAAACAACCTTGCTCCCTTCCCCGGCCCTTCTGAGGGCTGCCCGGCTGTATTTCCTGCAGGGCAACCATTCCCGTGTGCGATTTCGGGAGCCGCGGTGACTCCCCTCCTGGCCCCGCCCAGCCTCGCCTTCCTGTCCTCCCCCTCCGCCCACCCAACCTCTTCTCTTTCACCCCACCTCCCCAGGAGGCATCCAGCCAGCTTGCAAACTCTGAGCTTTCCCGGTCGGGCCCAGCTAATTGAATGCAAGCATGGATGTGCTGGCAAAATGAGTTCTCTCTCCTCGTGCAGCCCCTCTTTGCAGCCACCCCGTTCCCCTCTCCCCTCCTCTCCCCATGCCCTTCTGGCAGAAAAATTTTAAAGCAAATTTGTTTAAAAGCGAAAGCCCCTCAAGGTGCAGCCCCCGGCCTGGACAAATTTGTCTCATGGGAAAAGGATGCTAATTATGAGACCCGGCTGGATCCATGGAGAGAGGGGCGGGAGAGTTTGTGGGCAGGAAGGAGAACGGAAGAGGTGGGGAGGGGAAGGGGCATCTCCGGGTGACCCAATGTGAGATTGGGGGGGGGGGGACGGGGGGAATTGTCGGGCTGGCCGGCCTGGGCTGCGTTTCAACGGGGAGGCGGAGGGCGGGAGACCGTGTGCGGAAGGGAGGGCAGGAGGCAGCGAGGGATCCTCCTACCTAAAGATATACCGCATTTATGCGACCGGCTCAGGACCGCCTAGAGAAAAAGCCGAGATGCCAACATGCTCCATTGTCCGGGCTTCGCAGGAGCGCGGCTAGTGACGCAACTGTTCCAACGTATCTCTCGGCGGCTCGCCCCCCGGCTTTTCCCAAAGCCTTCCCAAATATGGCGAACCGACAGACGCTCGGGCCCGAGGTCCGGTGCCGTCCGTCGGCCCCACGGGAGCGCTGGGGCCCTCCCCTGTCCTCCCCCGGCTGCTTGCCCTTTTCATGTCCCTGTTAACGGTCGGCTGCCCTGCTACGCCCGCCGGGTGGCTTGGTCCCTCCCCTCTGCTCCGGGGGGAGGGAAATAGGGAGGAAATAATGCACTGCCGATGTTGCCTGCTGGTCTGATTGGATTCACGCGTCATGTGTGTGCCTGCAGCCTTCATCCCGCGGGACCTTCCCCTCACCTCCGTCCGCATCCCATCTTCTGTGTTCATCCTTGCCCTCCCAATCTTCAGGAATCCCCCGTGTCCACTCTGCCCTTCCCCCTCCCCTCATCCGCTGTCTTCATCTGCCTCTTCCCGAATCTCTCCTCCCTGTCATTCCTGCCTTTCCCAACTCTCCCATCCCTGTTCCTCACCGGCCCCTTCCCAATCTTCCATCCCTGTCCATTCCTGCCCCTTCCCCACATATGTCTCCATCCCCTGTCCATTCCTCCCCTTCCCAAATCTTCCATCCACTGTTCCATCCTGCCCCTTCCCATAAATCTTCCATCCGCTGTCCATCCTTCCCTTCCCCAAAATCTCCTCATTTCCCCCTGTCCATCCTTGCCCCCTCCAAAATCTCCATCCGTGTCCATCTGCCCCTTCCCCATAAATTCTCGCACCCTGCCATCCTATCCGTCCCAAGATCTCCATTCCGCCCATTCCTTCCCCTTCCCAAAATCTCCATCCCTGGTCCATCTCTGCCCTCCCCCAAATCTCCAGTCCCTGTCCATCCTTGCCCCTCCCCAATAGCTCCATCCCTGTTCCTATCCTTCCCCTTCCCCAAAATCCCGATCCCCTGTCCATCTGCCACGCTTGCCCAATTCCATCCCTGTCCATCCTCCCCTTCCCCCAAACTTCTGCCATCCCGTCCCATCCTGCCCGGGCTTGCCCAAAGTTCTCCAGTCCCTATCCTTTCCTGCGCCATTCGCCAAATCTCATCTCTCGGTGTTCATCTCCTCTCTTTCACCGAAAAAGCCCCATTTTCCATGCACTGACCCGTTTGGCCTCTCATGAGGTTTTAGGGGTTTTGGTACGAACTCGCCTGTGGGCGGTCCCTGAGGTGATCTGCCCAGGACCTGGAGGAAAATCCCCCACAGAACTCCAGGTGAGCTCCAGCTCTTCGCCTCGGAACTCCCGTGGTAAAAGCTTTTCAAACTAGGAAACAACTTGATCCAGGCAGAATGAGAGTCCCCCTCACCCCCGCTTTGAGGCTGGGCGCTCTGAACTGCGAGGAAGAGCCTGAACCATCACTAGCCTCTGCCTTTGCCTCTTCCCTGTTTGCTGGAATAAACAGACAGGGGAAGCAAGGACCCCCGGTCCCTTCAGCTGGGGCGAGCAAGATAGGACTAAGTGCTCACACAGGGGCACAAATCCCAGCTGGAATAGGATACAAAATTTTATCCCTGGGATAAGAAATGGTTCCTGCGTGGGTAAACGCTTTTCCCATGGGGGATCATCTTTCCATGACGCTGGGAATGGTGATGTTGGGCGTTGGGGAGTGTTGTCCCGACCACCGCCTGGTGAACTTGGAACAACCCAGGCAGAGCTGGTGAGATGGGGTAGGGGGAAAAGAATCTGGTAAAGGGTTGGGGGTGCTTCTGCACCTGGGGAAAGCATCCTCTGCAGCGGACTCTTTCCTGGAGGCAATCGCATGGGGCAGGAGAGCAAGAGACAGAGGTCTCCGAGTCTCCGGGTACTGCTCTCTGGGGATTGCCATCATCCTTCCTCCCTTGAGCTCCTGGGCTTTCTCCTATTGGCAAGGCATAAGAATAACTCAGTAATAATGAAAACAATAACAATTGCTTGGGACATCAGCAGATCTCCCTCAGGAACTGGTTGTTCGGGGACTTTTGCCCCAAACATCTTTCTGGAAATTCCACTCTCTCTTGATAAGGGAGTGAGAAGAAAAGTCAGGGCTGAGAGGGAAAGCAAGGTGCCCCCCCCTGTCCCGTAGGCTGACGTTCCCCTTCTCAGCTCCCCCACCCCAGTGGTGGATTAGATGCTTTATGATGTGGAATGGGTGAGTGACGTGGCTTGTCAGGCAAGCCCGCTCCCAGTGGCCCTGCTGGTGTCCCACCCATTTGGTGAGGGAGCGGGTCACCTCTGCCCGTTAGTGTGCGAGAACAGATTACACTAATGAGGGGCTCCACACTCGGAGCCTGCCGTGGACCCTAGAGCTCAGCGCAGGGCTCAGAAGAGCCAGCTCTGAATTGCACGCATGATTCCCTCCGGCCCTGACCTTAGAATGCCCCATTTTAAAAATTAACGCGCAATTTTATTTTTATAATTTTAATTTCAGGACCAAACTCAGAATCCACAGTTCTTGCACAGGGAAAAGGTTTTACCTGTCAGTGCCAGCTTGATGGGAGCTCCCTTGCCCTCAATACCATGAAACCAGGGATTGCTCTGCTTCCCTGGAGGGCTTATTTGTTTTTGCCTTTAAAGCGTTGCCTCCCACGCAACATCCTGGAATATGTTCTAAACCCAAGCTGAAATAGTTACAGTTGTAAGATTTAACGAATCAGCGCATTTCCCTGTTGCCACTCGAATTTACTGACTGTGTCTCAACTTCCGGCTTCTTTTTTATTTTTATTTTTTTTTTATCAGTCATAAGAACTGCATTGGCCCATCGAGAGCTTGCAGGCTAGCGTGCAAAGAGGAATTAACAATAATAATATCTTTGGGAGGCCCAAAAGTTGGGTCTGGATCGAATGGAGCAGCAGAACCATCCTGATATCCAAGGAAAATTAGGAGAGGAGTCAAATGTGAAAGGAGGTGCCTTCATGAAGTTCTGCTGCCTAACACAGACTTAACCCTCAGGCCATGCCAAGGTGGCTTTTAAATTTCCATTATGGCGAACCAAATAATCCAATTATTTGATTGGAGGAAATGATTACTTTGACTCTATGAGGTTTGTTGTGAGGTGGTAACCAAACACCCTAGCACCGAGGTCCCCAACAGGCCCCTCAGGCCCCACGCCAGTGCCTGAGGAGGACAAACAGCCCGCCGAAAGGAGATTTCCTGTAGTTCCAGGCCCTTGCCCTGGGGTTGCTCCCCAACAGCTTTTGCCATCTGCGGCAGGGCTGATGGCACAACCCCACCTTTTGTCCCCAAACCCACTCGCGGGACAGTTCCAGCACCGAGAGGGAGGACTCCTTGGCACCCCACACCAAATTCCCACCAACACCCAGCACTGGGGTTTTTCCATCTATCGTCCATTTTGTGTCCCGCAGTAAACCTCAGCGATTTTCCGCACGGATATGAAAGTTGGGCTTTCTAGATGCAGTCCCAACCCACACCCACAGTGTCCCAGTTAGGCCAAAAGTCCAGATAATCTGCACACTCCCTGAGTCCAGAGACAGAAGATTTTCCCCCTCAACGCTCACGATGCTGAGGTCGGTGTCAGAAATGCTGAATCTTTATCCTTTCCCAGTCACCACACAACCCCTCCCAACCTGTCTGAGCTCTCCTGCCTCCGTCAGTCTTCAGCGGGACCCTTCCATCCCCGTCTGCCCTGCCGCATTGACGGGGGGGATGTCTTAGACATCGAATTTCTGTCCGAAGAAAAGAGTGGCGAGAGAAACTCGGGCACACTCCGAATTTGAGAAGGGAAAGTCTGGGGCAGCCCAGCCACCAGCTGAGGAAGTCCCAATCACATCTCCAGTGGCAAATTCCTGCCCATGGTCACAGGAATTTTGGACAGGATTGTGGGGACACACAGAGGAGAATGAGTTCAAGTCCGAGAATTTTCCAACGAGGCAAACATGAAATGGGGGAAATGCTGCCCTGGATAGAGAGGGAGGTTCTGCAGGAGGTTGGAGGCTTCTGCCGGAGAGGTTGAGCTGCTCTGGACACGACCAGGGGTGAAATGATGGCTGGTCATGGCCGCTGCCTGCCGGCATCCCGGAGCCACTGCCTGGGACCTTGTGAAGCGTGACCCAGGGCAGCGCACATGTGTCTGATATGAACCTGGGGGGCCCAAAACAGCTTGGGGAGAGGAGAGGAAAAAAGGTAGAGCGGAAAAAAAAAAGAATCGGCCAAATCCAAAAGGCACAAAGCTCTCTGGAGACAGCCCCCCCGGAGGCTGCTCCGTGGCGCGGTGCCTTGGGACCACGCGGGAACGTGAGCGGTAAACAATGAACCCGCAGGCCGGCACGCGGGAAATCGAGCCCTAAATTGGGGGGACCAAAAACGGGAACAGATGGGCAGCCCTGCCCACACCCCTTTCCGAGGCTCTATTTGCCACGGAGGCCGGCCAGAACGGCCATCCCCCCCGGAGCGGCGAGCGGCTGCTGTGCTGGCTGTGTGTCTGCTGCTGGGGGTGGCTTCGTCCTGTACGTTCTTGGAGAGACCCGGGGTGTCCATGCCGGCAGCATCCCACACCCCCCCAAAAGGGAGTGGGGCTCGAGGTTTTCATCCTCAGGGCCAAATTTCAGCCCTCAGCTCTTGTGGCATTGCAAGGCTCAGCCAGCTCCACCAGCTCCCTTGAGTTGGCTCTTTGCTCTTCTTGAGACAAACCAATGATGTTTTTCTGGGACATTTCCTTTTTCTCCACCAAAACCCGCGGGTTGGGAGAGTTGTTTAAACATCTCTGCCCTGCTTCGCATCAGAGACCCCCTGGTTTATGTCTCTGAGACCCTCTGCGTTGTTTTAGGACCGTTCCAGCCCATCCCAGGAGCAGCCCTAGCCCTACTTTGGGGATGCTGAAAGTCTCAGCACCCTTTGACCCCTTTGATCCCACCCCGGTCTCCGCGCCATCTCAGCCTTCTTCCGTGGAGGAAAGCAGGGAATTCCCTCGGGAATGTTTGTTGGAGCTGGCGGATGCTCTCTAGAAACACGCACCGACCCTTCCTCCCTCCTGCCGCGGCCGGGGAAGCGGTTAATGAGTTAATGCTGATTAAGTGCTTTCAGATATCATAAAGGTGTCATAAAAGTGCTTTTACAGTGATGATGTGTTTTATGGTGAGGAGAAACATGATCCCAATAAAAATCCAAATGAAATCGGGGGAAGTCACAAAGGTGTCTTCAGGTCTGGGTGAACTTCACATAAGGCAGAAAAAAAAAAAAAAAAAAGCACTCAAGCGTTTGCCGAGCCATCCTCTCCTCCAACGAGCTCGGTTGACCTCCCCCTCCCTCCAGGAGCCTTTCTGCTCGAGACCAAGATTAATTACCTCCCTCACAGCCCTTTGGGCTTCCCCCATCTGATAAGGGTGAATGAGGCTGACAGGACCTGCTTAGGGTCTCACAGCTTTCTCAGCTCCGTGCCCCGCCTCGAGACCGCGGCACATCCCGGGGCGCGATCCCCTGCTGATCCCCGGCCTCGCTTAAATCCTGCCCTCCCTCGACTTTTGATATCCACGGAATGGAAAACACGGGGATGGAGCTCCTGCCCGTTCTCCACGCTGGGATAAGAGCCCCAAAAATTCAGAAATCAGCCCCAAACCCTGAATGTGCTCACCCACACAGCGCAGATCCGGAGCATGTCATCAAGACCCTAAATAAAGAGCATTTTCCCACTCCGAGGACTGCTTTGCCAGGCTGTCAGGGACCCCAGAGTTGAGGACACATGAAGATCTACAGCAATTAAAGGGGCTCCAGCCTTAATGTGCTCAGCTGAAAGCCCGGGTCCCCAGGTTGCGCACGGGAAATTGGCGCTGACTAATTTAGCGGCTGCTGCGCCAACTGGCCGCATTGTCCAGCGCTGGATGGCCTTCTTCTCCCTTGTCTTTTCCAAGCGTTCTCCTGGCAGGGTTACAGCCCAGGAGGAGCACAGCCGCCTCGGCCAACCTGCTTCTCTCCACACACCGGTTTGGGTTCAGTTCCACCACCCCCACCCAGGGATGTCACCCCTGTACTCTCCCTGGCTTCTTGGAAGCCACAGGACCTGGCACATCAAATTCCCAGATTTGGGTTGGTTTACGCGGGCAGAAAAAAAAACCATTTTCCCACCCGCCATGTTTTTTTTTTTTTCTTTTATTTGAATTGACTGAAATGATTGGTAAAAATAAACGCCTGGTACTATTTTTACTCTTTTATCAAAAGGAAAATGAAAGATTCGAATTTGTTTCACTTCACTTGAAAGCATAAGTAACGATCAACTCCTCCGTGTGTTGATCTTGTTAAAAACACATTTATTTAGGCAAGCTGCTTTGCCAATTTACAGGAATCTTGGTGGGAGATGATTTCCCAGCCATCCTGAGACAGCAGTTGAAGAAGGGTGGATTTGTCTGACAATTTTTCCAGTGGAGCGCACTGGACTTCACGCGACAGGATTGACACTAAACCACAAGAATTTACTTTCATCCGTAAATGAAGCTGAGGAGAAGGTGAAGGTTTTGGTCAGGTTTGCTCGGCAGCTGGGGGAGCCCAACGGGTGACCAGATCCATCAACTCGCCTCCCTGTATTCCTTAAAGGTGACAAAATCATTTCCTTTGGATCAGTGGGCTCTGCCAAACCTCAGCTGCTGCTCGGATGCGCCAGCAGCTCCAGGCCCAGCAAAGCTGCCAGCCAGGAGCCTGGCAGCTCTGGCGAGGTTTTCTTCTCTGTCACACCCCCTGGCAGCCCTGAGCTCCGCAGAGGTGACACAGAGGGACCTCAGGAGGGAATGCAGGGGTGGAAGAGCTCTCCACTGCTGTCAGCTGGTTGACTGGCGCGTTGCAAAGCTGGGCTGTGTTATTCCCCAATCTCTGCTCCAGCACTAATGCAATCCACCCGGAAGGAGCACGAAGGCGGGATTTGGGATCGCGGTGCTGGCAGAGCCTTTTCCAGGGCTCCAAGCTCTCTCGGGGCTCATCAGCGCAGGAGGAGGAGATTTGGGATGACTCTTCACTGCTTTGCTGGCGGAAATGAGGAGCTCAGCCCCAGGCGACCGTCGCCTCAAACCCCTCTGAGATGCTTCAGCTGCGCGCAGGAGCACGGGGGGCAAAACACACGGGACCCTTTGAGGGAAGGCGCGATGCCCTTCAAACCCCCTTGACCCCTCGGCAGAGGAGGTCAGCCCCTCATCGGGCCCTCAGGACAGCACCCAGCCCGGCTCCCCGTGCACCAGCCCGGGCGGTCACGCGTGCAGCTCCCGTGTCACTGTCCATCCGTCTTTGTCCCGGCTCTCCTGTCACCGGCAGCGCCGCGGGGAGAGGCGGGGCAGCAGGGGAGGCTGAGCGAGATGGAGCCGGGGAGAAGCGAGCGAGAGAGGGAGACTGGGGGGCAGCCAGGGTGAGGGAGGTTCGGCCACCCTGTTCTGTCTATCGAGGGTCGCTTCTTCCCCTGAGGCAGCTGCTGGCTGGGGGGTGGAGGTGTCCATCCTTCATTCCTGCACGGCAGCAAGCAGGCGAGGAACCTCGGGAATGCGTTTGGTACACCCCAACACCCAAAGCTCAGGATTGCGTGCTGGGAGCAGAGGAGGCCACGGCCCGCAGGAGCGCTGCCACCAGGGCCTGGCTGTGTGCAGAACCACCCTGGCCTCTTTCTGTGATCGGGACCCCTGGCAGTGTCCGAGGCCAGGCCTGGCGGGGCCATGAGCAGCCTCACATGCGCAGTGCCATCCCCCGTGTCAGGGGTCTGCAAGAAGCGGCCTTTGGGCACGGCTGGGATGGGAGGATGCGGCGCTGGAGCCGTGAAGAATCACACTCCCTCAGACAGGGCTGGCTTGTGCGACAAACACGCTCCCTCCGTGCAGCCTTGGTGTCCTCTCCCGCCGGGAATTTGGCCGCCTTTGTGCCGCGTTTCATATGCCGCCCGCCTTCCGCGGGCCGGGGGGAGCGCTCCTCTGGTCATGTTTGTTATGTTGCATCAGGAACCCCTCCAGAAAACATCCTTGAAACCACAGGTTTCCTTCTGCGGCATCACAATGAACCCCAAAAACGAAGCCGCTTCAAAGCGGCCGGCTAATGAGCCTCTCTTCCCCCGCCCCGCCCTGGTTTCAGGAGGGCCCTAACGATGCTGCGGTATTACAAAGGCGCTCCGGAGCCTGATTCAGCGGCGAAAAATAGAAGGAGAAGGGGGCAGGAGCAGCGGGAAAGCAGCAGGGACATGCCAGCACAGGCGGCTGTGGGATTGTCCCCAGCGCCCCCGGTGTCCCGGTCCCCACAGCGGGCATGGGCGCACGGGCTGGCACGGGAAGGGTCGATGGTGGCCTCGATGGCACGCTCCCAGCACGGCAGAGCCCAGCTCTGGCACAGGAAGCAGGGGAAATTCCTGGCCTTGATTTTTTTGATTTTTCCCAAGGAAAAATGATGGTGCTGGGGGGTAGGGAAGGGATGAGGTGGAGGAAGCTCTGTTTGGACCATCCCCTTTCATTGCAGCGGGATTTATTCTGCTTGAGCCCGCTCCTTTCAACTTCCCTTGGGGCTGCCAGTGCTGGCTTGGTGATGCCCCATCCCCTCAGGGCCATCCCAAACCCCCATCGAGGCGCTGGGGTGACTGTGCTGGCACCCGGCGGTGGCTGCAGCTCCCTCCCCGCAGCGACTGGACCTCGGGTGGCACTCGGGGGGTCTGGGGGCTCAACCCAACGAGGGGGCTGCAAACGCTGCCCTGAACTCCAGCATGGAACATCCATGGTAGCAGTGTGGGATCAGCGAAGGAAAAACCAAGAACGTGGTGACCGTGGGCTGCAAAAGCCGAAATTAGGAGCTGAGTTGGGAGAGCAGGCTCGCAGGTTTTTCTCCCAAAGTATCTTGAGGTGGAAAAAAAACCCCAGGAATTTTGTATTGCTTTTGTTTCGAAGTTTTTCCCTGTTTTAACCAGTGAAAGCAGCATTTTCTGATTACTGCTTACAC
>VKON01002124.1:0-15026 GCA_009741485.1 Malurus cyaneus samueli
GCGAAGGGGCATCTTCGCAGGCATGGGACAGCTGCCCCTTGGGGCCCCTCTACGCCTGTTGGTGAGAACAGCCTCCCTCCATCTAACCCCCAGTCTGGGGAAACAGAGCCACAACTATGAGCCCCCCTTGGGGAGCTCCCTCTCTCAACAGGACCGACGGCGCCGCACACCCCCCGCCCCTGCTCTCGCCGGACCTCCCTCCATCATGGTTTGCAGCGACATTCCCCCTTCCCCAACCTCTCTCCCAGGGTGGTGCCACATGCCCCTAATCCCCTCGCTCTTCGGGGGAGCCTCGGCAACCCCTGAATTTGGGAGCCTCCCACCAGGATGGGGATGGCCCCACAAGGTTGGGGAAACCCCATCCCTGGATGGGGACACTCTCTTCCCTCTTTTCTGCTCCCCACATTGCTGTGTGCGACCTAAGTCTCTTTTGAGGCATCTGTGGACCCCTCCATGTTCTAGGGGGCCGAACAAACTGGCCGCGGCTTTCTGGGGCCAGAGAAGCACCATCGAAAAGAAAAAAAAACACCTTGCGGGGCAAAATGGGAAAAAATGAATCGTGAGTACGGGATGGCGGGTTTGTATTCATCACCCCACCGCCCCTGCAGGAAACCATGATTTCCAAGATAAGAAAAGGGCATCGCGCAGCGGGTGAGAAAGAGAAGAGATATACCACACTCCCCCAGCTCACCCACCACTCCACCAGGATGGAGATAGAGACAAAGCTTTTCCTCCCGCCTTCACCTCGCGAGGGTATTTCTTTTACCCCCCCCGTCAAAATGGAGACCCCCCTTATGAATGGGGACAATTAATCACCTCTACACAAACAAATGTGGGGGCACCACTTCCTTCTCTCCCCCAGGACACAAAAATATGGGGACACGTCAGAACGTACATGCACATGGGAACTAGCTTATATCTAATTGGGAGCGACAATGGAGAAAAAAGTGGGCTATTTATGCTGAGAATTCAACCACACATCGGTTGCCCCAGCATATGGGTTGGTGGACACAGGTTTGGTAAGCCAAGGTGAAAGACCCCAGAAACACCAGGAGGGCGACGCCGCATGTGTGGGGTCGGGTGCCCTGGTGTGGTTCCCCCCGGGCCCAGCCGGATAGTGGCCCCGAAGTTTGGAGAAGGCGGGAACCAGGGGTTATTATGCGGCAGTGTCCCATTTCATGGTGGGTGCAATGAGTTGGGGAGAAGGAAGCACATAAGAGACAATTGTCTACCTTCTCCTGGTAAGGGTTTGTTTTTAAGGAAGGAACTAAAACCTAAATATTTAACCACAAGGTTTGGATCTTCCCCAGAATAGAGACCACTTTTTGTGCGGGCTGGCCCTCCAGACCTCCAATCCTCCGGGAGAAAAGTGGTTGGCTATCACTCAGCCCACTAAAGGCTTAAGGTTGTCTCGAGCGGGCCAGGGTGGGGCACTTTCGGGGCCTAAAGGGAAACCCACCCTGGGGAAAATAAGTTGAAAAAAAATACGTAGCAAAGTATCCATCCTTAACTCTCTCCCCCCACAGCAGCTAAGAGCTTACTGAACAAGAAGGCAGATGGTGTGAAGGTGAGGGGCTGGGGGCTGGGGGAGCCATGGGGGGCTGGGGGCTGCTGCTCCCCGCTCCATCCAACTGAGCCTCCTCCATCTGTCCCCTCCAACAGCCCAGACCAACAGCACAAAGGCAGCGCCGGCGTCACCAGCCCCAAGGGGACCCTCCCACCACCGCTTCTGGTAGGTGCCCCTACCTGCGCCCCCGATCCTGTCCCCTGGATCATACAACCAACCAGCCCATCCCCATCCCATCCCATCCGTCCATCCATCCACCCACCCACCCACCCTGACCCACCTGAGACGGCTGCTCCTGGGCTCGCTGGGGAGGGGGGTGTCCCCAGGATGGAGAGGGGTGTGCAGGACACGGGCACAGGGTGACCCCGCTGGACAGACGAGGTGGGTGAAGGGTGCAGGCACACGGACAGCTCCACATCTCCCTCAGCCGTGGGGACAGTGACATGGACAGTGCAGGACACAGGTGTCCCACCATGGGACAAGGTGAGTGTGGGACACGGACACAGGACATGGACACAGAGATGTTCTGCTGTGGGACAGCAAGGTGGGTGCAGGATGTGGGCATGAGGATGTCCTGTGACACAGGGACTGAGGTGGGTGCAGGACATGAATATGGGGTGCTCCACCATGGGAATAAGGTGGGTGCAGGGTATGGGCATCGATGCCCCATAACAGGGACAAGCCACGGGCAGGAGGATCACTGGTGACACCGATAGCAAAGTGGGTGCAGGGTCGGGGGACACCCTGTGATGCCAGTGACCAGGATAGGGGCGCTGACTGTGACCCTGAGATGAGGTAAGTGCGGGATCTAGACACAGGAGTGCCCAGCTGGCACAGGGAGGGTGGCACACAGGTGAAGGCGTGGCCGCCTGGACAAGCAGGTGCAGGATCTGGGGGTGCTCTGACAATGCCAACAACAAGGTAGGTGCAAAATGTGGGTGCCAGGGTGCCCAAAGTGACCTTTGTGGCACATGGGGTGCAGCACAAGGGCAGGGGCATGGTTCTCTGAGACCAGGATACAGGCAGAGTGATGCCCAGCTGGCACTGAGTGCTGAAGGTGTGCCTGGCTGATCAGTGAGGGCAGGATATGGAGAAAGGGGTGCACACCCCACACGATGAGGGTGGGATGCAGGCAGTGGGACGATGTGGGTGAGGGGTTCCCGGGATGTTGGCACTGGGATGGTCAGGATTCAGGCACTGGAATGGTTGGGATGCAGGCACAGGGATGGTCTGGGTACAAGCTGAGGGATGCTCAAGGATACGGGCAGAGCTTAGGGTATAGGCACAGGGATGCCCAGGATGATTGGGATTCGGGCACAGGGATGCCCAAGAGGTCGGGATGCAGGCACTGGGATGCCCAGGATGGTTGGGATGCAGGCACAGGGATGCCCAGGAGGGTTGGAATGGTCGGTGGATGAACACGTAGAACGTCGATGCGAACAGGAATGACACATGAAAGGAGGAAGGATTGGTGCAGAATGCAGTACAGGAGATGGCATTTGGCGTTAATGCACAGAAGAATATAAATCCAAGCTTGATTCCATGGAGTGCCGTCAGGGAAGAGGCTTCGCGCATGCAGCCACAACAACTGTGGATCCCGCGGATCGGTCGGGTGAGATCAAAACTCGGCACAGGCAAGTGGTGGCCTGCACAGGCCTCCCAGCTGCCTCTTACAAGATCGAAATGAACAGCTCCACCCTGCGATGCCTCAAGAATTGTGTGGCGTATGTGTGATGATGCCGCAACCTGAGGGAGAGTCCCAAGGGTCGGAAGATGGCACAGGCACACTACCTTTGAGAGGATCGCCAGAACCGAGCCTCAGAGGATGCGCTTTGGGATGCATCAGGCTACTGGCGCGATTGAGTCACGGGGACCACTCGGTGAGGGATTAGAACAGGCACTGGGATGCCCCACGGGGATGGTTGGGATGCAGGCACAGGGATGCCCAGGATGCTCAGACGCGTGGTGAGTGGAACCCCTGGGCACCGGGATGCAGGACACGGGCACGGAGCTGCCCCCCAGCCCAGCCCATCCTCTCGGCCTCACTGCGTCTCCCCCCCGGCTCTGCCCACCCCTTTCCCCCCTTTCTTCCCCCTCCATGTCTGAATTAAACCATTTGGCTTCGCTGGACTAATGACTCTCTGCTTCTCTCCCCTCTCTGCCCTTCTCGAATCCGCTCTGGGTGTCTCCTCGCCCCTGTCCACGTGCTGCTTACTCCGTCGTCCCCTCTCGTTGTCCCTCCCCGGGCTCTTGCTTCCCCCACCCCGCGTCTGTTCTCTCCCTTCTCCCGTAGGACTCATAACTACCGTAATTCATAACCCCGCGGACGGCACCAAGGTACCGCTGCCCCCACTTCTCGCCTCCATCCTCCCCCAGCATCAGCCATGTCTCGGGGGGGTGATGCGGATGAGGAGCGCGCACGGGGCGCGGTGGCAGCGGGGTCCCCTGCGCTGTCCGGCATTGTTGGGGTCCCGCCGAGCCCCGGCCGGGCTTCCCGTTCCCTACTTACTACCCTGTGCCCCGATCCAGTTGGCTAGAGATCTGCCCCACCTGTTTTGTGCTCTCACACTCGCCAGAGCCAGACGAGCGGCCACCGCGCGAGCAGGAGTCCTCCGACAGCACCAACACCACCATTGAGGACGAGGACACCAAAGGTGACGGGCGCAGGGGGCGGCAGGGCTGCACTGGGATGCGCTGGGAGGGAGCTGGGATGCACTGGGGTGGTGCCAGGATGCATCGGGGTGCACTGGAATGGCATTGGGGTGCACCGGGAGGGTCTCGGAATGCACTGGGATGGTGCTAGGATGGCACCGGTATGCATTGGGGTGCACTGGAATGGTACTGGGATGAACTGGGATGGCTTCAGGATGCACTGGGATGGCACTGTGATGGACAGTTGTGGAATGCACTAGGATGGCACTAGGATGCATTGGGATGCACTGGGATGTGCTGGGATGACACCAAGGTGCACTGGGTTGCATTGGAATGGCACTGGGATGGCACTGGCGTAGCACCACAATGCATTTGGTTCACTGGGATGCACTGGAGCAGCATTGAAATACACTGGGATGGAGCTGGAATGGCACAAGGATGCATTGGGCTGCACTGGAATGACACTAAGATACACTGGGATCGAGATGGGATGCACTGGGATGGCACTGGAATGCACTGGGATGGCACCAGGATGCCTTGGGGTGGCACTAGGATGCACTGGGAGTGTGCTGGATGGAATGCACCGGAATAGAGCTGGGATGTGCTGGGTTGGCACTGGGATTCCACTGGAATTGCACTGGGATGAACTGGGATGGAACTGGCATGGTGCAGTTGGTGCACTGTGATGGGCTGGGCCAGCACTGGAATGCACTGGGTGGGATTTGGGGTGGCACCAACTACATTGGGGTTGTATTGGAACATTTCTGGGATGGACCTGGGAGAGTGCTTAGATGCACTGGGATGGATCTGGGGTGCACTGGGATGAAGCTGGAGTGACACTGGGGTTCATTGCCATGGCACCAGGACGCACTGGGAGCGTTGCTGAGATGCACTGGGTTGGTACCGGGATGCGTTGGGGTGCACTTGGATGGAAATGGTACAGACTGGGACGTGCTGGAATAGCACTGGGATGGCACTGGGATTCATTAAAAAGGCATTGGGGTGGCAGTGGGATGCACTGTAACGATGCTGTGATACGATGGGAGGTGCTCTGGGTAGAACTGGGATGCACTGGGATGCACTGGAATAGCAGACAGTACATTGGCACTGGGATGTGGTGGGAGGAAATGTCACTGGGACAAAATGGAGTGTACATGTTACGCTCTGGAGTGGTACTGGGTCATAATGGGATGGAAATGGGCCATGTTCAAGTGCACTGGAGTGCAACTGGGTTTCACTGGGGAGCGTTGCTGAGATGCACTGGGACAAACTGGGATATAGTGGAGTGGCACTGAGATGTTTGGAACACATGAGGGTGACAAAAGAATGGACTGGGGAGCACTGGGGTACAGTGGAATGGTGCTAAGATTAATTGAGATGCACTGGAGTGGCAATGGGATGTACTGGATGGAACTGGGGTATACTGGAACGCACTAGAATGGTACTGGGGTGCACTGGGAAGCAGTAGACTGGTACTGCAATGCACTGAAATGGAGCTGGGATATGTTGGAATACACTGGAATAACACTGGGACATGGGAGATTGGCACAGAGATAGAGTGAAATGTTACTGGGATGTACCAGGCAAGCTGGAGTGTGTACTGTGTGCTTTGCAATAGCACTGGGATGTACTGGGATGGAACTGGGCTGTGTTGGAATGCGCTGGAGTTGCACTGGGATGCTGGGGTGGCATCAGGATTAAATGAGTCATTGGAATATAGAGGGGCAGGCTACATTGGGATGGTACTGGAACACATTGGAATTCAACAGCATGGTGCTGGGATGCACTGGGATGGGACTGGGGTGAACTGGAATATACTGGAAGGGCACTGGGACACAGTAGGTTGGCACTGGTTGAAATGGAGTGGGATTGCCCTGAGATGTACTGGTATAAACTGGGGTGTATTGGGATGCCCTGGAATGGTACTGGGACACTCTGGGATGTAGTGGAATGGCACTGGAATGGCACGAGAGTGCACTGGGCTGTCACTGGAATGCAGTAGGATTGCACTGGGATGGAACTGGGGTGTATTGGAATGCACCAAGCTGGCACTGGGAAGCAATAGGATGGCACTGGGATGCATCAGAGGGCACTGGAGCAGCCCTGGGATGCACTGGGATTGCACTGAGATGTATTAGGATGCACTTGCATGGAACTAGGAGGGTACTGGAATGCCATTGAGACACAGTGGGATGGCACTGGGAAACACGGGGATGGAAGTGGCTGCATTTGGGGTGTGCTGGAATGGCACTGGGATCTACTGGGATTTGCAGGAGTAGCACTGGGATATACTGGGAACGACTGGGACATGCTGAGCAGGCACTGGGATGCTTGAGCATGCTGGGAAGGCATTAGGATGGCACTGGGACATGCAGGGGTGGCACTGGGCTAGCAATGAGACATGCATTATGTGAATACTGGTGTGGCAGAGCGGTGGGAGCATAGTGGTGCCTGTCTGTCCCCAAGTGCCTTCTGTCCCCACGGGCTGTCTGTCTGTCCCCATGGTTTCTGTGTCTGTCCTCAAGGTCCCTGTGTCTGTCCCTGTGGTCTGTCTGTCTGCCCTCATGGTCGGTCTGTCTGTCCCCAAGGTCCCTGTGTTTGTCCCCATGGTCCATCCCCATGGTCTGTCTGTCTGTCCCCGAGGTTGTTCTGCCCCCAAGGTCTGTCTGCCTGTCCCCGTGTCTGTCCCCACGCCTCCCCTCCGTGTGTGGAGACCAAAGCGCCCCGACTGGCTCCATGTCACATGATTTCACAGCAGGAATTCTGCTTTCGGGCCTAAGAAGAAAAGGAAAACCATCTGTAAAGCTCCCTAAAAGTTTGGAGGTCCCAGTGCCTCCCACCTGAGCTCCCACAGAGAGCCCCTGTCCTGCTGGAGGAGGCCAGCATGGCACGAAGGCTGATGACACGGAGGTTTCTATCCTATGGCCAGAGCTGGTGCCAGGATCTGGGATGGGCATCACCCCCCACCCATTGCAGGGTGCTGGACACCCCCGGCTGAGGGGCTGGGGGGCTCTGCATTTGGAATTGGGGCACTCAGGCTCTCTCTGGGCCCTGTAGCCAGGGGTGATCCCTGCCTGGCACGCAGGGTGCCCCCAAGGGTGACACCCCACCCATCCCCAGTCCCCTCGGGGAGGGGGTGACCCTCCTCACCCACCGTTTTGTAGAAGGCTTTGGATTGTGCCCCCAGCACCTCCGATTTGGAGACCAGGTCGTCCAGCTTCTCGCCACGCTCCAGCAGTGATTCCATCGTGTTGTGCTGCCAGGGAAATGTGTGCACTGAGCCCCAGCACCAGCGTCCCCCATGCCACCTTCCCACAGCCCCCCCAGCTCTGTAGCCCCCAGGGAAAGCAGCTTGGTGGAGGCCACAGGGTAGACGACAGAGCCGGTGCCTGGGAAAAGCCCGAGGAGAAAAATGCAGGCAAGGGGAAAAGGGGAAGGGAGGAGGGAGCTCCCACATGGGGAGATCCCCAGGGAATGGTGATCACTCCTTCCATAGGGGTGACTCCCCCCTGGCCCCACAACATGCCCCCAGGGCCCGCTGGCTTGTGCTGCTGGCCCCTTGTGGCCCTGCAGCCTTACCAGGATGATTTTGGTCTCGTCCAGCTCCGCCTGCACTCGGGTCATCGGGTCGGCGTCACGGGGGTTCTGGGGACAAACAATGTGATGCTGGCACCATGCTGGGGACACCAGGGTCCCAGCATGTGCCAGGGTGTCGCCCATCTCCCCTCCCCTGCCATTTTCAGGGTGGCAGAGAACACAGGAACCCTCTGCCCTGCTGAGTCCCAGGGGTCTGTACCTGGTATTTGCTGAGGTATCCATCCAAGGCAGAGTAGCTGATGGTGGCAGGTGACCCTGAGGGCCAGTCCATCTTGCTGACCTGCCTGGAGAACTCATCGAGCACCTGCCAGGTGAGGAAGGAGCAGTTACCACCCAGGAGCTGCAGCTGTGGGGCCACAGCAGCTGCAGGGGTTTGTTCAAAACAGCAATTTTTGGGAAGGGACCTTAAAGCTCATCCATGTGTCCCCAGCAGGGACACTTTCCACTATCCCAGGTTGCTCCTAGCCCTGTCCCACCTGGCCTTGAACACTTCCAAGGATGGGGCAGCCACAGCTTTCTTGGGAAACCTGTATTAGTTCCTAACACCCTACAGGGAAGCATTTCTTCCCAATATCCCATCCAACCCTGTCCTCTGGCACTGGGAAGCCACTGCCCCTTGTCCTGTCACTCCAGGCCTTTGTCCAAATTCCCTCTCCAACTCTCCTGGAGCCCCTTTAGGTACTGGAAGGGAGGTCTGGGGTCTCCCTGGAGCCTTCTCTTCCCAAGCTGGAAAGCCCAGCTCCCCCAGCTTGTCTCTCCACCAGCAGCTGGAAAACTGGGAACTGGAGAACTGCTGGTGGAGAAGGAGCTGGAGGTGCTGGTGACAGAGCCCAGATGCGCAAGGAGGCAAAGACACCTGGTCTGTACCAGCCTTGGTGTAGCCACAGCCCCAGGACAGTGACCATCCTCTGTGCTGGCACTGCCAAAGCCCTCTGAGTGCCATGTCCAGCTCTGGCCCTGCATGGCAAGAAGGACATTGAGGGGCTGGAGCATGTCCAGAGACAGGGAGGGAGCTGAGGAAGGGGCTGGAGCACCAGGAGCAGCTGGGAAAGGGCTCAGCCTGGAGCAAAGGGGGATCAGGGATTGGGGCTCTGCACACTCCTGACAGGAGGGGACAGCCAGGGGTCGGGCTCTGCTCCAGGGAACAGGGACAGGAGGAGAGGGAACAGCCTCAGGCTGGGCCAGGGGAGATTCAGGTTGGATATCAAGAAAATTCCTTCAAGCAAAAGGGTTGTCCAGCCCTGACACAGCTGCCCAGGGCAGTGCTGGAATGCCCAT
The DNA here is from genome assembly GCA_009741485.1 of Malurus cyaneus samueli. Taxonomy (NCBI): domain Eukaryota; kingdom Metazoa; phylum Chordata; class Aves; order Passeriformes; family Maluridae; genus Malurus; species Malurus cyaneus. The sequence continues at coordinate 9,095 of VKON01002124.1, forward strand.
CCCTGGAAGCATTCCAAAAAACTTGTGGACGTGGCACTTGGGGCATGGTTTAGCGGTGGCCTTGGCCACGCTGGGGGAACGGTTGGACTCAAGGTCTTAGATGGCTTTTCCAACCAAAATTCCACAATTCCATGAGAATGCTCCTGCCCTCTGACCACTTTGGTGACCCTCCTCCTCCTCCTCCACCCCTTTTAAACGAGCTGAGGCCATGACTGTTCACAAAGCCCGGAATGTGCCAGGAGTGATCCCTTAGGATTTTTAGTTTCTATATTTTCATGGATCTGTATTCTTGTACTTCTCCAGTGCACACACTAAGAGCTCCTCTTCTCCCATCTTCACACAAAAACAATTCCTCTCTGAGCCTGAATCCAAGGACACTTCACTGCCTCAGAGCCCAAATATGGAACAACAGAGAATTGGGAGGAGCAACTTGGGTGGGTGACATCATCACCTGAAGGTGTCATTGCAGAATTGGGCCGATGTTTCATGAGACAGAACTGATAAAAGGGGAAGATCTCGTGACTCGGGGTCCATTTTGGGTGCAGCCTCAGGAGGAGGCTCTGTCTGCCCTCAATGTACCAGCAGGCCTGGATTAAATCTGTCTGCTTTATTCTCTTCACTTTGTCTGGCCCTGTTTTAGACATCAGGAGGAGTCCCCTGGAGCAGCTCCCAGCCCCAGTGTGGCCTCACCTTGTCCAGCAAGGTGAAACAAACCCTCTGTGGATATTCATTGTCTGCGATGACCACTCCAGCCAGGCCATCATTCCGCACATACACATGGCACAGGTACTCTGAGAAGGAAATTCTCCTGTCAGAGAGGCAGCAAAGACCCCCAGCCTTCCCCCAGCACCTTCACCCCAGCCCCACACCACCCTGGAAGGTGTCATCAGCATCGGCATTTTTCATGACTTCGTTATAAGTTTCATTAAATTTTTCATTCATAGAATTCAGAGAATTTTTTCATTCAAACTCGGAGCCGGGGAGGTTTCATCCCTTCCCCTTTTTTGGGTTAAATCTTGGGGGGTTTGGTGACCCCCTTTTGGGGCAGTTCTGGGGGATTTCGGGAGGCTCTGTACCCAACCTTTTAGGGTAAATTTGGGGGACCTGTTGGGGCTGGCACCCCCCTTTTTGGGGCATATTTTGGGGGGATTTGGGAGGGTGTCAAGGGACTGGGGAGCTCAGGGAGGTTTGGGGGTCCAGGGGGGGCTCAGGGGCTGGGGATCTGGAGGGGTTTAAAGGGGGGGGTCTAAAGAGGGCCTGGGTGCTCTGGGGGATTTGGGGCAATTCTGGGGGTTCAAAGGGGTTTGGTACCCCCATTTTGGGGGCCAATCCAGGGGGATTGTTGGGGTCAGGGTGGGCTAGTACCGCCCTCTTTTTCAGGCAAATCTGGTGGGGACCAGGGGGATTTTGCACCTCCCATTTTGAGGAAAATTTGGGGGGTCTGGGGGAGTGTCAAGCCACTCCTTTAGGGACAAACGTCCCTCCAGAACCTCTGCCACACCAGACTTGCCTCACACACAGCTCAGCACCTCAGGCCATCAGCACTGCTCACCTGGCAATGGGTTTGGTGTGGATTTTGCCAGGAATGGGGACAGAGGGAAGCAGGGGCTGCTCTCACCTTTCCCAGGAATGGAAACAGAGGGAAGCAGGGGCTGCTCTCACCTTCCCAGGAACACAGAGGGAAGCAGGGGCTGCTCTCACCTTTCCCAGGAACACAGAGGGAAGCAGGGGCCTGCTCCTCACCTTTCCCAGGAACACAGAGGGAAGCAGGGGCTGCTCTCACCTTTCCCAGGAACACAGAGGGAAGCAGGGGCTGCTCTCACACCTTTCCCAGGAACACAGAGGGAAGCAGGGGCTGCTCTCACCTTGCTCCTTGACCGAGGCCCTGCTGCCCAGTGCCGAGCGCTCCGCAATCAGCTGGCTTGTGAACGTCATGAACTCCTGCACGCTGTGGGGACACAACCCAGACTCCCTTTAAACCCTTCTACAGCCCCCCTGGACTCCCCCAAACTCCTCTGAGCTCCCCCAGCCCCCTGAAGACCCCAAACCCTCTAAACATGCCCCAAAAATTGGGGTGGCAGCCCCTGCAGCTCCTGGTGCATTGGGTAACAAACCCTTTCCCCCCAGTCCCCCAAGTTGGGCTGGGGGCTGCAGCTGAGCAGTTTTCCCTTGGGAAGAGGCTGGAACCCTGCACCTTGCAGAGCAGCACCCCCCAAAGACCTCCAGCCACCACCCAGACTCCTCTAGATCTTCCCCAGCCCCACAAGAACACCCACATCCCTCTGGCTGCAGTGACAGACTTGTGGCACTGGGATGCCCAGGATGGTTGGGATGCAGGCACAGGGATGCCCAGGATGGTTGGGATGCAGGCACGGATCAGGGATGCCCAGGATGGGTCGGGATGCAGGCACTGGGATGCCCAGGAGGTTGGGATGCAGGCACTGGGATGGTCGGGATGCAGGCACTGGGATGCCCAGGATGGTTGGGATGCAGGCACAGGGATGCCCAGGATGTTCAGACACGTGGTGAGTGGAACCCCTGGGCACCGGGATGCAGGACACGGGCACGGAGCTGCCCCCCAGCCCAGCCCATCCTCTCGGCCTCACTGCGTCTCCCCCCCGGCTCTGCCCACCCCTTTCCCCCCTTTCTTCCCCCTCCATGTCTGAATTAAACCATTTGGCTTCGCTGGACTAATGACTCTCTGCTTCTCTCCCCTCTTGCCCTTCTCGAATCCGCTCTGGGTGTCTCCTCGCCCCTGTCCACGTGCTGCTTACTCCGTCGTCCCCTCTCGTTGTCCCTCCCCGGGCTCTTGCTTCCCCCACCCCGCGTCTGTCTCTCTCCCTTCTCCCGTAGGAGCCTCAAACTACCGTAATTCATAACCCCGCGGACGGCACCAAGGTACACGCTTGCCCCCGCTTTCCGCCTCCATCCTCCCCCAGCATCAGCCATGTCTCGGGGGGGTGATGCGGATGAGGAGCGCGCACGGCGCCGCGGTGGCAGCGGGGTCCCCCTCCTTTGCGCTGTCCGGGCATTTGTTGGGGTCCCGCCGGCCCGCCGGGCCTTCGTCCCCCCTCCCCGTCCCCCCGAGGCCAGGTCTGACCCCCCCTGTTTGTGTCTCCCCCCCGCCGCCGCCGCCGCGAAGCAGGAGGTCCCTCCCGACAGCACCAACACCACCATTGAGGACGAGGACACCAAAGGTGACGGGCGCAGGGGGCGGCAGGGCTGCACTGGGATGCGCTGGGAGGGAGCTGGGATGCACTGGGGTGGTGCCAGGATGCATCGGGGTGCACTGGAATGGCATTGGGGTGCACCGGGAGGGTCTCGGAATGCACTGGGATGGTGCTAGGATGGCACCGGTATGCATTGGGGTGCACTGGAATGGTACTGGGATGAACTGGGATGGCTTCAGGATGCACTGGGATGGCACTGTATGGACAGTTGTGGAATGCACTAGGATGGCACTAGGATGCATTGGGATGCACTGGGATGTGCTGGGATGACACCAAGGTGCACTGGGTTGCATTGGAATGGCACTGGGATGGCACTGGCGTAGCACCACAATGCATTTGGTTCACTGGGATGCACTGGAGCAGCATTGAAATACACTGGGATGGAGCTGGAATGGCACAAGGATGCATTGGGCTGCACTGGAATGACACTAAGATACACTGGGATCGAGATGGGATGCACTGGGATGGCACTGGAATGCACTGGGATGGCACCAGGAATGGCACTGGGATGCTGGGATGGCACTGGGATGCACTGGGAGTGTGCTGGATGGAATGCACCGGAATGAGCTGGGATGTGCTGGGTGGCACTGGGATCCACTGGAATTGCCACTGGGATGACTGGGATGGAACTGGCATGGTGCAGTTGGTGCACTGTGATGGGCTGGGCCAGCACTGGAATGCACTGGGTGGGATTTGGGGTGGCACCAACTACATTGGGGTTGTATTGGAACATTTCTGGGATGGACCTGGGAGAGTGCTTAGATGCACTGGGATGGATCTGGGGTGCACTGGGATGAAGCTGGAGTGACACTGGGGTTCATTGCCATGGCACCAGGACGCACTGGGAGCGTTGCTGAGATGCACTGGGTTGGTACCGGGAGCGTTGGGGTGCCACTTGGATGGAAATTGGCTTACAGGACTGGACCGTGCTGGAATAGCGCTGGGATTGCACTGGGATTCATTAAAAAGGCATTGGGGTGGCAGTGGGGATGCACTGTAACGATGCTGTGATACGATGGGAGGTGCTCTGGGTAGAACTGGGATGCACTGGGATGCACTGGAATAGCAGACCAGTACATTGGCACTGGATGTGGTGGAGAAATGTCACTGGACAAAATGGAGGTAGGTTCGCTCGAGTCTCGCGTCGCTGGTCTGGTCTTGTGACGTCGGTACTGGGTCATAATGGGATGGAAATGGGCCATGTTCAAGTGCACTGGAGTGCAACTGGGTTTCACTGGGGAGCGTTGCTGAGATGCACTGGGACAAACTGGGATATAGTGGAGTGCACTGAGATGTTTGGAACACATGAGGGTGACAAAAGAATGGACTGGGGAGCACTGGGGTACAGTGGAATGGTGCTAAGATTAATTGAGATGCACTGGAGTGGCAATGGGATGTACTGGATGGAACTGGGGTATACTGGAACGCACTAGAATGGTACTGGGGTGCACTGGGAAGCAGTAGACTGGTACTGCAATGCACTGAAATGGAGCTGGGATATGTTGGAATACACTGGAATAACACTGGGACATGGGAGATTGGCACAGAGATAGAGTGAAATGTTACTGGGATGTACCAGGCAAGCTGGAGTGTGTACTGTGTGCTTTGCAATAGCACTGGGATGTACTGGGATGGAACTGGGCTGTGTTGGAATGCGCTGGAGTTGCACTGGGATGCTGGGGTGGCATCAGGATTAAATGAGTCATTGGAATATAGAGGGGCAGGCTACATTGGGATGGTACTGGAACACATTGGAATTCAACAGCATGGTGCTGGGATGCACTGGGATGGGACTGGGGTGAACTGGAATATACTGGAAGGGCACTGGGACACAGTAGGTTGGCACTGGTTGAAATGGAGTGGGATTGCCCTGAGATGTACTGGTATAAACTGGGGTGTATTGGGATGCCCTGGAATGGTACTGGGACACTCTGGGATGTAGTGGAATGGCACTGGAATGGCACGAGAGTGCACTGGGCTGTCACTGGAATGCAGTAGGATTGCACTGGGATGGAACTGGGGTGTATTGGAATGCACCAAGCTGGCACTGGGAAGCAATAGGATGGCACTGGGATGCATCAGAGGGCACTGGAGCAGCCCTGGATGCACTGGGATTGCACTGAGATGTATTAGGATGCACTTGCATGGAACTAGGAGGGTACTGGAATGCCATTGAGACACAGTGGGATGGCACTGGGAAACACGGGGATGGAAGTGGCTGCATTTGGGGTGTGCTGGAATGGCACTGGGATCTACTGGGATTTGCAGGAGTAGCACTGGGATATACTGGGAACGACTGGGACATGCTGAGCAGGCACTGGGATGCTTGAGCATGCTGGGAAGGCATTAGGATGGCACTGGGACATGCAGGGGTGGCACTGGGCTAGCAATGAGACATGCATTATGTGAATACTGGTGTGGCAGAGCGGTGGGAGCATAGTGGTGCCTGTCTGTCCCCAAGTGCCTTCTGTCCCCACGGGCTGTCTGTCTGTCCCCATGGTTTCTGTGTCTGTCCTCAAGGTCCCTGTGTCTGTCCCTGTGGTCTGTCTGTCTGCCCTCATGGTCGGTCTGTCTGTCCCCAAGGTCCCTGTGTTTGTCCCCATGGTCCATCCCCATGGTCTGTCTGTCTGTCCCCGAGGTTGTTCTGCCCCCAAGGTCTGTCTGCCTGTCCCCGTGTCTGTCCCCACGCCTCCCCTCCGTGT
>VKON01002124.1:15051-25184 GCA_009741485.1 Malurus cyaneus samueli
GTCCTTGCACTGAACTTGCTTTTTTGGGGATTGAAGAGAAAGCATAAAATGCCATTGACCTGGCTCAGCCTGGGCAGCACCTGGTGACCAGCTGGACCACAGAATCATGGAAGGGTTTGACCCTTAAAGACCACCCTCAGCTGACACCTTCCACCACAGTCACAGAACCACAAAATACCATAAAATACCAAAAAATCAATACCATAAAATACCATAAAATCTGCTGATTGGAAGGGACCATCAGGATCACCAAGTCCAACCCTGGCTCTGCACAGAACACCCCAACCATCCCACCCTTCCAAACACTTCTGAACTCAGCTCGTGCTGTGACCACTGCCCTGGGAGTGGTCAGTGCCCAAACATTCATTGGGGGAAAAGCCTTTTCCAACTAAACCTCCTCCTGACACAGCTCCAGCCATTCCCTCGGGTCCTGGCACTGGTCACAGAGAGCAGAGATCAGAGCTGCAGAGTGAAGAGCACAATGAGATCTCCCTTCAGTCAGCTGAACACACCTCCTGCCCTCAGATGCTCCTCACATGGCTCCCTCCAGATGCTTCCCCATCCTTGTGACCGCCTTTGAATGCTCTCCAAAAGTCTTTTTTTATAGTGCTGTGCCCAAAACTGCCCCAGGATTCAAGGTGAGGCCACCCAGCACAGAGAACAGCTGAACAATCCCTCCCAGGGCTGTCCCTCCTGGCTGACTCAGATCCAGCAGAATCCCCAGGGTCCTTCCTGCAGCTGCTCTCCAGCCTCTCGTTCCCCACACACTGCCACCCAAGTCAGAATTCAGCACTTCCCTTGTTAACTCCCCACAGTTGCTGATTGCCCATCTCTGATTTGTCCAGGACTCTCTGCAGGGCTTCTCCGCCCTTGAGGGATTTCCACAGCTCCACCCAATTCAGTGTCAGCAGCAAATTTCCTCAGGATTCGTTGGAGTGGTGAATCCAGGTCATTATGAAGACGTTGAAGACCACAGGACTGAGGATGGAACCCTGCAGAACCCCACGAGAGACCAGTGCCAGGCTGATGTCACCCCATCACTGTCACTCTCTGGCCTGAACTGAACCATCCCGTGATGTGTTTATTTATCCAGACAGATCTTGGGACAGGCAGTACCAAAAGCTGTGCTGAAGTGCAAAAAGATTCCATCTATTGGCTTTCCTGGACCAACAGGTAGGGGTTAGAATAAAATCAGGTTCAAGAAGCAGGATTTGCACCTCCTGAAGCTGTGCTGGCTGTGACTGATGACGTGCATTGTCCTCCAGGTGTTTGTCAATACCTTGAGAATAATCTTTTCTATTACTTTATCAGGCAGTGAAGTGAGATTGACAGGCCTGTGCTTCCAGGGTCCTCCTCATGCCCTTTTGAAAATTCGAACGTGATTGTCTGGCCTTGAACACTTCCCAGGGATTCAGCATCCACAGCCTCTTCTCTGGGCAAACTGTGCTGGGGCCTCACAACCCTCAGAGGGAAGAATTTTCCCAATGTCCAACCTAAACCCTGACCTCTGCCCATGGATATTTGTCCATTCTTCCTTGTCCTTAAGAATCACAGAATCATTTAGGTTGGAAAAGATGGCCAAGATCATCAAATCCAACCTTGTCCACCCAGACCAGGGACTGAATGTCATGTCCAGTTGTTCCTCATGAACCCGTCCAGGGATGGCATCTCCCTGAGCAGTCAATTTCTGATGATCTGACCACTCCCTCAATGGAAAAATCCCTGGTGCCCAACCTGAATCTCCCCCAGCCCAGCCTGAGGCTGTTCCTCTCCTCCTGTCCTGTTCCCTGGAGCAGAGCCGACCCCCCCGGCTGTCCCTCCTGTCAGGAGTTGTGCAGAGCCACAAATCCCCCCTGATCCCCTTTCTCCAGGCTAGCCCTTCCAGCTGTCCTGGTGCTCCAGCCCTTCCTCAGCTCCCTCCCTGTCTCTGGACATGCTCCAGCCCAATGTCTCTTGCATGCAGGGCCAGAGCTGGACATGGCACTCAGAGAGCCTTGGCAGTGCCAGCACAGAGGATGGTCACTGTCCTGGGGCTGTGGCTACACCAAGGCTGGTAAGGCCAGGTGTCTTTGCCTCCTTGCACATCTGAGCTCATGTCCAGCTGCTGCTGACCAGGAGCCCCAGTTCTTCCCACGTTTCCAGCTGTTCTGCTCCCAGCCTGAAGTGCTGTGTGCTGTTGTTGTGGCCCAACAGGACCCAGCACCCGACCCCACTGACTCTCACAGCACTGGCATTTGCCCAACAATCCAACCTGTCAACCCATGCCTTGTCCAAAGTCTCTCTCCAGCTCCCCTGGAGCCCCTTTAGGCACTAAAGTGACACTAAAGCGTCCTCATGTCCTTCCCTTGTCCAGGTGAACACCCCCACTCTCCCAGCCTGGCCCCCAGAGCAAGAGGGCTCCACCTTCAGAGCATCTCCACAGCCTCCTCTGGATTTGTTCCAGCCTCCCATCTCCCCTGATGTCAGATCCTGAGTTTAAGGCAGCCTGCAGGTGGGTCTCACCTGAGCAGGTCACAGGCAGAACTCACCCTGCTCATGCAGGGGATGAGCCCAGGGATGTCCACCCCATCCCAGGGGGATGTTTGACCCCACAGGCACCCAGCCACCACTGTGACTCAAAGTTAAGGAATATCCTTAAGCCAGACTTGCTCCAAGTTTGGAAAACATTCCTGAGGCTCAGACCTGTCCAACAGGCTCCTCAATGATCCTTCCTCACCCCACAGAAAAGAGGCCAGAAATAAGAGCAAGAATAAAATAAACCTGTTCCCAAAACACCACATCGTGGGCATGCTGGGATCAGCCAGTGTGAGACAAGCACATTCCCCAGTTCAGCTGGAAAATCCCAGGATTGGATATTGGTCAGGGGTCAGAGCTTGCCAAACACCAGAAATGGGACAGCTCCTGCTTGGGAGGTGACACAGTGCCAAGGAAATGCCACCAGACACAGACCTTGGTGTGGCAAAGACCGTGGTTTTCTGACATGGTCAGAAGCAATTCCAGAGGGGAAATTGCCTCTCAGAGTTTACACATTCCCTGGAGGGGGCTGTGCTCCTCCCAGCCCAGACTGAGCTCTCACTGAGACTCCAGACTGCCAGGTTTCAGGCACTGCACAGGGAACTCCAGCCCAAGGATTCCTGAACATTCTGAACATTTCTCTGTGGCACAGAGGGAGCCTGGACAGCTTCCTCCTAGTTCTAGGGATCTGCTAGATCCCGCCACCATTTCATATTTAGGTTGGAAAAACATTTAAGATCAAAAGACATCAAGATCATTGAGTCCAACCAAAATCAATACATTCCCAATCTCATCTTCTTCAAGGACACCTCTCCCACTGGGAATCTTATTTCCAGTATTCCTGAAGGAACTGCCCCACTGAAGGCTTCATTCTGCTTTCCTGACCCTGTCAAATTCCTTGGCAGGTGCTCAGCAGACGTGAGGCACCAGCACAGCCCAGCCCTGTGCTCGATCTGCGCAGCAGGTTCCACAAAGCTTCTGTTTATCCCAGATCCAACCTCTTCAACCCAACTCTCTGGGAACTCCACACCTCAAAAAAAAGAAAAAAATAGGACAGAAGCCATTTTAACCCAAACTTGAGCCTTAAACATCACACCCAGGCCAAGCTCTTGCAAGACTGACAAGCATGGACCATCCCCCCTCTTCCCAAAATCCCAGAATTTCCTTTAAGCAAAGGCACAGCCCACATGGGGGGAATGCCCACAGAAAAAACCACACGGAGAATTCTTCTCAGGATTTGGGAAAAACCAAGAGCTGCGCACAGAGTGTCTTTGGGATTGGGCTGATGTCACATGCTGGCACGCTCCGTCATTCCAGCTCGCACATTTGGCTAAGAAAGAGCTTTTAAGAACAATCTTTACTTCAGTCTCTTCCCCTTTATCCCTGGAATTAGCCAAGCCAAAATGCCTTGTAGGCTCCATAAAACCTTGGCATGGAAAATTTGGGTCCCAGAGGAATTCCTAACTCCTTTACCATTTGAAGCAGGCACAGAAGGAAACGCGTTGGCTATTTCACAGGATGTTCCTGCTTTGTTTCACAGCTTCAGGAGGCTGCTGCAGGAGTGCCAAGACTCAACTGAATCCAGGGCACAACCAGCTCACCTGAAATGTTCACCTGAGCAGGGTTTTGTGGGCTGGGAAAAGCTTCAACTGGAATCCAAACAATCCACGGTGCCACCAGCTGATGGGGACCCCGCGCCGAGGACATCTCCCTGTGCCCTGATTTCATTACTGGCTGCACTGGAGGATTTGCTGGAGTCAGAGCTCATCTCCTGCTGGCCAGGGCTCCAGGTAGTTTCACTCCATTCCTGAGGCTGAGCCATCACTAGAAGTGCTGCAGCAGGTCACAGCTCCCCAGTGAGTGGCTCTCATGGAAAGCCTTTCACTGCTGCCACTGCCAGCTCTGCCAGTGGGACAGAAAACCTCTCCCAAAAGCTTCTCCTTCCCCTCCTCAAGGTCCTGTCTGAGCCACAAGCCAGCCTCCAGCACACAGGAGCAATCCTTCTCCCAAGCCCCTCCAAAGGTTCCAGCCGCTGCACCCACCTGGATCTCTGAAAGAAGTTGAAGGTGGACACATCATAACAGCTTTGGAGCAAATGCACGTTTGGGGTCACCTTTGTAAAGGACACTTAGGCTGTAGAGCCTCATGGCGGCGGCTCCGCGGCCCTGGGGGCAAAGGAAGGGTTGAGCTGAGGCCATGCCAGGGGCCAGACACCCCCACACCTTCCCTCTGCCTGGGGATCCCTCCATAACCCTCCTTCTGTTCCTTATAATACATCCCAGGCAGCCAGAACAGCCCTGGAACCCCCCCCCAGAGCCCAGCCTGACACGCCTGACCTCAGCCAGGTCCTCCCCATCCCAACCTTACACCTTCCAGCTTGTCCAGCGTAACCCAGCTCCCACCCCACCATAAGTCATAAAATCCAGTCCTTCCATGCAGTGTAACGCGTCCACGCCTCAGCATAACCCACTACCCAAAAGGCCCCGCCGTAAAACCCGAACAAGGCCCCAAGCCCCGCCTTTCCCAATGTTTTAACCCAGGCCCAAGGGCTCCCCCCCGGGGGCCCCCGTTTTTTTAAATTTTAAATTTCCCCCCTCCTCCCTCTTTTTTCTTCCGCCATGTCCATCCCAACATCCCGTCCACCCACCCCCACGGTGTCACCGGGGGCTGGGCGGTGGCGTGGCGGTGGCGTGTGACAGTGACGTGCCCCCAGCCCGCAAGCAGGAGATCATCAAGATCACGGAGCAGCTCATCGAGGCCGTCAACAACGGCGACTTCGAGGCCTACGCGTGAGTGGGGCGGGGCTGGGGGGGCGGGTTGGGTGGGCCGGGCAGGGCGGGGCCACTCTCACCTGCTGCCTGCAGGAAGATCTGCGACCCGGGGCTCACCTCCTTTGAGCCTGAGGCACTGGGCAACCTGGTGGAGGGGATGGACTTCCACCGCTTCTACTTCGAGAACTGTGAGTACCCGAGCTGCCCGTGCCACCTCCCCTGCCCGTGCCACTCCCCTGCCTGTGCCCTGCCCTGCCCTGCCACCAACCTGCCCGTGCCACCTCCCCTGCCCATGCCACCCAACCTGCCCATGCCACCCAACCTGCCCGTGCCACCTCCCCTGCCCATGCCACCCAACCTGCCCATGCCACCCAACCTGCCCGTGCCACCTCCCCTGCCCGTGCCACCTCACCTGCCCATGCCACCCAACCTGCCTGTGCCACCACCCCTGCCCGTGCCACCCAACCTGCCCATGCCACCCAACCTGCCTGTGCCACCACCCTGCCCGTGCCACCTCCCTGCCCGTGCCACTCCCCTGCCCATGCCACCCAACCTGCCGTGCCACCCGCCCTGTTCATGCCACCCAACCTGCCCGTGCCATCTGCCCTGTCCTACCATTCCAGGGCATCCCAATACACCCCAGTTTATACCAGTATATCTCTCAGGGCCATCCCACTGCGTTTCAATGCCACCCGCCCTGCCCGTGCCACCTGCCCTGTCCATGCCACCCAACCTGCCCCCTGTCCTGCCTGTGCCCCCTGTCCTGCCCGTGCCACCTGCCATGCCCATCTTGCCTCCCCTGCCCATCTGGCCTGCCCTGTCCATCCCCTTCCCTCCCTGTCTCCTTCACTCTTCCCTGTTTCTTGCCCACTGCCTGCCCATCCTGGTCACCTCGCCTGCCTGTCCCCAGCCCTTCCCTGCTGGGCCATCCACCCATTTGCACTGCCACCATCCTTGACCGTTCCCTGCTCCCATCGCTGCCCCTTCCCGTCCCAGTCCCTCACCCGTTCCCTGCCCTCATCCCTGTCCTTTCCAGTCCCTCACCCCTTCCCTGCCTCCATCGCTGCCCCTTCCCCTTCCAGTCCTTCACCCATTCCCTGCCCCTTCCCCTTCCAGTCCTTCACCCATTCCCTGCCCCTTCCCCTCGCAATCCCTCACCCACTCCTTGCCTCCATCCCTGCCCCTTCCCCTCCCAGTTCCTACTCCCTGCCCCCATTGCTGCCCCTTCCCCTTCCTCACCCATTCCCCATCCCCACCAAGACTTGTGTCCTTGCACTGAACTTGCTTTTTGGGGATTGAAGAGAAAGCAAAAATGCCATTGACCTGGCTCAGCCTGGGCAGCACCTGGTGACCAGCTGGACCACAGAATCATGGAAGGGTTTGACCCTTAAAGACCACCCTCAGCTGACACCTTCCACCACAGTCACAGAACCACAAAATACCATAAAATACCAAAAAATCAATACCATAAAATACCATAAAATCTGCTGATTTGGAAGGGACCCATCAGGATCACCAAGTCCAACCCCTGGCTCTGCACAGAACACCCCAACCATCCCACCCTGTCCAAACACTTCTTGAACTCAGGCTCGGTGCTGTGACCACTGCCCTGGGGAGTGGTCAGTGCCCAAACATTCATTGGGGGAAAAGCCTTTTCCAACCTAAACCTCTCCTGACACAGCTCCAGCCATTCCCTCGGGTCCTGGCACTGGTCACAGAGAGCAGAGATCAGAGCTGCAGAGTGAAGAGCACAATGAGATCTCCCTTCAGTCAGCTGAACACACCTCCTGCCCTCAGATGCTCCTCACATGGCCCCTCCAGATGCTTCCCCATCCTTGTGACCGCCTTTGAATGCTCTCCAAAAGTCTTTTTTTATAGTGCTGTGCCCAAAACTGCCCCAGGATTCAAGGTGAGGCCACCCCAGCACAGAGAACAGCTGAACAATCCCTCCCAGGGCTGTCCCTCCTGGCTGACTCAGATCCAGCAGAATCCCCAGGGTCCTTCCTGCAGCTGCTCTCCAGCCTCTCGTTCCTCAATTCACACACACAGCACATCCCAGGTGCAGAATTCAGCACTTTCCCTTGTTAAACTCCCCACAGTTGCTGATTGCCCATCTCTGATTTGTCCAGGACTCTCTGCAGGGCTTCTCCGCCCTTGAGGGATTTCCACAGCTCCACCCAATTCAGTGTCAGCAGCAAATTTCCTCAGGATTCGTTGGAGTGGTGAATCCAGGTCATTAATGAAGACGTTGAAGACCACAGGACTGAGGATGGAACCCTGCAGAACCCCACGAGAGACCAGTGCCAGGCTGATGTCACCCCAGTCACTGTCACTCTCTGGCCTGAACTGAACCATCCCGTGATGTGTTTATTTATCCAGACAGATCTTGGGACAGGCAGTACCAAAAGCTGTGCTGAAGTGCAAAAAGATTCCATCTATTGGCTTTCCTGGACCAACCAGGTAGGGGTTAGAATAAAATCAGGTTCAAGAAGCAGGATTTGCACCTCCTGAAGCTGTGCTGGCTGTGACTGATGACTGCATTGTCCTCCAGGTGTTTGTCAATACCTTGAGAATAATCTTTTCTATTACTTTATCAGGCAGTGAAGTGAGATTGACAGGCCTGTGGTTTCCAGGGTCCTCCTGACTGCCCTTTTTGAAGATCAGAACGTGATCTGATCTGGCCTTGAACACTTCCCAGGGATTCAGCATCCACAGCCTCTTCTCTGGGCAAACTGTGCTGGGGCCTCACAACCCTCAGAGGGAAGAATTTTCCCAATGTCCAACCTAACCCTGACCTCTGCCCATGGGATATTTGTCCATTCTTCCTTGTCCTTAGAATCACAGAATCATTTAGGTTGGAAAAGATGGCCAAGATCATCAAATCCAACCTTGTCACCCAGACCAGGGCACTGAATGTCATGTCCAGTTGTTCCTCATGAACCCGTCCAGGGATGGCATCTCCCTGAGCAGTCAATTCTGATATCTGACCACTCCCTCAATGGAAAAAATCCTCCTGGTGCCCAACCTGAATCTCCCCCAGCCCAGCCTGAGGCTGTTCCCTCTCCTCCTGTCCCTGTTCCCTGGAGCAGAGCCCGACCCCCCCGGCTGTCCCCTCCTGTCAGGGAGTTGTGCAGAGCCACAAATCCCCCCTGATCCCCCTTTGCTCCAGGCTGAGCCCTTTCCCAGCTGCTCCTGGTGCTCCAGCCCCTTCCTCAGCTCCCTCCCTGTCTCTGGACATGCTCCAGCCCCTCAATGTCCTTCTTGCCATGCAGGCAGAGCTGACATGGCACTCAAGAGAGCCTTGCAGTGCCAGCACAGAGGATGGTCACTGTCCTGGGGCTGTGGCTACACCAAGGCTGGTACAGGCCAGGTGTCTTTGCCTCCTTGCACATCTGAGCTCATGTCCAGCTGCTGCTGACCAGGAGCCCCAGGTTCTTTCCCAGCTTTCCAGCTGTTCTGCTCCCAGCCTGAAGTGCTGTGTGCTGTTGTTGTGGCCCAACAGGACCCAGCACCCGACCCCACTGACTCTCACAGCACTGGCATTTGCCCAACAATCCAACCTGTCAACCCATGCCTGTGTCCAAAGTCTCTCTCCAGCTCCCCTGGAGCCCCTTTAGGCACTAAAAGTGACACTAAAGCGTCCTCATGTCCTTCCCTTGTCCAGGTGAACACCCCCAGCTCTCCCAGCCTGGCCCCAGAGCAGAGGGGCTCCAGCCCTCAGAGCATCTCCACGGCCTCCTCTGGATTTGTTCCAGCAGCTCCACCTCCCTCTGATGTCAGATCCTGAGTTTAAGGCAGCTCTGCAGGTGGGGTCTCACCTGAGCAGGTCACAGGCAGAACTCACCCTGCTCATGCAGGGGATGAGCCCAGGGATGTCCACCCCATCCCAGGGGGATGTTTGACCCCACAGGCACCCAGCCACCACTGTGACTCAAAGTAAAGGAATATCCTTAAGCCAGACTTGCTCCAGTTTGGAAAACATTCCTGAGGCTCAGACCTGTCCAACAGGCTCCTCAATGATCCTTCCTCACCCCACAGAAAAGAGGCCAGAAATAAGAGCAAGAATAAAATAAACCTGTTCCCAAAACACCACATCGTGGGCATGCTGGGATCAGCCAGTGTGAGACAGCACATTCCCCAGTTCAGCTGGAAAATCCCAGGATTGGATATTGGTCAGGGATCAGAGCTTGCCAAACACCAGAAATGGGAGGTGACACAGTGCCAAGGAAATGTCACCAGACACAGACCTTGGTGTGGCAAAGACCGTGGTTTTCTGACATGGTCAGAAGCAATTCCAGAGGGGAAACTGCCTCTCAGAGTTTACACATTCCCTGGAGGGGGCTGTGCTCCTCCCAGCCCAGACTGAGCTCCACTGAGACTCCAGACTGCCAGGGTTTCAGGCACTGCACAGGGAACTCCAGCCCAAGGATTCCTGAACATTCTGAACATTTCTGCTGTGGCACAGAGGGAGCCTGGACAGCTTCCTCCTAGTCTAGGGATCTGCTAGATCCCCCACCATTTCATATTTAGGTTGGAAAAAACATTTAAGATCAAAAGACATCTAAGATCATTGAATCCAACCAAAAGTCAATTACATCCAAATTTCCATCTTCTTCAAGGACACCTCTCCCACTGGGAATCTTATTTCCAGTATTCCTGAAGGAACTGCCCACTGAAGGCTTCATTCTGCTTTCCTGACCCTGTCAAATTCCTTGGCAGGTGCTCAGCAGACGTGAGGCACCAGCACAGCCCAGCCCTGTGCTCCTGCCCAGCAGGTTCCACAGCTTTGTTTATCCCAGATCCAACCCTTCAACCCAACTCTCTGGGAACTCCACAGCCTCAAAAAAA
>VKON01002124.1:31157-54557 GCA_009741485.1 Malurus cyaneus samueli
CCCACTCCCACCCCACCATAAGCCATAAAATCCAGTCCTTCCATGCAGTGTAACGCGTCCACGCCTCAGCATAACCCACAACAAACCGGCCGCCGGTAAACCCCGACAGCCCAGCCCCGCCTTCCCCTATACAGCCCAGCTCCCGCCGTAATGACTCAGTACAGCCCGGTTTCCCCTGTAATGACTCAGTTCAGCCCCAGTCCCCCCAGCAACAGCCCGTTCCCCGCCGCCAGCCCCCAGCCGGCCCCGGTACCGGCGCTGCGGTCGCAGCTCCACACCAACAGCTGCCGACGGGGCGATGGCTGCGACCCGGAAGTGGAACGGCGGCGGCCGGAAGAGCCCCGGGCGCTGCCACGGGATTCCTCCCGCCCCGCGCACGCGCCGGGAGAGCCCCGCCCCTCAGGCTTTCTGACCAATCATCGCCCGGTACCCTCTCCCCGCCCTCAGCCGGGGGACCATCAGCGCCGCGTTGGCGTCGCGCGGCAGCGGTCGTTCGTAGGTGGCCAGCAGAGGGCGCTGTAAGCCCGAGCGGCGGGCGAGGGCGGGGCGAGGGGCGGGCGAGGGGCGGACGTGGCCAACCCTCTCCTCTGTGGGGCGGGGTTCTTGTGGGGTGAGGACACCCTGGAGGGGCGGGCTCCGTGAGCCGGGACCCCTCTGTGGGGGAGGACACCCCTGGAGGGGCGGCTCCGTAGCCGGGACCCTCTGTGGCGGTGAGGACCCTAAGGGGCGGGCTCCGTGACCGGGACCCCTCTGTAGGGCGCGGGTCTCTCTGTGGGGTGAGGACGCCTGAAGGGCGGGCTCAGTGAGCCGGGACCCCTCTGTAGGGCCGGGGTTCCTCTGTGGGGTGAGGGCCCTGGAGGGGCGGGCTCGTGAGCCGGACCCCTCTGTAGGGCCGGGGTTCCTGTGGGGTGAGGGCCCTGGAGGGGCGGGCTCGTAGCCGGGACCCCTCTGTAGGGCCGGGGTTCCTCTGTGGGGTGAGGACACCGCCTGGAGGGCGGGCTCCGTGAACCGGGACCCTCGTTGGGGCGGGGTTCCTCTTGTGGGTGAGGACACCCCTGGAGGAGCGGGCTCAGTGAGCCGGGCATCCGCCTCTGGGTGGGTGGTGGCCAAGGGGGTGTCTGTTCGGCGAGGGGGGGGTAGGCTGGGCTGGCTGGTCGGCAGGGGGGGGGTTGGGGGGGGCTGGGAGGGTGGGTGGGCTGGGGCTGGGGGGGGGGGTGGAGCCGGGGGGGCGGTGGGGGGGCTGGCGTGGGCGGGTCTGTGTGGGGGGATGGGATGGGGTGGGGGGATGGTGGTAGGGCTGGTGGGGGGGGGTCGGAGTGTGGGGGTGGGGGGGGCCCCTTTTGGGTTACGGGGGGGCGATGTGCTGTGGTGGGGCTGGGGAGCTGGGGGGGGCGTGCGCCGGGGGGGGGGGGTGGGTGGCGGGCTCAGTGAGCCGGGACCCCTCTGTGGGGTGAGGAGCCCTGGAGGGCAGGCTTTGTGGGCCTGGGAGCCCTCTGTAGTACCGAGGTCCCTGTGTGGGGTGAGGATCCCTCTGTGGGGTGGGACCCCCCACCGTGTGCAGGCCTCTTCCTATTGTGTTGTGACCTTCTCTAAGGAGGGCCCCTCGCGGGAAACAGCTTCCCCCGGGTGCTGTGGGATGCTTTGGGGAGTGGGGACCCTTCCATGGGGCTGTTCTGCCCCTGGTTGGGTTCCCCTCCAAGGTGGGAGTGCATTAATGAGGAGTGGTGAGCTCCCCAAGGGTTTCGAACCCCTCAGAGGGATGAGGACTGTTCTCTGGGTGGGTACCAGCACAGGGGCAGGGCTGCCCAAGCCCTCCTGTGCCCCATGGTGCCTCCTGCACAGGGGGCAGGTGAGGTCCTGTGGGGTGGCCCTGTATCCCCTAGGCCCTGCTCCGACACCCACAAACCCTCTGCCCTCCCCTGAGGCCCCTCAGTGCCCCACGGAGTTCCTTGTTCCCCTGTGGGGGACATGCATGGCACCCCCAAACCCTCTGTGTTCCCCATGGGGCCATCACCCCTGACACCCATCCAGGCTTCTCAGGGACCCTCCCCAGCTCTGTGTCCAAGGAGATGCTGCCACAGACCAACACCAGGAGGTTCTGGGGTCCACCCATGACCACGGGTGCTCTTCATCCCATTTGGACCTCTATAGTCCCCTGTTTCCACAACACTGGGTGGATGACACTGCTCAGGGGGTAATGGGGATTGCCACATCCCCGTCCTCAAATCCAGCACCCATCCCCAATCTGTTGCGATGCCTGGCGTCAATCCCAGCACCGTGGGATGCTCTCCCATCCTGGGAGCTCGGAGCATTTCCCGGTGGCCCTCACCCTTCTGCGGGTGTCTGTGGGCCGTGCTGTGTCCGCAGTCTCCATGGGAGCACGCCGGTTGCCAAGCCGGCCAGTGGAGTGCTTGCCACCACCATCGAGCCGTTGGTATGACAACGGGGACACGGGTGACCCGGGGCGTGGTGCTTCGCCGGACGGGGCCAGCGGCCCCTGCGGGGAAGGTCCTGGCCGAGCCTCACTGACGCACCAGGGGGTCCCCACAGGCTGCCAGAATCCCCTGCATTGGGCTGGGACCCCCGCGCCAACACCAGCCCGGGAATTTATCGACACATTAAGAAAGCAAGCGGGAGAGAGTGAGCAGAACCCCCCTGGAGCCAAGGATGAGGGGTGACGGGGCTGATCCCTCCAGGGCCCCAGGCCCTGCTCCCTGCCCCTCCGTTTGAGGCCTGGGGGCATCAGGACCCCCTCAGCGGGTGCTGGACTGGAGCGTCAGATGAGATAACGCAGCGAAAGTGGAGCATCTGCGTGCGGAGCGAGGTGTGGAGCACGGGACGGAGCAGCCCAGCGCCTGCCGGACACCCTCCAGGACACAGCAGGGGGCTCCCCCAGGCCAGGCACCACGGTGGGGGCACAGGGGCTGAGGGGGGCACGGCTTGGCCCGCAGCCCACCCCACCCCGCCGGCTGCCCCCATGCTGGATCACCGAGCCAGGATGGAGAGCAGCAGGAAGGAGAAGGTGAGACCAGGGCAATGCTGCGGGGTCGGGGGGTGCCCAGTGGGTGTGGGGAACAGTGTGGATCCTGGCTGGTGTTCCAGCCTCCCCTGGAGCCAGCAGCCAGGTGCTCCCAGCATTTCTCGAGGTTCCAACAGAGGTAGCCAGGAGGATGGCTGGCAGGCAGGACACCAGTCCCCAGGCAATCTGGGGGCAGCCCAGCATGCCCCAGGGGGGTCCCCATTCCTGAGGTCACCCCCCAGCACAGCACAGGCCCCACAGCACTGAGGGCTAATGATGGAGCTGGGAGCATTAGTGGGATGCTCTGCTGGGCTGGGATGCTCCCACCATCCCAACATCGCCCTGGGCATCTTGCAGCCATGCAGCTGCATCCCCAGGATGAGATGGGGCCTGTCACCTCCTTCAGCTGGCTGTCATTGTTGTCACCGAGGCACCCAGCAGGATGGCACACAGCTCATCCCCAGTCAAACACCAGACAGATTGAGCTCATGGGGCCATGGGTGAGGGCTGTGGAGACATTCCCTGCTGCCAGCTGGGACACTGAGGGGACACCAAGGGAACACTCAGGTGACTTGCCACATGCTGGACCAGCAAGGATGGGTGTCACTGGCCACTCCAGTCAGTGGCCAGACAGTTCCCAGCTCCATCTCTTTTGGGGGATGTACTGGAACACACCATCTCCGTGGCAAACTGAGAGCCAGATAACATCATGCAGGAAGAGCCAAATCCTGCCAGAGAAGAGCCAAACCCATGGTTTTGAAGACGAGTGAAGAGATGAGTAGGGACATGCTGAGATGCAAAAAACATTGGAGAAATAAAATTTGGACTCCTGGGTGCCAGTCTTGGGACAGGGACCCTCCAGCCGTGACAAATCTGGTGCTCCCATGCCAAGTGGTGCCGTGGAATGGATTAGCACTGAATGTTTTCAGCCAACAACCCAGAGGAGATGATCGAATCCAGCTCCATGTTTTTCCTGGCAGGATTTTTCCAATCATCCTAGGCCAAATGCTTTCTGGATCATGGAGAGCCTGACTGCAGGGCTGCCATGGGTGCCCGTCCCGGTTTTGGGGTGTCCGGCGATGTCCCTGAGCCAGTGGGTCTGTGCTGCAGCTATTTCTTGGGGTCTTGTCTCCCAGCACATGGGGGTCCAGGGCTAATGGAGCCCCCAACACTCAGGACCAGGATGGAGTGGGGAAATGCAGGGGTGCCGGGATCATGCCGGAATCATGCCAGGATCATGCTGGGGTGCCAGGATCCCACCCAGCTGTGGGTGATGGCTGAGACCACAGAAGATCTGCAGGGCCTCAGATATTTGGACTGAGCCCCCCATTGGGGGGCGGGTGATGTGCCAGGATGGAGGGCAGCTGGACTGAGTCGAGGCAAAGGGTGCCCCCAATGTTGGGATGCTCCAAGTCACACCCCAAACGCTTTACTGAGCCCCCTACCCCAAAGCCTGTCAGGAAACAGCAGCAGCCTCGAGGCAAACACCTGTGTGCCGGTGAGAGCATTGGAGCCTACCCGGAGCCCGGTGACTAATGAGCCCTAATGCTGCCGGCTGCAGCTGGCGGAGGAGTGCCGGCTCCAGCTCCATCTGACAGCCGGGGCACCTGGCCCCAGCTCTGCCGGCTAATGGAGCCTGCGCCGAGCCCGGGGTTGCTACGGAAAGGATAAACACGGATCCTGCTTGCCAGGTGCTTCCCTGGAGTGGGCCCTGCGACTCTCCCTGGCAGCCAGGCAAGGCAGCAATCCCCGAGAATATTCCTGCCTGCCTGCACTCTGCCCATATTAGCCCCACATTTGATGAGTGTATCCCACTGATTCCCAGTGGGATACAGGGAGAAGGATGCTCCCAGGGGAATGAGGAAAACACACCAGCATCTTCATCATAAAAGGATCCCAAATCCTGGGTGGGAGATGCTGTGCTCCTCAATGGCATGGCCAGAAGCACTTCTTGCTGGGAATGACCCTGGGATTCATCAGGATGGAATATCCCAGGTCACTGCTGGAATGGTGCTGGCTTGTACACAACCACCTAAAAAATTCAGCTGGGTGACAGGGATGGCAGAACCCCGGTGCCAACCCTCATCCCCAGGGAGCCCAGAGCTGACTGTGGTGTCCTGTAGGCAGCACCAGAAGGGGACTTGGTGCCTTGTGACGGTCCTATGGTGCGTCTGTTCAGCTGGAGGAGAATAGCAGAGAGATGGGATAAGGCATTTCAGGGTGTTCATGTCCAATAGGGGAAACTAGGGCTGGGAGAAGGGAAATACGGCTATTTCTTGCAGTTCAGACCCCTTGCATCTGATATCCCTTGTCCCTGGCTGATGCTGGGTTGCGTGCAGGTGGAGCAGATCTTGTCGGAGTTCCGGCTGAAGGAGGAGGATCTGAAGAAAGTGATGCACCGGATGCAGAAGGAGATGGACCGAGGGCTCAAGCTGGAGACGCATGAGGAAGCCTCTGTCAAAATGCTGCCCACTTATGTCCGCTCCACCCCTGAGGGCTCTGGTACAGTGTCACTTCTGGTCCCTTGTGTGTCACCCCCTCCCTGGACCCCATCAAGTTGCATGTGGAAGGCTGAGCCTACATGGAGCCCATCACCTTCTCCCCCTCTCCCCGGCTTTGCAGAGGTGGGAGATTTCCTGTCACTGGACCTGGGCGGCACCAATTTCCGTGTGATGCTGGTGAAGGTGGGCGAGGGGGAGGAGGGGCAGTGGAAAGTGAAGACAAAGCACCAGATGTATTCCATCCCGGAGGATGCCATGACTGGGACAGCTGAGATGGTCAGTGGCGCACATGGGGCATCCCATCCCCTCCCAGTCCCTTTCATTGTGAGTGTGTTTCAGTGGGGGGAAACCCCATCCCTCCAGCCAGCAGAAACCGGGGGGTGGCCAGGCCTGGGGAGTCCATGGTGGGGACAGTGTCCGTTCAAGGACAGTGGGAGGATGGGGACATCCCTTGGCAAAGGCTGGACCTCCTGTCTTCCAGCTCTTTGACTACATCTCTGAGTGCATCTCCGATTTCCTGGACAAGCACCAGATGAAGCACAAAAAGCTGCCCCTGGGCTTCACCTTCTCCTTCCCCGTGCGGCATGAGGACATTGATAAGGTGAGGGGATGGCCAGACAGCAAGGGCTTAGGGGTTCCCAAGCCTCAGCTACACCCACAACCCCATTTCTGTCTGACCCCCATTCCAGGGCATCCTCCTGAACTGGACCAAGGGCTTCAAAGCCTCCGGCGCGGAAGGGAACAACGTGGTGGGGCTGCTGAGGGACGCCATCAAACGGCGAGGGGTGAGGATCAGACCATGGTGTGGAGACCCCAGCACCCCCAGCCCTCCCTGCAATGGGCCCACTGAAGCTTGGCTGTGCCTGCCACAGGGCCACTGGAGCCTGGTGTGTCCCCAGGAAGGGACCGTTGGGGCACAGCTGTCCCCATGATGGGGCCACAGGAGCCATGTGTGAATCTGGGCAGGGCTGTTCCATACATGTGCACACACCTGTGCATGACACGTGCCCAGGTCCTCACCCTTGGGGACCATTCACCCCAAACCCTCCTGTTGTGGGACAGCCTAACCCCTCATGAGCTCACAATGGTCCCTGTCCCCAGGACTTCGAGATGGATGTGGTGGCGATGGTGAATGACACGGTGGCCACGATGATCTCCTGCTACTATGAAGATCACCGGTGCGAGGTTGGGATGATTGTGGGTAAGATGCCCTTCTTCAGGGACACGTGGCTGGGGACAGGGAACCATTCCACGGCCCTGCTCCCCTGCTGCTTCCCCTGTTCTTTTGGGGGGACACACCGTGGATAGGGGGGTGGCAGTGGTATGCTGCTGAGGTATCTGGTGGTCAGAGCATCCAATGACATTACCTGACCCCAGCATGGTGGTCGGAACACTTTGGATGTAGAAAGGGGGTAGTCATCAAAAAGGGCTGGTCCCCACAGGGCTGCCCTCCCTCCAGACTGGCTCTGGTGGCTTTGGCATGTCATCATAGGGATAGGGACCTGTGGAAGGCAGCTGGTGTCACAGAGCTGGATGGTGGGGATGAGTTTGAACCCTGCCAGCTCCATTCCCCACTCCCTGTAGGGAGCAGCCCCCCACCTCCCCCGGCCCCTCACTATCTTTAGTGCCAATCTGGGCTCCACATCCCCTCACCTGGGTAGACACATGCTGGGATGTGTATCAGTTTCTTGGGGTTGGGCTGGCCTCAGCACAGTGCCCAGAGCCCCGAGAACACTGCCACACTGCCATGGGGACAAGTGGCCAGCCAGGGCTGTGGGGACACAGCGGGGGTGGAGTGCAGGAGGGATGTCCATCCCCATCAGTGCAGAAGGACGTGCAGCTCCAAGCACAGCCTTAGCCATGATCTCAGTCACTGACTCCTGGTGCTCATGGAGCAGCAGGCACTGGCTGACTGGTTCAGTCAGTTCTTTTACAGTGAAATGAGGTCTAGCATGGAATCATGGAATTGTTTGAGTTGGAAAAGCCTCTAAGGTCATCAAGTTCAACCATTCCCCTGGCACTGTCAAGACCACCACTAACCCATGTCCCCAGGTGCCACATCCACACAGCTGCTAAATCCCCCCAGGGATGGTGACTTCACCACTGCCCTGGGCAGCTGTGCCAGAGCTGGACAACCCTTTCCATTGAAGGAATTTTCCCAATATCCAACAGAAACTTGACTTGGTGCAACTTGAGGCTGTTTCCCTTCTACCCTTGGAGGAACTTAGTCTAATCAAAGGTGTCTCTTCCCAGGGCAGGATGGTGGAATGAGATGAATTTTAAGGTTGCTTCAAACCCAAACCATTCCATAATTCTATGATTTGATGATTCTATTGCATCCCAAGCTGGGTGGAGTGTGGATACAGATTTGGGACACATGTAGTAAGTTCCCAACCATCCTTAATTCCAGCTTTCCTGAAATCACAGAATGGTTTGGATTGGAAGGGACATTAAGGATTATCTGGTTCCATGCCATGGGCAGGGTCAGTTTCCACTAGATGAGGTTGTCCAGCCTGGCTTGGAACATGCCCAGGGATGGAGCAGCCACAGCTTCTCTAGGAAACCAATATTAGTCCTTACCATCCACACATGAAAGGATTTCTCCTCAGTATCCAATCTAAATTTTCCCTCTTTTACTCTAAAACCTCCCCCCATGTTCTGGAGCCACCCTTGAAGTGGTGCCAGTCACCAGGTTGAGGAATGTCCCTCAGACTCCATAGGGGTCCCAACCCCTGTCCTGGCACGTGTCTGGACCCTCTGCAGTACTTCCCCATTGCTCCACAAGATATCCCAGCTTTATCCCAGTTGGAACGGGAGGGCTGTGGCGGGGGTGTCAGCGCTGCCCCCGCCGCCCAGACCCATCCCCAGTTCCCGGCAGGGACAGGCTGTAACGCCTGCTACATGGAGGAGATGCACAACGTGGAGCTGGTGGAGGGCGACGAAGGGCGGATGTGCGTGAACACCGAGTGGGGGGCCTTTGGTGCCTCTGGGGAGCTGGACGAGTTCCTCCTGGAGTACGACCGCGTGGTGGACGAGACCTCACTTAACCCCGGTCAGCAACTGTAAGGAATAGGAGAGATCCAGTTCCTCTGGGCATCCCTCCCATCCCCTGAGCTACGCTGGGCTCAGCTCCCCAGCACGGGCATCCTTCGCCCTGGGCCGTGCCCATGCATGGGAACACATCCAGCAAGGAGGTGGGAAGGAAAGAGGGGGTGCTGTGGGATGTGGACCCTCCAATGCCAGCTCTGATGCCACCCCCTCACCTATGCCCTCCCAGGTACGAGAAGATCATCGGGGGGAAGTACATGGGGGAGATCGTGCGGCTGGTGCTGCTGAAGCTGGTGGATGAGAACCTGCTCTTCAATGGGGAGGCCTCTGAGAAGCTCAAGACCCGCGGGACCTTTGAGACCCGCTTCATGTCCCAGATTGAGAGGTACAAGGCTGGCAGGTGGCACCCTCAAACCAGCCTGCCAGGCTGCATGGCACTGGGAACTCTGTGCTGTCCCTCCACACTGGTCCAGGCATACTGAGGAGTCTGTGTTCCCACTCTGCACTGAGCTCTCCCACATGGGGATCCCCCTATTCCATCATCCCATACCAATCTTCTTTGACTGCCTCATATTGGAGTCCTCTGTCCTGTTACCCCACACCAGCCTGCTCTGACAGCCCACCTTGCAGTCGCCACATCCTGCCACCCAAACTGTAGTGTCCCATGTCATGGGCCCATCAAGATAAGACATCATGGGCCCATCATCCCATGCCTGCCTGCTCTGTCCCACATTGGGGTCCCTATGTCCCATCACTCCATGTTCAGGGGGCTCACTTCCATGTCCCTCTCTCTCATCAACCCCACACCAGCCCTATAAAGCAGCCCCATGTTGGGGTCCCCTATCCCATCACCCCACACCAGCCTACTCTGACTGACCCAGTTGGGGTTCCCCACTCTGTCACCCCGTACAACTGTCCCATGTGAGGTTCTCCCATCCCATCCCATCCCATCCCATCCCATCCATATCCCATCCCATCCCATCCACCCATCCAATCCCATCCCATCCCATCCCATCCTCTCCAGCTGCTTTGCCCAGGTCCCACCCCCAGCCCTTGCTGACCCCCTCCTCTCCCCCCACTCCAGCGATTCTGATGACCGCAAGCAGATCTACAACATCCTGTCAGCCTTCGAGCTGCTGCCGTCTCGGACGGACTGTGAGATTGTGCGCCGGGTGTGCGAGAGCGTGTCCACACGCGCTGCCCAGATGTGCTCGGCCGGGCTGGCCGGCGTCATCAACCGCATGCGGGAGAGCCGCAGCCAGGACACCCTCAAGATCACTGTTGGTGTCGACGGCTCTGTCTACAAGCTCCACCCCAGGTGAGGATCCCTAGACCTTTCCCCCCACCTCTTCCTTCATCCTCCAAGGCTCGACTCTGTTTGTGACCCCTTTTTTCCACTCCCCAGCTTCAAGGACCACTTCCACGCCACAGTGCGGCAGCTGACGCCCGGCTGTGACATCACCTTCATCCAGTCAGAGGAAGGCAGCGGGCGCGGGGCCGCCCTCATCTCGGCTGTGGCCTGCAAGATGGCCTGCATGATGGGGCAGTGAGCTGGACTCGGAGGGGGGATGGCAGGGGCCGGTGGTCCTGTTCAGAGCGCTGTGGGAGCAGACACGGACGCGGGAAGGAGGCGGCTCTGGCCCCCCAATAAACGGGGTGTGTGTGGACTTCTCTGGGGCCACTTGGGCCAGTGCTCCCAATGCCTCTCCCCCATGCTGGCAGGGAGAACCCCATGGGGCTGCCCCACAGATAGGGGGTGGCCGAGGAGCTTCCCATGCCCTCACCCCCAATACATCCTCACATGGCTGCAGCATGAGGGACTTCAGCACACCCCAGCCTCTTTGCTGGGGGAAAGCCTCCCCAAGAGGGTTGACCTAGAGATAGGGGATTCTTTGGGGGTTCTTGGGGTGGCTGTCAGGGTGGAGGAGCTCCCCACCAGTGAGCCCTGGGGTGCAGAGACTGACTGGAGTGTACCAGGAATGGGCCAAATGGACGGGGACATTTTCGGGAGATCCCGTCCAGCCCTGTCCCCCTGCACTGGGAGGCAGGGTGCGGAGCAGGGTGTCCTGGCTCCCCCAAACTTGGCATGGACCCACACCAAGGGCTAAATCCTGCTTCCACCAGCAGCAACATCCCAAAACCCAGCAGGTCCCAGCCCACCCCAAACAGTGGGATGCATAGGTTACCTCCTGGGCTGTTCCATGCTCCTGGGTAACACAGCTCAGACCCTTCCCTATTTCACAGAATCAACCAGGTTGGAAAAGACCTTTGAGATCATCAAATCCAACCTATGACCTAACACCACCTTATCAACTAGGCCATGGCACTGAGTGCCACATCCAGGCTTTTCTTGACCTCTTCCAGGGACAGTGACTCTATCACCTCCCTGGGCAGCCCATTCCAGTGCCCACTCACCTCTTCTGTGAAGAAATTCTTCCTAATGTCCAACCCAGAGATTTGAGTTTACCAGAGGGTCTGGAGAAGAGTATTGGGGTCCCTCTGGGGGTCATGAGCACCTGAGGGTATTGGGATCCCTCTAAGGATCTGGAAGTACCACAGCATACTGTGATTCCCTGAAGGGTTGGGAGACAGCCCAGGGTTTTGGGTCGCTCTGAGGGTCTGGAGCACCCCAGGGTGGAGAGGTCCTCCTGGCACACCACAGTATGTTGGGATCCCTTTGGGGGTTTGGGGCACCCCAGAGTCTGGGACCCACTTAGGGTGTTGGGGTCAGCCCTGTTGATGTGGGGCCACCCCATGGTCTCAGCCATTTTGGGTCCAGGGTTATATTTGGGATATTTGGGGCTATTGCAGGGGTCTGGGGTAACCCTGGGACATGGGGGCACCCAGGATCCAGGGATCTCAGGGGGTGGGGTAACTCTTGGGCATCTGGGACCACCGAGGGGGACTAGATCACTACCCCCTGAGGAGCTGGGACTACCAAGGGGTCTTGGTATCCTCAAAAAGTGCAGGGCCACCCTACGGCTGGGAGGTGCATGTTGAGGGGCTGGGGACACTGGGAGGCTCTGTGGCATCCCAAGGGACAAAGCCACCCCAGTGATGATGCTCCTGAAGGCTCCAGACCCATGGATGGCACTGGGATCCCCACAGCTCACTGCAGGTGGGGAAGGGGATCACTCTGTTCTGATTGGCTGCAGCCCTCAGCCAGCAGGATTCTCTGTGTTCTGATTGGCTGCAGCCCTCAGCCAGCAGGATTCCCTGTGTTCTGATTGGCTGCAGCCCTCAGCCAGCAGGATTCCCTTTGTTCTGATTGGTTGGCACCAGAAAGACATTCTTGAGCTCTGATTGGTCGCAGCCCTCAGAGACTCACAGTCTCTCTGTTCTGATTGGCCAGGGGCAAACAGAAGAGATTCCCTGCACTCCAATTGGCTGGAATTAAAAATTTTAAAAAGAAAAAGGGTGTGGGATTCCCTGTGCTCTGATTGGCTGGGACTGAAGAAGGGATTCCCTTCTCAGCTCAGCAGGGACAGTGAGGATGATCCCAAGCCCATGGCAGTGCCACTGACAGCTGGGTGACAAGTGACAGTGCCAAGTGCAGGGACAGATGTAGTGCCAGGCAGGGGATGTGCTGGTGCACAGTGAGGGGACAGTGACAGCTGGGGCCACCCGGGTGTGTGGAGGGAACTGCTCACTCCACCCCACATGGGACACATCCCCATGTGACCGCTGGCACCTTCAGTGGCATCTTGGCCCTGCTGGGGGCAGGCCAGGGCCACACTGTCCCCTGCCAGTACCTGCTGGTATCTGCCCTTGTCACCATGTCTCCCCAAGGCAGACAAAAGAGACACATGGAGCCAGAGGAGGGGTTTTATTGGTGAGGGGGGTGTGGGGGAGGGGAAGGGGGCGGCCTGGACAGAGGGGATTTCGAGGCTGAAGGGGCATCAAGGTTTGGGGGGCACTCGGGGCTATGCCTGTGGAGACAGGAAAGAGCGGGTGGTGAGTCAGGGACCAGCAGAAACAACTCCTCCAGCCTTCCCCCTGCTCCACAATGCACTTCGGGGTGACCAGGCTCACCCCCCACCCTATAGAGCTGCAGCAGGGAAGGTTCAGGAACCCCAAGCATACTCCCACCCCTCAGACACGTGTGGGGTGCAGGATGTGGGTTGCAGGGTGCAGGATGTGGGGTGCAAAGTGGGGGACGCAGGGTGGCGGATGTGGGATCAGGATGTGGGGTGCAGGACATAGGGTTCATGACACAATGCAGCTTGGGACACGGTGAAGGATATTTGCTGCAGGATCAGGATGTGGGGTGAAGGATGAGGGTTCAGGGTCAGGGTGTAGGGTGCAGGGTGAAGGATAGGGGGTGTGAAATTGCAATGCAGGTTGCAGGACATGCTACAGGATGCAGGATGTGGGACGCAGGACATTGGGTTCAGGACAGCATGCAGGTTGGGACACAGGATGCAGGATCAGGATATGGGCAGGCACTGACCATGCTCAGGACCGGCAGATACGCAGGGCAATGCAGATATTCCGAGGTGCGTCCCCATTCTGAAGCCCCTCGGTGATCTGGTCCTTGTACTTTTTCACCAGCTGCTGGCACGGCTTGGCCATGAGCCGGCCCAGTTTCCGGCAGCCCTTCCGCAGTGCTGCTGCCAATGCCTCCTGCCAAAGCCACCACAGGTCAGGGGGCTGCAGGGAGATGACCCTCAGCCCAGCCCCCCAGACCCTCATCACTCCTCACCTCATCGGGGTCGTCACCTGCCAGTGCCTGTATCTTCTCCAGGATTTTGGTGCAAAGGCTGCACTTAACCTTCCTGCCCTGCGCCACGCCGTCCTCTTTGGTCACGTTCCCCTGTGGGGACACAAAGACCTTCAGGGCTGCCTGGACCTCTGGGTGGCCCTGGCAGAAGTTGGGGCTGGGGTTCTTACCTGGGCCAGGCTGTCCCAGAAGTCCTGGCACTGCTGCTCCCAGCCACAGCGTGTTGCCATGGCCATGTCCCAGCAGTGGGACATAGGGTCATCCTGGCAGGGTGGAGGGGCCGCAGCCTGTGTTGCTGCATGGGGACAGGATGGTGAGCATGGCCACAGGTTGGGTCACTGAGGTCCCCAGGGACTCTGGAGGTGCCCAGACCCCTAAACCACCAGCTCCAGGTACTCAGCCCCATCCCCACCATCCCTCCAGCCTGTACCCACGTCCTTCTGTTCCCCCATTCCTAGGTTCCCATCCAGACCCTGTCCCCAAACATCCCCAGGTGCTGCCAACACAGGCACCATCCCCATCATCCCTGGGTCCTCAGGCAGACCACATCCCTGCCACCTCCAGGCGCTTATTTCCATGAGACCCCATTCCCAAAACGTCCGACCCTCCACCATTCTTCCTGCCTGTCCCCTCCTTCTCCTTCCTACATTCCTGAGTGCCTGTCCCCATACAGACCCATCCCCATCACCCCACACAGACCACAGCCCCACCAAGCTCAGTCACCCAGGCTGCCATCTCCATTGTCCCATGTGTCCCCTCCACCTCGGGGTGACCATCGTCCCTGGGAAGCAGGAAGGTTCCCATTACCTCCTATCACCACCAGCACCAGCAGGAAGGCGGCAGCCATGGTGAGCCCACTGAGCCGGTGACAGCGGATGACTGACACTGGGTGACAGCCCGCAACCTGACACCTTTTATACTGGGCCGTGGGGGTGGGGGACCAAAACCCCAAAACGCCCTAAACACCGCCGCCGCTCGGGGCCCTTCCTGCCTCACAGTTCCACCCCCGCAGGAAGGGGACACGGGGGAGCTTGAGGGGGACACGCGGAGGCTCGGGGGGTACATGGGGGAGCTCAGCAGCTCCCAACCTTCCCAGCCTCGTTCCCTCAGGGAAGCTGCTCCTAAGTGTCCTAAAGTGTGGGGCGGGGCGGGGAGCGGCCAGACCACCGACGGCACCGGAGGGTCCATCCCGGGAGCCTCTTTGGGCCCCTCCGGGCTCTGCAGAGACGAAGGGCGTGGGCTCAGTGCCCCCCGGGCTCAGTCCTGGTGTTCTCCCTGGGGTGGGTCACCGTGCCCCCCAGTGTTTGCTCCCCTTCACCCCATGGGTTCCGTGGCTCGATGCCGGTGTCTCGTTATGCCCGTTGCACGTTCCCTGCCTCGGGCCCATCCCCGCGGGCCCATCCGCCCCTCACCGCCCCGGCCCACAGCGGTTGCCATGGCCACGGCGTCACTTCCGCCGCGCGGCACACAACTTCCGGCTTCGCGGGCGTTCGCGCCTTTTCCCGCCGCCCCGCCCCCATGGCGGCCCCCGGTGCTGGCGGCGCCCCTCATCCGCTCACCTCCGGCCCCGTACGTGACCTGCGGGGACCCCGGGCGGGCGGGACCGAGCGGGTGAACCGTTTGGGAGCGGAGGAGACCCTGTTTGGGGAGGACCCTGTTTGGGGAGCGTGGGGGGATCCTGTGAGGCGCTGAGGGAGGCTGGGGTTGAGCATTGGGGTTGAGGTTTGGGGTTTGGGGAGGGGTTGGTGTCTCGGGGGTTTCTGGTGCCCGGAGGGGGATCCAGTGGCACAAGGAGGATTGTGCCCAAGGAAGTGGGTTGGTGAGGCACTGGTGCCTGGGAGTCTCCAGGGGACTATGCAGGGCCCAGGGTCCATTTGGGACAGGGGAGTCCTGCGGAGATCACATGGGAAAGGTGTATTTTGGGGGGAGTTCAGGTGTCTGCTCTGGGGTGGGATTTTAGGAGAGGATTGGATGAGTTTGGGGATGCCCTGGGTGGGAGGAGAGGGGGGAAGCGGGGCTGAGGGGGTGTAGTGTGCAAGGGAGGGTCAGACCCAGACATGGTTTGTGTTTTGCGGGTGGAGAAGGTAATTTTCAGAGGGACTTTGTCTTGGGGCAACAATGATGGCCAAGTGAAAGCCAGGACCTTAACTCACCGATTTCTTTTCCAGACCCATCGTTAGACCCCACAATCCACACACATGTTTTCGGAGCAGGCGGCCCCCACGGCACAGGGGCTGCTGGCCCCCCCCTCGGCCGAGCCCCCCACCTTCCAGGGTGCCTGTGTCAGGATACTCAGACTGCTCCCAGCCCTTCCAGCTGGGCGAGCGCAGCTTTTCCCGGCAGTACGCTCACATCTACGCCGTGCGCCTCGCTGGGATGCGGCCCCGACTGGAGCGGTGTGCGCGGAGCCGATGGGTGAGCCCGGGGGGAACCCTGCCTGTTGCCAGAGCCCTGCCCAGGAAAAGCACTGGAGGGGCTGGAGCATGGCCAGGGTAGGGTTGGAGCAGCAGCTGGCTGGGGGGGCTCAGAGTGGAGAAAGGGCTTGGGGCTTTGGTCCACAGCTCCTTGGCAGGAGGGGTTGGGTTTTGGGCCCTGCTCCCAGGGGACAAGGACAGGACAAGAGGAATGGCCTCAAGTTGCACCAGGAGAGGTTCAGGTTGGATACTGGAAATTCCTTCATGGAAAGGGCTGTCCAGCCCTGACACAGCTGCCCAGGGCAGTGATGAAGTCCCCATCCCTGTAGGGATTTAACAGCCGTGGATGTGGCACTTGGGGACAAGTGTTAGTGATGGCCTCGTAACAAGCATCTGTGGAGCTGCCTCAGGATTTTATCTCCTTGTTTGGCCAGATTTATATCTGGAGTCCAGATGTGAGTGAGTGTACATCCCAAGTTGGATGTACCCTGCAGGCATCCTGGGGTCATGATCCATCCCTGCAGCTATGAGATCTGTCCCTGCAGCTATGAGATCCATGCTGCCAGGCTGGGATCCACCCACAACCTTCCTGCAACCTGAGCAGCTCACAGTGTACCCAGTAGTATCAGCAGTGTTTTACACTTTGACAGGGGATGTGCAGCAGAGCCACCCAAAAACAGCTCGAACCCCCAGCCCTGGGATGGCCAGTAATGATGGATAATCCATTTGCAGCTGGATTATGTGGTTATTATGCTGCAGCTCCTTTCCACCTGGAGTTCTGAGCTTGGAACAAATTGCATTCCCCGTTGCAAATAGAAGTGGGATGCAGCAGGAGGAACACTATTGTCTTTTAATCACATCATACTCCATACACTTCACTTTACATCGCTCCATACACTTTTGGGAGCACGAGTTGAGTGTGAGATTTGTCAGGGGCTGGGGCCCCTGGCCAGGAAGTGGGTGCAGGGGGTGAGAGGTGCTGGTTGTGCTGGGGGGGTGTTATTTCCTGTCTGGGGGGGTTTGTGGTTCTGGGGGATGGGACCCTTATGCTCAGAGTTTCCATCCACGGACAAAGCATGAAGCAATTGAGGCTCTGCCCCCCAGCCTGGGCATGGCCTGTGGTCAAATTTCCTTCAGCTTTGCCTTCTATGGGCAAAAACCTTTTCAGTGGAAGCTTTTGGGCCAGACGCCTGTTTTTGTGCTCTCCCCAGCCCGTGGGCTGTGTGGAAGCAGAGCCAGTTCTGGTCTCACAGCGGATGCTGTTCCTTGGTTGGCCCCCCTGGATTTGGCTGAGTGTGACAGAACCCAATGGTTTGTAAAGCTCACCCTCCTGTGATCCTGGGATGGGACCAGATTTCGGGGTTTGTCTCCCAGCAGGAAGTGCCTGCAGGCAAAAATCTGGAGAGCACAGTCCCTCCCCCCCCCCCCCGAAACACATTTTGGAGAGTTTGAGCCAAAAATAAGAACTTCAGCAGGATTGTTTTTGTTCTGACTCAGAGTGTTTGCATTCCTGGGCTCGGAAATCCATGTTTCCAGCATGGGGTGCCAGGGATGGCAGCAGGATGCTCTCCCTGGGCACAAGAGTCACATTCAGCAGCGCGTGATGACAAAGGGAGATCTTTGGGAGGAGAAATGTCATCCAGAAAGGACGAGGAGCTGGCACAGGCAGTGTTGTTTTAGGAGAGGAGCTTGGGAGCAGGTTCCTTCCTCCTCTCCAGCTCCTGAGGCTTGGGATGGACTCGCAGGCTGGTTTAAACGGGAATGACAGTCCCACAGCCACATATTGGATGGGAGGACACACACTGGATGGGGCTGGAGCATCTCTGGGTCCTCAGGGGGTGGGCTAAGAAGTTTTGGGCTCACCTTGTGGTGAGAGATTTTTGCTACTCGGCCACAAAG
The DNA here is from genome assembly GCA_009741485.1 of Malurus cyaneus samueli. Taxonomy (NCBI): domain Eukaryota; kingdom Metazoa; phylum Chordata; class Aves; order Passeriformes; family Maluridae; genus Malurus; species Malurus cyaneus. The sequence goes on from VKON01002124.1 coordinate 48,759, forward strand.
TGGATGCAGCTGGTGCTGTGATGCTTCTTGCAGCCCCAAGATTCTCGCAGCCCTGTGGATCCCTGCCTAAAGCCCAGGGATCTGTCAGCATGCCAGGAATTCTCTGGATGTGATGGGGATCCTGAATTCCAGCAGGGATCTGGGGCAGAGGATCTGGCCCTGGCAGAGATCAGGTTTGGGGGTGTTGAGTGATCTGCCTGTCAGCTCAAGCAGGATGTTTGATGAAGAACAGGAACAACAGTCCCCTATGCCCAAGGGCAGGAACATTGCATCCTGGACCCTTCCTGGGCAGAGCCATTTACTGGGGGAGCTAGACACACCACCATGACACAGCTATCCCCAGCACAAAGGAAATGCCTGCAGGCTTGCAGGCTCTGGAATGCTCCTCGGCCCCATCTGGCCCACACATGTCCATTGGGCACCGTGCCTCGAGAAAAAGCAGGAGGTTTCCCAACATTCCCCAGCACCTTCTTGCTAGCCCCAATGCTGGGGCCTCTTCAGCTGCTCCCTCCAGCCCTGCACCGTGCCTGGCATCACCCGAGGCCACTGACCGCCCGTCTCTCCACAGGGAATGACGTTGCACTGCGGAAGCTCTCGGAGCTGCAGGCTGGGAGAGAAGTGCTGCGTGGTGGGGACACTCTTCAAGGCCATGCAGCTCCAGCCCTCCATCCTGCAGGAGATCAGCGAGGAGGTAATGGGCACACCCCTCCTCCTCTTCTGCACAGCTCGGGGGGTTGTGCCAGCACAGCTGAAGCTCAGCTGGGTTTCCATGGCTTCCCTGTGCTGGTTGTAGCCAGGGAACTGGCAGAGATTTGACTGGGTTTGTCCACAGGGTGACCTATGCCTACCCTGTCCTGGATGCCACCTTGGTGACACTTGGTGCAGCGTGTGTCTGTGTGTGTCTCTTACAAAATCATGGAAACATGCAATAGATTGAGTTGGAAGAGACCTTAAAGCTCATCCATGGGCAGGGACACCTTCCACTAGACCAGGTTGCTCCAAGCCTATCCAACCTGGCCTTGAACACTTCAGGGATGGAGCAGCCACAGCTTCTCTGGCCAACCTTGGTAGGGCCTCAGCACTGTCACAGGCGTGCATTCCTTCCTCATATCCAGTCTAAACCCACCTTTTGTCCATCTGAAGCTGTTCCCTGGGCTACTTGCCCTACTCTTGCTCAGTGGTGCTTTTCCAGCCCTAAAACGTTTGTATACAAGGGGGTTGGCAGTGCAGACCCTCTTTCCCTGCCACAGGGGAATGAGGGGTGTGAGGGAGGTGTCAGGAAGCTCTGCCATCCCATGTGGGCCTGGGGCCCATCTGCTCCAGCCAGTTCATGTTGGGAAGTTTGAAGTTCCGCATCACCCGTCTGAGCCGCTTCTCCTTTGGATGGGGCTCATGTTTGGGATGCTGCTAAGTGAACCAGACCATCCAGGGGGGTTCTAGCTGCCAGGGCCTCAGCCAGGGTGTTGGCTGTGATGGTGGGCTGGGGTTGGGACGTGTCCTTGGGAGTTGCTGGTCCTCTGCTGAGACAATCAGAGCTTCCCTGCGCCCTCGCAGCACAACCTGGTGCCTCAGCCGCCCTACCCAAGTACATCCAGCCCTCTGACGAGCTGATCCTGGAGGATGAGCTGCAGCGGATCAAGCTGGATGGGGCCATTGATGTGCAGGGCTGGTGACAGGTAAGGGACAGCAGTGGCTCTGTGGTGGACACCCGCCTGCAGGTGCTGGCCAGGGCTGACCGCCTGCTCTGCCGTAGGGACCATTGTGGCTGTGTACGGCTCCGAGCAGGACGATGGCAGATTCCTGGTGGGGATCACTGCTTCGCTGACCTGCCACCACCCCGCTGCCCTGGAACGGACCTAGCTCTGAGGGGTGGTCAGCAGCAGCAAGAGTAGGGCTGGCACTGTGTCCCTGCTGTGTCCCTGCTGTGTCCTTCTGTGCTGCTGTGTCCCTGAGCCCCTTGTACCAAGAGGGCTGGCAGAGGGACCTGCCCCAGCATCCCCTCTGAAGCCCCTTGGTTTGGGAGCAAGGCACACTGCGTAGCCTTTCCTCCATCCATCCATCCATCCATCCATCATCCATTCCACCATCCATCTCCATCCATCCATCCATCCATCCCATCATCCCTCCATCCATCCCACTGTCCATCTGTCTCATCATCCATCCATCATCCATCCCATCCATCCATCCTCCATCATCCATCCATGCATCCATCCATCCTCCATCCATCCATCCATCCATCCATCCATCCATCCATCCGTGCATCCTGTGTCCATCTGTCCATCCCATCCTCCCATGCATCCATCTTCATCCGCATCCCCTCCATATCATCCATCCATCCTCATCCATCATCCATCACCATCCTAGCCAGCTTCGTGCTGCTGGACTGGTCCCATGGCGACCGCGCCCGCCCTGCCCGCCAGAACGGACGGGCTCGGTAGCGTAGCATCGCATTGCGGGGCCAACGGCGCGCATTGCCAATTGGTCGCATCGCTAGCTGGTGGCGCGCGTTGGAGATGACCTGATAAGGCGGCAGCCATGACTGCGTGGGTGGGCGGTGTCGCCACGGGAGCACGGTGTGGGCGGGGCGGCGGCGGCGTACGGCGCGCCGGAAGCGGCCGGCTCTGGGAAATGGCGCCGAGCTCGACAAGCAGAGGTCGGGGCGCGCCCGGGGAAGCGGGGGTCGGCGGAGGGGCTGGGCCGGGCGCTCCCCGAGCCGCGCGAGCACCTCGTGAGCAGCTCGACCGCTGTTCGGGTGAGCGGGAGGTCTGACGGGACGGGGGATGGTAGGAAGGGGGTTCTGAATGGGCCGGAGGTGGGACGTTGAGGTGCCTCTGCTGAGGGGACCCTGAGGGGGGGAGCACGGATGGCTGAGGGGATCCTGATCGGGAACATGGTGGGGTGCTGCGGGAGGAAGGTGGGCTTTAGGAAATCTGGAGGGGGGGCCTGAAGGGGTCGGGGTGCGGGGGAAGCCTTGTCTGGGCGGGGGTTCTCGACGGGTTGGGGGACTGCGGCGGAGGAGCTGCAGGGCGGTGTGGGAGACCTCATCGCCCAAGCCAGGGGGGCTCAGCATCTCCTGCTTTTGGGGGGCGGTGCGGGTGATTGGAGGGTCCCTGACGCGCCATTGCACCAGTTAGCTCTGCCCTGGCTGTTGGGGCATGTGTTGTGTCGGGCGATCCAGGATCCGGTACTCTTGTTTTGCCCCTCCTCTTGGGGGCTCCCAGCTATGGGGATCTGGCGGGAAGTGAGTTGGGGTGGTTTCCTGACCCTCCTGTGCCGGCCCAGATCAGCTCTCCCACCTGTGGGGGTGTTGGGGGGTCTTCTGACCGCCCGTCCCCAGCCAAGGGCAGTCTCCCCCCGGCTGTTCGGAAGCCCGCCACGTACGTCGTTCACCAGGTCATTGGGTCGGGTCTCTAGATCAAGAGCGATGCGTGGATGAGTGAGTTTCTGTGGGCAGGGTGCAGGGGGGCCCCAGCTGGGGACTGGGGGACCCAACTCCACAGGGGCCATGGGGTGACCCCCGTTGTGTTTGTTCCCCATCCCCATGATCCTTCCCTGTCCCACCTGCCTGTCCATTGTCGTCTTTCTGTCTCTCCCTCATCATCTCCCTGACCCCATCTTTGTGTCCTCATGTCCATGCTGTCCAAGCCATTCCCCCCCAGATCTTACTCCATCCAACCCCGTGTGCCTGTGTCTGTCTATCCCTCATCCCCTTCTTTGTCTGTGTCCACCTGTGTGCCCCCCGTCGCCATGTCCTGTGGGTGTCAGTGATCCACTTCGTTCCTCTCCTCTTTCCCATGTCCCTGTCCCTAACTCATCATGTCCCTGTGTCCCTTTGTCCACGGTCTGTCTGTCACTAGTGTCCACGTGTTCCTCGATTACACCACATCCTGTTCCTAATCCATGTCCCTCCCATGTGGCTCATGTCTGCCTGTGGTCCCATGTTCCAGCCACATCTTCCTGGGTTTCTCCAGTGTGGCCGTGCTACGTCCTGTCCTAACATCCAGCAGCTCTGGGGATGACGACATTCTCCTTCTACCTGTACCACCTGTACATGGTGGGAGTTTCATAATGTGCACAGCAAGCTGCGCCTGGTAGGGACACCTGGGGACACTCAGGACACCTGGGGACCTCTGGGGGAACCTCTTGCCCACCTCGGCCCTCTAGGTGCGCACGTGCGGCTGTTTCAGGAACGAGGAGATTTACAGCGACTTTACCTACTGTGTGCGTGTGGCCGGGGGACAGCGACAAGGTCAAATCGGTCTTCGGCTTCAAGTGGGTGCGCACCTCCGTGACCCCTCCGTGTCCACCGCGCCGGTGTCCCCCGTGGTCCCCATGACGCCCAACTGGTGCCCAAGGCCACGCGATCGGCCCGCGGGCTGGCAGATGAACATGAGTGCTGATGAGACGATAGAACCACCGGGACATTCTACGCTGAGCGCCGTGCGCCGTGCCCCACCCCGGCACTTGCCAGATGTCGTACTCCATCCGTTGCGTGCCGCCGGGCCAGCGCCGCCACCTGGTGGAGACCCCTGACCCTGTGCCAATGCCAGCTGAGACCGCGGCGCGGTTGCTTGCAGCTGAGCAGCACAGTTTGGGGGTTTTCTGAGGGGGAAAGTTTGGGGCCCCAGTTTGGGGTGCCACCCCTTGACCCGCTATGCCCCAGGTGACGCCTCCCCCGCCTGCCTCGCCATGGCTTTCCGTGCTGCACACAGTATCCAGGTGGTGTATTCGTTCCCACCTTTCCAGCCGGGCGTTCCCAGCTGCGCAGGACCACTCGTGCTGCTGCAACGACAGCTTCTCCCATCAGGGCCGTGCCATGGGTGCACAATCCCCAGGTACCTCTGGCCCCAGAAACCCCAGAGCCTACCGGGACCGTGGAGACCCGGCCAGGACTGTAGCCCAAACCCCACAGGGAATTCCAGAGCCCCACAAGGCTCCTTGGAAACTCACGGGACCCCGCCAGTACTTCTCTTGGGGCACCACTGACTGTTGCTGCGAACCCCTGCAGGTGACAGCAACTTCCCGGCAGATCCTCTATGAACGTCGGAATTCCAGGCGCCAACCGGAGGGGAAAATGCCCCTCCCCTCCCCACCCCCAGAGGAGCTGGAGAGGGCTGGGAGAGCTCTCCCCGTCCTCGCAAGCCCCCCCTGGACAAAACGCAAACCAAGACCTCACCCTACAATCCCTCCTCGGCCTGGCCAAGGCCAAAGGAGTTCGTGGCTGACCTGTTCGCAGGGCTAGTGCCGGGGGAGGGCCCGGGGGTTGCTCCGGGAGGAGGGGCGACCCCCCACGCCCTCCCACGGGAACCACCCCCGAGGCCCCGGCGCGCCTGGAATTCCCCCCGGGGGAGCCACAATCCTCCGGGGACCCTCCCACGGGCACCCCTGAGCCTGGCTACGTCAAACTACACCACAACTGCGCTACGTGCTGGAGCACTGGAGAGCCCTCCGAGGGTGAGTGGGGGGCTGGGGACCCCCACGGGAACGGGAGCTCCCACGTTGGTTGGGGTGACCCCGTCGAAGCCTGTCCACTCTTCCCCCACAGACCTGGAGGACGACAAGAATCTCACTGCCTTCTGTGGTGACTGACCTGAGTGGCCGAGCCTGAGGCGCTGCGGGACCCGGGCCACAGCGGCAGGTGGACTCCAGGGGGCCCTCCAGAGCCACGGTGGGGGAGTGTGGAGTCCTTGGTGACACTCTGTCACAGCGCTGGTGACAACCTCGGCTCCCCCAGGGCAGTGACTGACAGTGGACAGCTGACGCTCGGACTTTGATACGTCATTAACGAGGTGAATCGGC
>VKON01002124.1:66023-96378 GCA_009741485.1 Malurus cyaneus samueli
CGTGTACGGCTCCGAGCAGGACGATGGCAGATTCCTGGTGGAGGATCACTGCTTCGCTGACCTGCCACCACCCCTGCCCTGGAACGGACCTAGCTCTGACCGGTGAGTCAGCAGCAGCAGGAGTAGGGCTGGCACTGTGTCCCTGCTGTGTCCCTGCTGTGTCCCTGCTGTGTCCCTGAGCCCCTTGTACCAAGAGGGCTGGCAGAGGGATGACCCCTGCCCAGCAACTCTGAAGCCCCTTGGTTTGGGAGCAAGGCACACTGCCTGAGCCTTTCCTCCATCCATCCATCCATCCATCCATCCATCCATCCATCCATCCATCCATCCATCCATCCATCCATCCATCCCTCCATCCATCCATCCCTGTGTCCATCTATCCATCCATCCATCCATCCATCCATCCATCCATCCATCCATCCCTCCATCCATCCATCCATCCATCCATCCATCCATCCATCCATCCATCCATCCATCCATCCATCCCTTTTCCATTTCCCTGTGTCCATCTGTCCATCCATCCCTGTCCATCCATCCATCCATCCATCCATCCATCCATCCATCCATCCATCCATCCATCCATCCATCCATCCAATCCCTCCAGGTTCGTGCTGCTGGCCTCAGGCTGGGGCTGGGCAGCGTCAGTGGGGAGGCCCTGCTGAGCACTCAGCTGCTGGTGGACGTGGTGACAGGGCAGTTGGGTGCCGAGGGTGAGCAGAGCTGTGCTGCCCACATCGCTCGGGTCATTCTGGCCGGGAATCTGCTGAGCCAGAACACGCAGAGCCGAGACACCATCAACAAGGTACAGCAGCGAGGGGGGCTGCGGCCTCACGGTGCTCCTGAGGTGCTGGGAGTCTGTGGGGAGGGGCTAGAGGGAGTGTGGGGTTGTCCTCACTGTCTTCCTGCTCACCCAGGCCAAGTACTTGACCAAGAAGACCAGGCTGCAAGTGTGGAGGCTGTGAAGATGCTGGATGAGATCCTGCTGCAGCTTGTGTGAGTGTTGGGTTTCCTCTGAGGAGGAGAGCCTTGTTCCTGAAGGGGGAGCAGCCCAGGGTGCAGGATGGCAAACCCTCTTCCCCCACACCCAACCCCAAATGGGGAGACAGCTCACTGCCCAGCTCCAGATCCTTCTCCTGGTTTCTGGCCTCTGTGGTGAAACTAAGCAGGGTGTCCTGGGGCAAAGAGCAGCAGTGACACCAGGGTTTTGCTCTGAGCCCCATTGGAGGGTACTTTGGCCAGCTGGTTGATCCCTGCTCTGCCCACAGACTCTGTGCCCGTGGATGTGATGCCTGGCGAGTTTGACCCCACCAACTACACTCTGCCACAGCAGCCCCTGCACCGCTGCATGCTGCCCCTGGCCAGTGCCTATGCCACGCTGCGCCTCGTCACCAACCCCTACCAGGCTGACCTGGATGGTGTCCGGTAAACAAACCCAGTGTGCCACCAGCTCTGGTGACACCTGTCAGTGGTGTGGGATATGTCCTGGCATGGCCAGCATCTAAAGCTCCTCTTCTTTCCCCCATAATGTAGGTTTTTGGGGACATCAGGACAAAATATCAGCGATATTTTCAAGTACAGCAATATGGACGACTACCTGGAGATCCTGGAGTGGACACTGCTGGCAGGACACATCAGCCCCACAGCCCCAGATACCCTGGGTATAGTGAGGGGTTAGGGGGCTGTTGAATGGGGGGGCTTTGCCAGGGGGTCCTCCCCTAATTCCCATCCTCCCCAGGCTGTTATCCATTCTACAAATCTGACCCATTTATCCTCACTGAGTGCCCTCACGTCTACTTCTGCGGCAACGCACCCCGCTTCCAGTCCAAGCTGCTCCAAGGTAGGTCTGGCAGCACACCCAGATTCTCGTGGGGGCTGGAAACTTAAGTTGGGGGCTGCTGGGGGGCTCCTCTGCCTGACACCCATCTGTTTGCAGGGAAGGACGGGCAGCGGGTGCTGCTGTTGACGGTGCCTGATTTCAGCGTGACGCAGACAGCCTGCCTCGTCAACCTGCGCGACCTCACCTGCCAGCCCATCACCTTCTCAGGCTTTGGGGCTGATGATGAGGACAAGGACATGCAAGTTGGGCACTGACCACAGGGAGGGCACGGACTCCACAAGCCCCCACCCCTCAAGGGGTCCTGGCACCCACTGGCCTTGTCTGTCCCATGGTAGGGCGACACAGAGCTGGGGAAGCACCAGAGGGACGAGATGTTCGTACCAATATAACTTGATTTATTTGTGTAACAAAAACTGTGTGGAGGGGAGAAAGGCTGTGCCCGCCTCCGTGGGCCCTGCCCAGGAGAGCAGTACCACCCCTGCCACCCCACCGGGACATGGACAGTGGGCTGGCACTGCCCAGCTCTGAGAGATGGGGTAGCATGTCCCTGACAACACACAACTGTTGGCGACAGTGCCCGCAGTCCTTGGAAGCAGCAAGGTGAGGGGCTGGAGCCCACCTGGAACAGCTGCCCGGGCTCAGGGGAGGTGTTGGAAGTGGATGCCAAAGCGTCCGACCGTGGCTCGAAGCAGGGTGAGGGGTCAAAGTGTCCTTAGTCCCCAAAGTTGATGGTGTAGGTTTCAGCCGTGGTGAGGGGCTGCGCCGTCCCTGTGTGTAACTCCCAGCTCTCCGTCTCTGTCACCAGCTCGGTGACCACCTCTGTCTCAGTGTCCATCTCCCAGGTGCCAGCAGTGGGTGGTCCTGGCTCCAGGGTGTGTAGGCCGTGCTGCTGAAGGGGAAGGGCAGGGCTGTGGTGGAAGGCGGGGCCGTGGGGCTGCCGGTGGTAACGGTGGCGTTGAGGCGCCGCAGCCGCATCTGCTCCCGCAGCCGCATGCGGTGCCGCAGCCGCATCCGGAGGCGCAGGCGCTCTCGGGGCGTCATGGGCCGGCCGGGCACCACGCGGCGGATCGGCCGGTTCCCGTTCATGGCCATGATCTCCCGGATGCGCTTCCAGTTGGAGCGGGACAGCACAAAGTTGCACTGGGTGGCCCCGATGTCGTAGAGGACGTGGCAGGTCTTGACGCTGGGGTTGTAGCCCTCGGCCCGCGCCGACACGCGGTACTCGCCCGGGTTCAGGATGCGCCAGTAGTCCCCGCCGCTGGCTGTGGGCACAGCAGGTGTCACGGGGGTGGTGCGGTGCTGCCAGCACCCTGCCAGCCCATAGTACCCACCTGTCCTCACATTGTGGTTGATACCTCCCACCACAATGGTGGCGTTTGCAATGGGCTCTCCCTGCTGGTCTGTCACCACGCCCTTGATTCCCCGATGGATCTGGGCAAGGAAAAAGGATGAGTGGAACTGTGTGGGACAAGGGGGGTGGCTGTGGATGTGTCCCTGCACACACCTGCTGTGGCCGTGTCCCTGCACACACCTTCCGTGGCTGTGTCCCTGCACACACCTGCTGTGGCCATGTCCCTGCACACACCTGTAGCCATGTCCCAGTACACACCCGCTGTGGCTGTGTCCCAGTACACACCTGTAGCCATGTCCCAGTACACACCCGCTGTGGCTGTGTCCCAGTACACACCTGTAGCCATGTCCCAGTACACACCCGCTGTGGCTGTGTCCCAGTACACACCTGTAGCCATGTCCCAGTACACACCCGCTGTGGCTGTGTCCCAGTACACACCTGTAGCCATGTCCCAGTACACACCCGCTGTGGCTGTGTCCCAGTACACACCTGTAGCCATGTCCCAGTACACACCCGCTGTGGTCATGTCCCTGCACACACCTGCTATGGTCGTGTCCCAGTACACACCTGTAGCCATGTCCCAGTACACACCTGCTATGGCTATGTCCCAGTACACACCCGCTGTGGCCGTGTCCCTGCACACACCCGCTGTGGCCGTTCCCAGTACACACCTGCTCCATGAAAGTGAGCAGAGACTCCTTGTTGTTCTCCCACTCCTGCTGCAGCTCACTCTCATGAGGGAACTTGTCACAACCCAGGTAAAGGGACAGCTCCAGGCAGTTGGTGTGCAGGTAGCTGAAGTCATTCATACCTGCAAGAGCATAGACAAGCCCACCCAGCTGCTTGCTCACCTGCTGGGGGCTAGGTTACGGGGCAGCCATGCCACTGGCCCCAACTCACTTCCAGCCCGGGGGTGCCACTTGGCACCCTGCACGATGCCCATGGCGTCGGTCATGTCCTGTGTGTGGCAGCCCCCACGGAAGGTCTCGGTCATGGTGAGGTGTGCTGAAGCATAGGAGATGGCGAGCCAGCGGAACACGGCGTGGTCGGGTGTCTCCTGTAGCTCTGGGCGCTCGTCCTCGTAGTCCAGTGGACGAGGGACAGCCGCTGGCGTTGGGGAGCTGGGCCGGGCCGTGTCGAAGGGGTAGGACACCAGCTTCTCCCCACCCTGCAGGTTGGCTCCCAGTACAAAAGGGTTCTTGTCCATCCACGCCATGACAGCCCGTGTCTCCACTGCCACCTGTTGAGGTGGGTGCAGGGCATGAGGTGTTGGCACCCTGCCACCCTCTCCCCGCCCCGTCCTGCCCCCGTGCCCTGTGCCGCACTCACCGCCGCACCCTCGGACAGATAGTGCTCTGGGATGGGGATGTGATGGTTGGGAAACTGGTGGGGCACCAGCCGCCTCTCCTCCGCCGCCCACAGCGCTGAGGCCAGGTCGGGGAAGTTCTCAAAGAGGTCAAAGCCTTCCTCTGTCCAATGGCCCAGTGCCCAGTTGCCCAGTTCAGAGCCCTGTGGGCAGCCCAGGACAGGGGTGAGTCCAGGGGGGCTGCATCCCACCAGTCATGTCCCATCCCACCACTCTTGGTCTTGTCCCCTGCCCCACCATCCATCCCCATCCCATTCCCATCCCATCCCATCCCATCCATCCCATCCCATCCCATCCCCATCCCATCCCCATCCCATCCATCCCATCCCATTTCCCATCCCATTTCCCACTCCTTTCCCATCCCATTGCTCCAGGTTCCCATCCCCTTCTCTGACATCTCAGGAGCCCAGCTTGGAGCCCTGCGACTGCCCTCTCCCCCCAAGGCAGTGGAGGAGGAAGCTGCATCCTACAACTTTGCCATCCCATCCCACTGCCCCACAGCCCATCCCAGCACCCCACATCCTACCCCACTGCTCCACTGCCCCACAGCCCATCCCAGCACCCCACATCCTACCCCACTGCTCCACTGCCTCATATCCCATCCCACCCCACCGCCCCCTCACCGCCTCGTGGGCCAGCTCGTAGCCATCGGGGTTGAGGGACGGGACGAGGTGGATGCGGGTGTCGGTGACCAGACCCCGCACACGGGGATTGCCGTCCTGGTACTCCTTGCACAGGAACTGCATCAGCAGCAGCAGCAGCTCCCGGCCCAGCGCCTCATTGCCGTGCAGCCCCGCCGTGTACCGGAACTCGGGCTCACCTGCAGGCAGTGGTGGAGCAGGGTCAGCGAGCACCAGGGACTGTGGCTGAGGGGTCCCTCACACTTTCCTCACCTGTCTCGTGCTCGCCTGGGTTGTCGGAGATCTCCATGGCGTAGATCTTCAGCCCCCGGGAGCTCTTGCCGATGTTGTAGATGCGGGTGATGGTGGGACACTCCTCGTTCACCACCTTCATCAGCTGCAGGGTGGGGAGGGATGGGGGCAGTGCTTGGGGGATGAGCCCACACCCTGCAGACAATCCCACCCCCACAGAGGATCCTGCCCTATGGAGATGCCCACTACCAAGAATGCCATGCCCCAAAGATGTGTCCATCATCACTGAAATAGCCACTCCTCATGGAGGATCCCACGCCACAGAGGATCCCACCCCCACGGAAGATCCCATCCCCCACAAAGCTGCTCATCCCCAAGGAGGTGCCCAACCCCATGGAGCAACGCCCCCTGCCCTGAGGATCTCACCACCATGAAGGATCCCACAACCATTCCAACCCCACAGAGGATCCCACCCCATGGATTTGTTCACCAAATATTCCATCCCCTACAGAGGATCCCACCCCACACTGGCTGTGCCCCCCCAGCAGTGCCCACCTGCCTCATGTCCTTGTAGGAGTGATGTCGGAAGTCCAGGTTGTCTGTGGAGGTCACCTCGTTCTGCTGGGTGTAGTAGCTGCTGACAGCTGTGGAGGGGACAGGGACACAGCAGCAGGGGATGGCTGGAGAGATCCCACCCTCCATGGCCCCCAGGCTGCTTTGGGGTGTCTGTTACCGGAGAGGGGGCACCCCAGGACCTCGAGGCGCAGGCAGAGGCTCCCGTTCCAGCGCTGGGGGTAAATGCGGATGTACCGGGCCACCATTGGCTCAGGGAACTCGCTCAGCACCGGCGTGTCCTTGTCCACATTGCCATAAAACATCTGCTGAGAAGGGGCAGATGTACCCAGGAGGGTCCCCATTGTTCCCATGTCCCCCGCCCAGAACAGGTCCCCACCATCTCCTCGTAGCCATTGCTGTACATCACCCAGTGCTGGCTGTCATTGCTGAAGCCCACGTAGAAGCTGGTGACAAAGTCATCGCTGTGGGAGGACAGGGACAGATTGGGACAGCGGTTCACACGCTGCTCTGCTGGGGCCCCGTGTCCCCGGTGCCACCCCCCTGTCCCCGTACTGGATCTGGGAGTCGCGTCCCTGGGTGATGACCCCGGTGAACATGGTGATGCGGCGGGTGTCCACCTCGAGCCAGTGCGCCCGGCTGTCGTCCTCAGCGCACCACGCCCCGTCAAAGAAATCATCCTCGTTGGTGCCCGCCTGGGGAGCAGCGAGCTGAGTGTGGCCGAGGGTGTCACCGTCACCCGTGGGGTGGGCACACGGGGGTGACCCTCACCTGCATGTTGAGGCGGCCACGCTGGGCACCCAGCCCGTGCCGCAGCATGGAGGAGGCCAGGATCTGGTCATCCTCGATGCGGTGCGACTCCAGCCCGATTGGGGGACACCCTGGGGACAGCAGGGGTGTAGAGGGTGAGGGGCTTCCCCTCCCAGCAGGGTGTCCCTATCACCCCTGCAATGGGGACGCTCACTTTTCTTCTCTGCCGGAGGGGCCCGTTCCTCCTCATCCGGATCCCACTTCTTCCCTCCTGGCTTTTTGGGTTTTCCTGGGAAAGGGGCACAGTGAGGGGGCAGGGACAGGGACGGGTGTGAGGGGACAGGGATGGGGGCTGGCACCCACCTTTGCCATCCTGGCCCTTCTCCTCTGCCCAGCGCTCCTCCTCCTCCTCCTCTTTCTTGGGCTTCACTGTTGGTGAGGTGACACCCACCCCAGGGACGTGACACCAGTCCCAGGAACATGCCACCCATCCCAGGGACATGACACCAGTCCCAGGAACATGCCACCCACCCCAGGGATGTGCCACCTCCCCGGCGGTGTGACACCCACCATGCAGATGTGTCACTCACCCCAGGGACATGCCACCCACTCCAGGGATGTGCCACCATCCCTGAAGACATGACACCCACCCTGGTGATGGGACATCCAGCTCATGGATGTGACACTCACCACACGGACATGTCACCTATCCCAAGGACATGCCACAGACCTTGGGACATGTGACCCACCCAGGTGTTGTGTAACCCACTGTGGGGATTTGGGATTTGACACCCACCATAGGGTCAGAACACCCAGCCCAGGGACATGCCACCCTCCCTGTGGCTCTCCCACTGACCCTGGGGCACACATGCCCACCGTGGGCACATGCCCCCCACCCTGCCAGACCCTGCCCACCCTGCCCAGCCCCCTCCACCCCCTCTCACAGGATCTGATTTTCTCCTCGTCCGTCTCCTTCCTGTCCCCTTTTTCCGGGTGTTCGTGGGGCTTTGGCAGGGGGGGCAGCCCGTAGGTCCCTGGGGGGCACAGAATGGGGGCTGGGACAGCCTTCTGGAGATGGGAGGGACAGGGATGGTGAGGGGTCCTGAGGTGCCCCATCCCTCCCGGTTCATCACTCACAGTCATCGTAGTCGGGTTGGCTCGAAACCCTCGCCATTAGTCCGCCCTCGGTCAACCGGGCCAGGCAAGGGGGCGGCGCGGGAGGGCTGCGGGGGGGCCGCGGGGGGGGCTCCTCCGGCTCTGCTTGGAGAGGGGGAGGAAGGGGCTCTGCTGAGATGGGGAGGGTCCCCAAGTCCCTGCAGAGTGCCCTATGTTCCCTATATGGTCCCCATGGGGTCAGCATGCTCCTTTGCCACATTTCCCTTTGGGGTTCCCATGCACCGTGAGCCCCTCATGTCCCCATTGGACCCCTCTATATCCCAGTGCCCCCAAGAGATCCCCACACCCCTATATGGTCCCCGCACCTTTAGTGTCCCCCCAATGCTCAAATGGGAACTTCGTGTCCCTGTGGGGTTCTCCATGTCCCTGCAGGGTTCCCTGTGTCCCTATGGAGTCCTCATATCCCTTTGGGGTTCCTGTATCCCTGCAGGGTTCCCTGTGTCCCTATGGAGTTCTCAAGTCCCTTTGGGGTTCCCGTGTCTCTGCAGGGTTCCCTGTGTTCCTATGGAATCCTCTCATCCCTTTGGGGTTCTCGTGTTCCTGCAGGGTCCCCTGTGTACCTATGGAGTTCTCAAGTCCCTTTGGGCTTCCTGGACCCGTCTATGTCCCCACAGGACCCCTCTATATCCCCCATGCCACCAAGAGATCCCCATATCCCTACAGGGTCCCTGCACCCATTGTGCTGTCCCCATACCCTCCCCAGCTCCGGGATGTCCCAAAATGCTCCTCCCCTGGCTTCCCAAGGCTGGGGACTGTCCCCCAACCTCACCCCGAGCAGTGCCAGCCCCCCGTGTCCCCATTGTCCCACGTACGTGTCTCCTCGGGCTGGGGCCAGACCCGCTCAGGTCTCCTCCTGCTCGGGGGCTTGGGGGGCTTCTGCTGCCGCCGGATGTACTCAACTGGGGACACAGAGGGTGGCACCGGCTCCGTGGGGCGGCGGGGGGGGACAGTCCCTCCATCCCTCACTGATGGCCAGGGGGTCCCGATGACCCTGTCACCCACACCCCAGCACCGTACAGTCCTCGTAGTCCTCCCGCTCCAGCTGCTCGTTGTAGTCCAGGGTCGGGGGTTCCGGCTCCTCGGGGATCTCTGAGGAGAAGAGATGCAGGGAAAAGGGGCACGGGGTGGCACCAGGGCACAGGGAGGGGACAACCTGGAGCAGGGAGGTGGCACTTTTGAACAGGAGGGTGGCCTTAAGGTAAGGGTGGTAACCCTGGGGCACCCAGGAGGTGACACTTGGGAGGAGGGAGGTGGTCCAGAGTGCAGTGGGGTGCAGGGAAGTGACACCGGGGAGGAGGGAGGAGGTGGCCCTGGTGTGCAAGGTGATGGCACTGGGATGCAAAGAAGATGGTGCTGGGACACCGGGAGGCGACAGAGGGGTGCAGGAAGGTGGCATTTGAGAACAAGGAGTTGTTTGGGAACAGGAGCATGGCCTTCGGGAGCTGGGACATGGCATTTGGGAGATGACATTTGGGGAGAGGGACGTGGCCCCAAGACACAAGGAGATGCCCCAGGGGGCAGAGGGGTGGACCCAAGACATAGGGTGGTGGCCATAGGGTGGTGGCCATAGGGTGGTGGCCATAGGATGGTGGCCCTGGGGATTGGGTACTCACCTGGCTGGGGCTCAGGGTCCCAGTCCTCCCTACCCAGCCCCCAGCGCTCGCTCAGCGGCTCTTCCAGCTCTCCTGGGCACAGGGACAGAGTGAGGGGCTGGCATGGCCTCCTGAGGCCCCTGTCCTGGCCCCTCCTAACCCCACAGTGAGAAGAAAATCCCATGGGGAAGAAAGCCAGGGGGACAGAGAGGGTAAACCCAAGGGGACAAAGCCCGGCCAGCTGTAGGGTGCCACCAGGGCAGGACGTGGGGTGATGCTGTGCTGTCCTGAGACCTCCCACCCCAACCCTACTCATGGCAAGATGTGTGTCCCCAAAACTCACCTCGGACACCTCCGTTCTCCTGCTCCTCCTCCTCCTTGTAGCGTGAAGGCTCCAGGAATTTGGATTTCTCTTCATCATCCTCAGCCCGTGGGGGCTGCAGGGTAATGGGGGGCTCAGTAGAGGGGCTTGGTGGCACTGGTGGCTTCTTGCCAGAGGGTTTGGTGGCCTTGGGTGGCTTCTCCTTGGGCTTTTTGGAGCCTTTTGGGGTTTTTTCAGAGCCTTTTGGGGGTTTTTCAGAGCCTTTTGGAGTCTTTTCAGAGCCTTTTGGTGGCTTCTCCTTGGATTTCTTGGGGGGTTTGTTTTTGCCCCGATCCTTGTCCTTGACCTTGTCCTTGTCCTTATCCTTCTTGGGGCCCCGGGGTCTCTCCTTGTTCTTCTTGGGGGGTTTTTCCTTCTTGCCCTTCTTGGGTTTCTCAGGCTCCGTCAGCGACCCTGGGGAGTCTGAGGGGACAGAAGGCGGGGGCAGCAGCCCCGAGGCAGGGTGAGTGCGGCGGGGCCGGGCTCGGGGGTCTCCCCGGTCCCGCCACTCCCGTTCTCCGCGGGATCCTGGTACCGATCGCTCACCGGTGCCGGTGCCGATGCTGAGGTCGGTGCCGAAACCCAGCTCGGTACCGTCCCCGTCCCGTTCCCCGTCCCGCTCCCCGCCGTCCCCGGGTCCAAGGAAGCCCCGCAGGAACTCCTCGATCTCGGCGTCGGTGAGCGCGGGGAGGCCCGGGGCCGTCCCCGGTGCCGGTACGGGCAGCAGCGGCAGCAGCGCGGCCGTCAGCAGGAGGCAGCGGGGAGGCGCCGCCGGGACCATCGCGCTCCGCCGGCCCCGCTCCCCGAGAGCCCAAGCCCCGGGCGGCGGGCTGGGGCGGTGCTGCGGCGGGGGCCGGCCCGAGCGCGCGCGCCCCGCGGGATCCGCTCTGGCACCGGGCTGGCATCGGCACCGGGATAGCACTGACCGGGATGGCACCGACGCTGTCACTGTCGCCGGCCTATACTGGCACCGCACCGGGGACGGGACTGCCGGGGACCGCACTGGCACTGGGACCGGCACTGGCACCGCGCGGGACGGGCACTGCCCGGCACCTGGGCACTGGAACCGGGACGGGCACCGGCATTGCCGGGAATCGCGCTGCGCTGGTACCGGGACTGCCTGGCTCCGGGACTGAGCCCGCACTGGCACCGAGCCCGTACTGGGACCGAGCCCACCCTGGCACCGGGACTGAGCCCACCCTGGCACTGGGACTGAGCCCGCACTGGGACTGAGCGCACCCTGGCACCGGGACCGAGCCCACCCTGGCACTGGGACTGAGCCCGCATGGGACCAAGCCCACCCTGGCACCGGGACTGAGCCCACCCTGGCACTGGGACTGAGCCCATCCTGGCATCGGGACCGAGCCCACCCTGGCAGTGGCGCTGTGCGGGGCCCGGATTGCCGTGGCTGGCACTACCACCGACACTTGCCCGGCGTGGAACCAGCACAACACCGGCACCGGCCCTGTGCCACCACAGCGACCCCACGGGCTGTCCCCACCTGCCGGGTACGGGCCCCGCCCCAGGGTTGGCAGCGGGCCGGGTGCTGGCACCGCACCGGCAGCAGCGGCACCGATACTGCGCTCCCGGCAGAGCGGGCACACGGCACCCCCTGTGTCCTACAGCACCCCTTGTACCCCCTGTACCTCCTGTACCCCCTGTAACCCCGGCATCCCCTGTACCCCCGGCACCAGCGCGGGTGCTGCACACGCAGGCTCGGGACCACACTCAGCAGCGCTGCGTCCGCACGGGGACCGGGCACACACCCACGGCACCGGGACATTGCGGGGACCGGGCACACACCCACGGCACCCAGAGGGGCACATGGACACGTCAGAACACTGAACACGGGACATGCGCAGCACATGGAACACGCACCGCACGTGCACACAGAACACACACGGTACACACACCCTGCACATGAGATCCAACACGCTGAACACACGCTGCACATGAGACCTGGCACATGGAACACACAGTACACACACACTGCACATGAGATCCAATACACAGAACACACGCTGCACATGGGACCCGGCACACAGAACACATGGTGCACATGAGATCCAACACATGGAACAAGACACACGATGAACACACACTGCCCATGACACCGAGCACAGGCAACACACGCCGCACATGAGACCCTGCACACGCGTGGCAGTGCGTTGGGCTCCCCGCACACGCCCCGCACAGGCAGAAAGCACACACAGGGGATGCAGTTCACATGCTCTGCACACAGTGCTCACGCATTTCACATACGTGACCCCCCCGAGCCCCCTGCTTTGCAGGATTGGGGTTCAGGCTGAGCTGTGCATCCCCAGGATGGCCCCTGAGGCGCTGAGGGGTGCAGGGGGTGATGCTGGGGGTCGCACTGGGTGCCCCCCACCCGCCGGGGTCCTGCAGGCTCCCTGGGCCGCCGTGGTGGCGGGGCCACGTGGCAGCTCTGGCGTGACCCCCCCCCAACAGCCATGACTCACTGCCCAGCAATGCTGGGGCCTGCCGGGAGCTGGGGGGCCCCACCTGCACCTCCCAGTGCCTCCCAGTGCTGCCCAGTCAGCCTCTCATGCAGCCCCCAGCGATGCTTTCCGCTTCCGCTTCCCCTTCCACTGCCACTGCTACTGCAGCCTCCCCAACCTCTTCTGGCTCTCCCAGTACAGCCCTGAGGACAATACCCCTACCCTCCCCGTACATGCCTCCTTCCAGTAAGCTTCCATTCAGTTAACAGCCTCCCTTCCAGTACAGCTTCGCATTCCCAGTACAACCCTCCATTCCAGTACAGACTTCATTCCAGTAAAAGTCCATTCCATACACCTTCCCATTCCCAGTACAACCCTCTCATTCCAGAAGCTCTCATTCAGTAAGCCTTCCCATTCACAGAAACCCTCTATTCCAGTACAACCTCTTCCAGTACACCCTCCCATTCCAGTAAGCCCTCCATTCCAGTAAGCAGGACCTTCCATTCCCAGTCAACCCCCACAGTAACTGCTCCAGTACACCCCCCAATCCCAGTCGCGTGGAGAACCCAGTAACACCACCACACGGCCCTCCCAGTCAGCCCACACCACAGCTCCCATACAGTCTCACAACAGTATAGCCCCCTCCATAGCGATTCATCCCGACCCCTGGAGGAGGGGCAGAGGCCTGGGACCCCCCAGGGGGAATGGGGCCCAGAGTGGCATTTGGGGGTGGGTGCTCTGAGAGGGAAGGTCCCCAGGGGAAGGGAGGCTTGGGGGGTCATAGGGTGAGGGTCCGTGAGGGTCCCGGGGATGGGTCCCAGCAATGAAGGTGGGGGCCATGAAGCGGGGGGGTTAGCAGCGTTTGAGAGGGTTCCAGAGGAGAGGGGCTCTCAGGACGGTCCGCGAAAGGTGGTGGTGGTGGGGGGGTCCAACAGTGTGAAGGGGATACAGTGGGTGGGGGGTCCCTGAAGATGCGGAGGCAGGGAGGGGGTGCCATGAAGAAGGGTCTCAGGAGGGTGAGGGGTACCAGCAGAGTGGGGGTCCCAGGGCTCAGTGCCTCCCCCAGTTCGAGGCCCCGAGGCCCGCAATTTATGTCTCCCTGTAGAGGCTTCCCACAAGAACGGGCCACTCCGCGATGCCTTCTCTGACCTTCCACCCTCGTCCACCCTTTCCTGCTCCTGAGCCTCCCGGCGCGACTAATCCGGCTGTTTGGGTGACTCACCGTCCGTCTTGTCTCGTGTCCGCAGTCCCTCAGACAGCCTACGTATACGAGGCCTGGAGGGCTGCGGGGGCTCTCGGGGGTCCGTCCGTCTCGGTGATCCAGGGGTCCGAGTCGTCGTGTCCCGTGTGGGGAGGCTGTTGGGTGGTCCCTCTGTCCGTCATGGGATGTGCTTCTCGGGGGTCTCTGTCTGTCCGGGGGGCATCCCGCCCCTGTGGGGTCTGTCTGTCTGTCTGCCGGAGTGTCCGTCTGTCATTCCAGTGTCTGCTGTGTTCTAGGAGCCTCTGTTGTCTGTCTGTCCGTCTTCTTTATTGGTTTGTTTGTCTGTCCATGGAAGTCCCCCCTACCTATAGAAGCCTCCATCTCTGCCTAGGGGTGTCTGTCCATCTCTGGATGTCTGTCTGTCCATTGGGGTGTCCATCTACCTCATGTGGTGTCCATCTGTGCATTGGCATGTCCTTCTGTCCTTCTAGGTGTCCAACTGGGCATCCGGTTGCCATCTGGATGTGTGTTGGCATGTCCATCTGTCCTTCTGGGTGTCTGTTGGGGTGTCTGTGCTTCAGGTCCATCTGTCCATCAGGGTGTCCGTCTGCCCTGGGTGTTTGTTGGGGTGTCCCTCTGTCCAGTGGGTTGTCCTCTGTCCTTCTGTGTAGCTGTCCAGATGTCTGTCTGTCCTTCTGTGTGTCTGTCTATCAGGGTGTCCATTTGTCCTTCTGGGTGTCTGTTGGGGCATCCGTTTGCCCTTCTGGCTGTTAATCTGTCCTCTGGGGTGTCCTTGACTTCTTTCTTGGGTCCCCATCCTTTGCATCCACCTCACGGTGTCCCCCCATCCCAGGTCCATCCGTTCATCCATCCATCCAGCCACAC
Organism: Malurus cyaneus samueli; assembly: GCA_009741485.1. Taxonomy (NCBI): domain Eukaryota; kingdom Metazoa; phylum Chordata; class Aves; order Passeriformes; family Maluridae; genus Malurus; species Malurus cyaneus. Next base: position 80,444 of record VKON01002124.1, read on the forward strand.
GTCCGTCCATCCGTTCGTCCGCCCCCAACGGCATGTACAACGCGCTCCCAAAAGGTACCCACCCGCTCCTCAGTCCCCGATCACCCAATCTCACCCTGCCCCCCGGCCCACAGCGGTTCCCCTTTCGGCCCCGATGCCACCAGCCCGGGGCTGCACATCTGGCGGGTGGAGAAGCTGCGGCCAGTGCAGGTCCCTGAGGCCACCCTGGGCGTTTTCTTCTCGGGGGACGCGTACCTGGTGCTGCACAACGGGCCCGAGGAGCAGCCCCACCTCCACCTGTGGATGGGTGAGCAGCGGGGAGGGGCGGGGGGCTTGTGTGACACCCGGGACAGTGGGGTCAGGGGCTCTCACAGGGGGCTCATGTGACACCCGGGGACAGTGGGGTCAGGGGCTCTCACAGGGGGTCATGTGAGCCGGGGACAGTGGGGTCAGGGGCCCTTGCGGGGGGCTCGTGTGATGGACCAGGGACAGTGGGGTCAGGGGGGCTCATGTGACAGCGCGGGGACAGTGGGGTCAGGGTCTCTCATGGCTCCCACAGGTCGGGACTCCTTCATGAGCGGGTGCCTGCGCCTCCTCCCACGCTGAGCCGCTGCTGGCGAGCGCCCCGTCACCCACCGCGAGGTTCAGGGCCACGAGTCTGATCTCTTCATGGAGTACTTCCCCCACGGCCTCACCTACCAGGTACGGGGTCCTCGGGGTGCTCCTGGTACTCAGCATTCTTGAGCAGCAACCCAGATAGGTGCCCAGGGTCCCTGCTGGGCTCTCCACACCCTCAGCACTCTGCTTCACCCTCGCTGAGTGCACTGAACCCCCCCGGCACCTCCAGAAGGTGCTCCGTGTCCCTGCTGGGTGCTTGTCACCCCCATTTGCTGCTTGTCACTCCCTGGCAGGAGGGTGGTGTGGCCTCGGCATTTAAGCACACCCGCCCCAGCCCTGGCTCTGGCCCCGGTGCTGCACCCAAACTCTACCAGGTGAAGGGCAAGAAGAAGATCCGGGCGAGCCAGCGGGACCCGACCTGGGCCAGCTTCAACACCGGTGACTGCTTCCTGCTTGACCTGGGACAGGTGGGCAGAGGGCACCTGTCCCCACTGTCACCATCCCTGTCCCCACTGTCACCATCCCTATCCCTGGGGTCACCATCCCTGTCCCCACTGTCACCATCCCTGTCCCCACTGTCCCACTCCCTGTCCCCACTGTCACCATCCCTGTCCCCCTGACCCTTCTCACCAGGTGTGAGGCCAAGTGCCACATGTCCTATGTGCTCCTCTGTCCCCTGGGGTGTCTATCAGCTCAGTGGCCTGTCCCTCTTGTTTGGGGCTCAAGTACCTCCATAGGACTGGCTGTTGGTCCTTCTGTTGGGGTGTCTGTCCTTTCAGTGGTCATTGGGGCATTTCCCAGTCCGTAGGGGTTTGGTGGTTGGAGTGTCCATCCATCCATTGGAGTGTCCATCATGGCATCATCCTGGACCAGCTGCAACCCCAGTGGCTGCTCCATCCCCAGCCTGGAAGGGGCGGGTTGAGGGCCACCATGGGGCAGTTCCATCAGCACTGATCCCCTCCCTGTCCCCAGACCCTCTTCATCTGGTGTGGGGCCCGGAGCAACGTCCTGGAGCGCAGCAGGGCGCAGGAGCTGGCTGCTGCCATCCGGGACGGCGAGCGGGGTGGCAAAGCACGCCTGGAGATTGTGGCTGATGGTGAGGAGCCACCTGAGATGATTCAGGTACGTCCCCACAGGGTGGAGAGGGGGACTTGTGTGTCCCTTGGGTGGCTCTTTCACCCTCCCATCTCATCCCCTGGCAGGTGCTGGGCCCCAAGCCCCCCTTGCAGGAGGGCAGCCCTGAGGAGGACGTGGTGGCTGACCAGAGCAACGCAGGGGCAGCCATCCTCTACAAGGCAAGGACATGGCAGGACACCATGGTGGCATCAGGGCTGGGCATGCTTGGGTGTCACCATGGTGGGCACAGGGGTGGAGATGGTCAGGGGCCCCACAGTGATTGCAGGGTTGGCATGGCCAGGGAACAGTGCAGTGGCCCTATGAGACACAGGGGGGACACCATCGTGACCCTAGGGAACACATGGGGCTGGACACAGCCAGGGGATCCCATGGTGGCCCCCAAGAGCCCCCTGGGCTGGACATGGCCCAGGGATATTCCAGTCAACATTAGGAAAGCCACATGAAGCTGAGCATGGCCAGGGGACACTGCAATGGCCCCGGGGGACACAGGGGGCTGGGGATGACCAGAGGACACCATGGGGGCCCTGGAGCAAGCAGGGGTGGGGAATGCCAGAGTGGCTGCGGGGGAGGACACTGGGCCGGAGAGATCCCAGGTGACCCCGTGGTGATGTCCCCTCCACGGGCAGGTGTCAGATGCCACAGGGCGCATGGATCTGACCCAGGTCGCCAGCAGCAGCCCTTTCAGCCAGAGCCTGCTGTGCCCTGACGACTGCTTCGTGCTGGACAACGGCGCTGGTGGCACGGTCTACGTCTGGAAAGGTGCCCAGGGTGGGGACAGGGGGTGACAGGGAGACAGGGACCATCCCCAGCTCTGACACCTCCCTCTGCAGGGCGCAAGGCCAATGAGCAGGAGCGCCAGGCAGCGCTGAGGGTGGCCGAGGAGGTGATCGCCCGCATGGGCCACCCACCCCACACACAGGTGGGTGCAGGGGGTGAGGGGTGCCCGGGGGTGGCACGGGAGGCATCACCCCCTCCCAATCCCTGTCCCCTCGCTGTCCCTGTCCCGACAGGTGGAGATACTGCCCCAGGGCCACGAGACGCCCTTCTTCAAGCAGTTCTTCACCAGCTGGAAATGAGCAGCAGGTGCCCATGGGGCAGTGCCAAGCTCAGGGTGTGACCAGGCTTGTGCTGGCTGTGCCAGCTGCCAGCAATGCCCATGCTCTGCTCAGCTGTCCCTGTCACCATGCCATCCCTGTCCCTGTGCCTATCCCATCCCTGTGCTGTTGGCATTCACATCCTTGTGCATCACATCCCTGATATCTCATACCAAGCCCATGCCATTTCTACTGCGGTGACATCCCTGTGCCTTTGCCCACATTGTGCCCATGCCAGACCCATCTCCACACCCTCCCCAAGCCCATATCATCCCTCTCCCTGTGCCATTCCCATGCCCACACCACCCCCAAGCCCCTGCCATTTTCATCTCCATGCCAGTCATTCACATCCTTGTGCCATGCACATGTTCACCTCATTCCCAAGCCTGTGTCATTCCTGCCCCATGCATGACAATGCCCTGTCATCCCTGTGCCCACATCATCCCTGTCCATCCCTTTGCCATCCCCATGCCCCTTCCTTCCCCATTCCCATGCCCACCCCGTGCCACACCCATGCCATCTCCAAGCCCATGCCATGTCCTTTTGTGACACCCCCATCCCCATGCCATCCCAATCTCCACACCATACCCAAACACGTCATCTCTGCCCCTGTGCCACCCCATTATTCCAATTCCTTTGCCCACCCCCATCCCTACATTATCCCAAGTCCATGCCATGCCCACACCTCCCCACCATGCTGCTGCCATAGCTCTGCCACCTGTGTGCCCTCACTGCTTTCTTGCATGTGCCAAACTGTGCCTGTGCTGTGCCCACCCCACGCCCACGTTGCTGTGCCCACACATCTGCCCCCACACCCAGGTCCTGCTGAATAAAGGGACAGTGCCATGTGCTGTGTGTGGCTGCTCTGGGTGTGGCACCAGCCCTTGGGATGGGGAGATGTGGGGGTCTCGGACAGGACAGGGCAATGGCAGTGCCAGGGATGAAGTGTCTCCAGCACCCTGGTGTGATGCCACCCCGCATGGCAGGCTGCAGGGCCACCTGTGTCACCAGGGCACCAGTTCTCTGCACCACGGGGTGATAGCCACAACCATACTGTGTCTCCAGGTCTTTGTGTGAGCACCTGACCCCGTGTGTTTGGGAAGGGTGGGAGATGCCCTGTGGCACCCACCCGGCTGCCACCCTGGGTCCCCCATATCCCCAAATCCCTCATGTATCCAAATCTGCACTGTACCTCCATGTCCACATCCTTGATGTGCCACCCTCTTCCCTCTCCAGTCAGGGCACTCCCAATATCCCCAGTGTTCTCAAATCACCAGTGCCACCAACCACACCCCCAAAGCCCCTTTCCACCCTGGGGCCACCCAGACCCCTGGATCCCAATCACAGGCTGCTTTCTCCCTCATTAGACCCAGATAATTAGTGCTGAGATTAATTATGACCCCAGTTACCCCTCCCTTGGCCCCTGCTCACAACAACCTGGTGTGACAACATGCCTGGCATTACAGACACCAAGCTGCTGGCATTCCTCTGCAATTCCCACCAGGATCCTGCCACATCCATCACCAAAGAAAAGCCCTTTTATTATAGCTGGGGAGGGCCTGGGGGGAGCAAGGAGAAAAAGGAGCTCGCAGGGAGGGGCTCGGAGGAGACACCACATCCCCCAGCACCTGCAGAAGGCGTGGGTGAGCCAGGACCCCCCCGTGCCCCAACCCTGTCCTCTCCTTCTATTCCTAAAGTGACACCAAGGCGGGAAACTCAGTGTGGGGGAGGGGCTGGGCTGGGCTTTTCCTTGTTCACAGTGAGTTTGGGGGTGGGGAGGGGGGTCCCACACGCTTGGCCGGATCTACGCTGCAGGGGAGGTCATTCACTCCCAATTGAAATCCCCAGAGCATATTTGGGGCAAGGCAAGGCAAGGGAACGGTGGGGAGAGCAGGGAGGAAAACACAGGATCACGCATGGTGAGCTCAGTCTGCTCGGGTTAGACAGGGAACAGAGCCAGGATTCAGCCCTACTGGTCATGTTAGACCCTGTAGGATTCCAAAATTATTCTGATAAGCTTTTCAAATGAAATAAAATTGGGCAAGTGGCTTCTCCAGTGTGGCTGCAGCAGGTCCAAGGTCACAGGGTGGGAGGGAGCACAGGGGGAGGTAATTTGTTCCCTGAAAATTCTTGTGAGGGATTCATCACACCCTCCTTCCCACTCCAGTGCCAAGGGAGGAGGAGGAGACCAGCACTCTAGGCTCAGGGTGGGATGGGACCCTTCTTTCACCCACCCAAGGGCAGCTATGGGGGACATGGGGGCAGCACCTGGGGAGGCCCCACTGCCGAGGGACTGGGGAATGGCACTTCACTGAGAGAGAGAAAGAAATAGAGAAGAAGAAAAAGCCACATGTCATTTGGAAGAATCAGGCAGGAGCTGAGTGGTCCCAAGGGTCTGGAGCAGTCCCAGGGGTCTGGAGCCCCCCATCAGCCCCCTGCCAGTCCCCCTACTCTATCAGTTCCACGTAGTTGGCGGGGAACATGCCAAAGTGGCCGTCGGGGCCGTAGCCGCGCCACCAGCCCTCATCGATCATCTCGATGTTGGTGATGATGTTCTCAGGATCAAAGGAGATCTCAGTGTCATCAGCTGCAATAGGACACAGAGGGGAGGGGGTCAGACCACCTCAGAACTACCCCAGATCTGGGGTTCCCAAGGTAATGGGGAGGTGGAGCTGCTGGAACGAGGCAGAGGAGGCTCCAGAGGAGGCCACAGCTCCAAGCTCCTCCCTGCTCCAAGGGCTGGTGCCCTTCTGCTCTGGAGACAGGCTGGGAGAACTGGGAATGTCCCAAGGAAAAGCCCAGAGAAGAGAAGCTTCAGGGAGCCCTTAGAACCCCATCCAGAGCTTAAAGGAGCTCCAGGAGAGCTGGAGAGGGGCAAGGGATGAAGGGACAGGACAAGGGGAATGGCTCAGTGCATCTCACCAGCCTGGTAGTCATAGAGTGCCCGGGCACAGAGCCCCTTCCCTGTCAGGTCCGGTGGCTCCTGGTACTCCACTCTGTAGTCGTATTTGACATCATCAACTTGTTCCTTCAGGAAGGAGAGAAGGAGAGCAGGAATTACAGGGAGAACAGTGGGAGGGAAAAGAACGATGTCCAGCAGCTAGAAATGTAAATCAGCCCCCCAGGGCTTGGAGGCCTGAGCACTGGGTGTCCGCTGGAATAAAATATGGGCTCTAGGGAAGTGGTGTCATGTGTGTGCCACAGGATCCAAGAGACACTGGAGCAAAACAGCTCTTGGCCAAAGAGCTGAGGTGGCCACCTCTCCACCTGGTTCAACACCAATCCCTGTCCCTTGGGATCTCATCCCAACAGAAACACCAGAGATCAGTGGCAGACAACCCCTCTGATCCCTTGGGATCTCTGCTGCAGACAGAGGCTCAGCCCCCATCGGATAAGCTCCAGCTTCTGAAGCATTGCTGCCAGAACATGAGCTGGCTGTGGTTTGCTTTCCTCAGGAAAGGCTGAGGGGATCACTGAGCCCTTCTCCCCTGGAATCCTTTGGAACCTGCTGGACACTTCCAGACAAATTCCAGAATGAGAAAATGATGTTTGGAATGACGATGGTTTGGTGAGCAGAGAAGAAACCAAAGGGGCCCCACATCTCCAAGGGAAACACAGCAACACAGCACAACCCCACAATTAGCCACTGGAGAATCTTGGAGTGCATCAGAACAGCTGGGATTGCCAACTCTACTGGGTACAGATGTGCAGAGAAGCAGGAGGAAAAAGGGCTTTGGAAGAGGCTGATGGATCCTCTCCCCTCACTGGTTCTGGAGACGTGGCACTGACAACAAGCGAGTGTGGCCCTGGGGTGCAGGATGGGTGCCAGGGACTCTGCACCAGTGTCCCCCCACTGGGAGCACTGGGAAGGGACACAGCAACATGGGCATGGGTGCATCCTGAGCACATCTGAGCTCTGGGGTTTCGCCATTTCCTATGATTTTGGCTCAGAAAAGTCTTCCAGGCTCATCCTAAGGATGGGACGAGCCTCTCTCTCCCATGCAAATCCAGCCCCAGTGGGGTCCCCTCCCCTCCAAACCCACCTGGGGCGGCTCCTCGTAGATGGCTGAGGGCTCTGGAGGCTCCTCATACAGATTCTCTTCCATGTGGGACACTGGGACACCAGAATTGTACCCAGAGTCTCGTCCTGAGGAGGAACAAAGGATCTGTCACCAAAACCATGCCCTGTCCCCTTGTCTGGCTCCTGCCCCAGGCTGGGTGACACCTCATTCCTGGTATGAGCTGGGTGTCCCTGGGTCTCCTGTCCAGTGGGGAATGCAGCACACACACACACCATGGGATGGAGCAGGCAGGGGTTTGGGGGGCATTGGAAAGGACAAAGGAGAGATCCATCTCTGATAGGGAAGGGATAAAGACAGGGAAGGGATAAACTCAGCCAGGATGAAAAAATTCCCATGCAGGGGCAGGGCTGGAGTGGAGGTCCTGGTCAAGAGCAGCATCTAGTGGTGACACTAGCCTGGGGACATTGGACCCCAGCCCCAGCACATCCCTGGTCCCCAGTTTGTCCCTGGTCTCGACCTTGTCCCTGACCCCTTCCTTGTCTCTGGCCCTCACTTCATCCCTGCCCCCCACCTCATTCTGGGCCCCTAGTTCACTCCTGGCCCCACAGCTTGTCCCTCGCCCCCAGTTCATCCCTGCTCCCTACTTTGTTGTCCCCAAACCCCACCTCATCCCTGACTCCCACTTTGTCCTTGCCCATGGCAGGGGAGGTGGAACTAGATGGGCTCTCGGATCCCTTCCAAGGCAAACCAATCTGTGATTCCATGATTCAGGGACAAGGCCAGCCCTCAGTGCCACCTACAGCACATGAGGAGACCTCTGGGCACAGCCAGCCCTTCTCTGGAATCACTTCCTCCCCCAAACCACTGGGAACTGGTTGGGCAGGAACACCTTCCACTATCCCAGGTTGTTTGAAGCCCTGTCCAACATGGCTTTGGGCACTTCTAGGGATGGGGCAGCCACAGCTCAGTGGACAGTCTGTGCCAGGGCCTTCCCACCCCAGGAAGAATTTCTTTTCAATATCCTGTCTAACCCTGTCCTCCAGCAGTGAGAAGCCAGTCCCTCTTGTCCTGTCACTCCATGCCCATGTACTTTATTGGGACAAGGAAACAACCCAGTTTAACTCTGGAGCAGGAAAGCCTCTGCACAGGGGTGGAGCCACCTTGGCTGGGTCTTGGGGCATTTTGGAAAAGTCCTAGTGTGACTGTCAAAGCCCGTGTGGCAGGTCTGGAGGAAGGCTGGGGGTGCATGGAGCTGAATTCAGCCTGAATTCCAGCAGCAGATATCCTCATCCCCCAGGCCCTGAGCCTTTGGCTGAAGACAAGCCAGAACCATCCTCATCCTCAGCATCACACTCAGCCCTGGCTGGAGACAAACGTTCCCAGCCCACAGAATGGGAAAACCAAATGGAACCTCCAAGCCCAGCCTCAAAATGCCTGATTTTGTGAGATCTAGTTGGAAAGATGAGGAGAAAAGCTTTGGGGAGTGGAGGGAGCCAAGCACATACCTGCTGCAGGTACTGAGGAGGCTGGTGGTGATTCCCAAACATCCCGGCTGGGGGAGGCAGGACTGGGCACAGAGTTCACCTCCTTCTGCAGGAATGGGCTGCGGAGCTTCCCTGGAAAAAGAGTTGGAGGGGCTGCAGGAGGCAGTCGGGTGGGGGGGCTCCCAGCCTGACTGTGCACCCACAGGTACTGCAGGGTCACCCTCCCAAGCAGGATTTTCCAGCTCTAATCCTGGTTGTGGAAAACAAGTTTGGCAACTGGTTATAGCAGCAGACAAGGGAAAACAAAAATTAAATGGATTTTTGGGGAGAAGGAAGAGCTAGAGGACCCTGCCCCCAGCTCTCCATGGTGACTTTTGGAGCACCCTGAGCTACATAGATATCAAACTGGGAGGGGATGATGCAAACTGGTTTCTGCCAGTGCATTTCCTGTGGCAGAAGGTTACTGGGCTGGTATCTCCTCATCTCCACCTCTAAACCAAACAAAAGCTGAGGAGAATTCCCAGACAAACCCTACCAGCACCAAGACTCCAGCCTACCCTCTCCTCTGGGTCTGATCAATCCCAGGGCATTCATCTCCCTTTCCTCCCCAAAAAATGTCAAATCCTAATGAAATACCTCACAGTCAGTCTCTCTCCATGATGTCTAACCATCAAAAAAGACATTTTCCCAGTGTGGCTTGCCTGCCCAAGGAAGTAGGGATTCATGCTCCTGTCATGCTCCTGTCACAGTAAAAGTGATTATTCTGAATCAATTGAAGGTGCTTTGGAGGGGGTTGGGCTGAGGAGGACAAGGATTAGGAGGAGGAAGAGGAAGCAGTGGTGGCAGCGGTGGCGGTGGAGGTGGCAGTCGTCACGCGCTCGTCACAGTGACTTCCTCAGCCACTCTCAGCCTGGTTTGCAAACTTCCTGATCTCTATCTGAGAGATCGGATCAGGTTCTAACAGCACGAGATTATGCTTGGCTGGTGAAGTGCAAAAAGTTAGGTGAAACTTCATGCAGTCAGGATAGACTGCGATAGTGGTGTTTTCCTGATGTTAATACATTGAATTTCAATTAAAAAACTGTTTAAGGCTCAGAAGGGGAATCAGAGTAAGGAAAGCTTCTGTCTTGGTGATTAATACTTGGCTAGAAACACACCCCTGGAAAATGGCAAGAGCCAGGTGTGGGACACAGCAGAGCAGAGAACATCAGTGTGATGAGAGCTGCCTGTTGTCAGCTTGAGCTGTGGCCTCACAGTGTCACTCCACACACCCTCCATGTGCAGAGAAACCCAGTAGGGGCCTGAGACTGGCACCCAGCACCCTCCATGTGCCCCCCCAGGCCATACCTGGCTGTGCTGGCATGGCTGCATCCCCTGGCGCCGCTCTCTCCTTCTGCTTGAAGATGTCGCGGGGGTTGACAGCTCTCTGTGCGATCAGCGTGGCGGCCTCCTGCCCAGGGAGGGCACACAGCCCGGTCAGGGCCCCGAGCAGCACGGTGGGGGCAGAGCCCAGGCAGCCTCCACTTTCCCCAGAGCAGCCCCTTCCCAAGGCAGCCCCCTTTCCCAGCAGCAGATACAACGTCCCAGGGCAGCGCCCAACTATTCCCCAGGGCACAGCCCCATTTCCAGGGCAGCCCCCCCTTTTCCCCCTATGCGGCAGCCTCCACTTTCCCCAGAGCAGCCCCCCCTTTCCCCAGGCAGCCCCCACTTTCCCCAGGCAGCCTCTCGTTCCCCAGGCAGCCCCCATTCCCCAGGGCAGCCCCTTCCCCAGGGCCTCCTCCTTTCCCCAGGCAGCACCCCGTTCCCCAGGGCAGCCTGTTCCCAGGGCAGCCCCATTCCCCAGGGGCGCAGCCCCATTTCCCAGGGCAGCCCGCATTCCACAGAGCAGCCCCATTCCCGTAGGCCCATCCGGGGCACCCCATTCCAGAGCAGCCTCCTGTTCCCCAGGGCTCAGGGCCCCAGTCCCACACCTGGGCTTTCTCCACCGACTCGCTCCTCTTGAAGCCCTTCCGTTGCCGTGCCTCGTACTCCTCAGCCTGCTCCTTCTGTGGCACAGGAGAGCATCTGGGTGCTGAGCCACCCCTTCCCGACCTGTCCAGCCCTCCTGCCCCCTCCAGCTCCCTACTGCCCCATTCAATCCCTTCCAGAACCATTCTGCCCCCTCAGGTCCCTTCTGCCCCCTTTGGTCCCCTCCAGACCCACGGGATTGATGTGGCAATGGAAGGTGAACGAGGAGGAAGCCCTGGATTTGGGAGGGAGGCACAGGAATTCTGGCCTTGGTGTCATGGAATGGTTGAGGTTGGAAAAACCCTCTGAGAGCATCAAGTCCAACTGTTCCCTAGCACAGCCAAGGCCACCATTGACCCATGTCCCCAAGTGCCACATCCCCACGACTGTTAAATCCCACCCATGGATGGAGATTCCAGCACTACCCTGGGCAGCTGTGCCAGGGCTGGACAACCCTTTCCATGAAAGAATTTTCCCAATATCCAACCTGAACCTCCCACTGTGCAACCTGGGGCCATTTCCACTTGCCCTGCCCCAGGTCCCTGTCCCCTCCACCATGGATAAACCACTCCTAGGGCCAACACTGGAGCTCACCCATTGCTGCTGCTCCCTGTCCCTGTTCTCAGCCTCCTGTTGCTGCTGGAGTCTCCTATGGGGACAAACTGAGGTTAAAACTGAGGATTTGAGACCTCACCCGATTGCAGGTCCCTGGGAATAGCACAGAAAGGCCATCCCTCACTGTGGTAATGTTCCCTCACTTGAGTGCCAGACAAGGAGCTGGTCACCCTTGAGAGAGGAGCATGATAGGGGCAGGAGCTGCTCCAAACAGTGGGATCATTACAAGGAAATCTCTTCCTTGGGGATATGGACATGAGCATCTTGATATGGGAGATGGGCAGATTTCCCTGGAGTCATCCCTGTGGGGCTTGTAGCCCCCTGGACCTCTGACACCCCAAAAATAGGGGCCACAAGTGTCAGGGAAGAGTTTGGGAAGCAAAAGAAGGAGAAGTCCTGAAGCAGGATCCATGTGCAGGGAGACCCAGGCATGAAGATGGACAAGCAGCCTTGGGGGTTCACCAGGGAGATGTTCCTTCCACAACTGGAGCAAGATCCCCTCATATCTATTCTCCTGGAAAGCAATTTCCTGGGATTGAAGGAATTCCCTCAGTGGGGAATGCATGGACATGACCCGCCATTCCCTAAGGAATAAACCTCACTGGACAGGCAGTGACAGAGACACCCGGCACCACAGAGATCCCATAGAGCAGGATGAGCTCTGGGAATCATTCCCAACAAACACCCCACTCACTTCTGGGCTTCGATTTCACTGGATCTGGCTTTAAACATCTGCTCCCGCCCCGCTGCCTCCTGCAGCTCCCGCTCGCGTCGCTCCCGCTCCAGCCGCTGCCGCTCTTCCTCCGCCCTCCTCTTCTCCTCCAGCCGCCGGTTCTCCTCATCCTTCTGAGGGAAGATGGGCATAAAAAATTGGGGTTCTGGACTCAGAGGTGTGGGGTCACACTGCTAGTGCTTGGAAACCCTGGCCCTCTGCATCCTGGGGCATCTGGCAGGTCCCAGGGGACACAGCGTACCCCAGAGCACACAGGGGATCCTGGGGCTCATGGTGGGTCCCAGGGCACTTATCCACTCAGAAGGCTCACACATTATTGCTTAACTCCACAAAACCCAATGTGAAAAGGAATGAAACAGGAAGTACCCTTTGGAGAGGCCAAAAAGCAGTTTCCTCACCCAAACTGGGTTTGTTGGGAGCTGGGATGCAGCCCAGCCATCTGCCAGGAGAGCCAGGATACAGCCCAGCCATCCACTGGGAGCTGGGGTGCATCCCAGCACTCTCTCCCTGAGCCCACCCCCAGCAGCCCTGAGCCAGATTCAGATGAGATAAAAGAGCACTTTCCCCTTCCAGACTCAGCCCCTCCTCTCTGAGCACCCCAAGGCAGTAGCTCTGTGCTTCCCTGAGCTCCAGATCCCTGATTCCAGGCAGGATTCCCCAATTCCCAGACAAGGAATAACCACGTGGAGAATAATCTCCAGCTAAATCCAAACACTCTGTGCTCTGAGACATGCCTTCACTCACCTCTGCTTTGGCCCAGAAATTATCCTTATTGACCCGCTTGATTTCAGACATGGCATTCGTCTTCTGGTAGACAGAGCCCTGTGGGAGACACAGAGAAATCACTTGTTTTGCATTTGTGGTCTGAAATCAACCCAAATCAGCTCAGTCTGGGACTTCTCTTAGAAGTTCCTATAACCTGAAGCTTTGTCCCAAAATTCAAAGAAGGGCTGGGTGAGGCCAGTGATGTGCACATTGCTAAAAATGGGGAACTGCCAGCCCTGGCACAGGTTGCTGCCCTATCCCTGAAAGTGTGAATGGCTAAGCTGAACAGAGCTCAGAGCAACGTGGTCTAGTGGAAGGTGTCCCTGCCCATGGCTGAGGCTTTAAGGTCACTCCAACCCAACCCAACCCATGATTCCATGCTTCAAACCTGCCCTCTGGCAGTGGAAGCCATTCCCCCTTGTCCTGTCACTTGGTGCCCTGGTGCAAAGTCTCTCTCCAACTCTCTTGGAGCCCTTTTAGGCACTTCAAAGAGTCCCTGGAGCCTTCCCTTCTCCAGGCTGAACATTCCACAGACATGAAAATGGCCAGGGCACCCCTTTCAGCACAGGATGATAGCAGTCCCAGACTTGCCCCTCACCTAGAGGGGCCCAAAAGCCCTCACTGATTCAACTCACCACGGGAGCCTGAGGCCCCAAGTCCTGGAACTTGTTGCTCTCCTTGTGGAAGCTGTAGTTGGCCCCAGAGGCCTTGGCCACCTTCTCCATGATGAGTTCAGGCTCCACGTCCTCCTCTGCCCGGGCGTTGATGGTGACGTGAGCCCCCTGAGCAGAGGGAACCAGGATGGGGGTGAGGGGGTCACTCTGAGAGCCCACAAACCCACCACCCTTCCATGATGTGTCCTGTCTGTGCTCCCAAGGGAAGGAAAAGGGTTCTGGTGAGAAGGAGGAAATATCCAGAAGGATTTTTTTTTGTTTGTTTGTTTTTTCCCAGCTGATCTACTGGAAGGTGTCCCTGACCATGGCAGTGGGGTAAAACTGGATGATCTATAAAGTTCCTCCAACCCAAACCATTCAATGAGTTCCTCATTTGACGAGTGAGAGCAAAAGGAGGATCAGACCTTCAGGAAGTTGGCCACGGTGCTGACATGGTTGGCGCAGGCTCCTTTCCGCACGTCATTGACACCTTCACCCGTCTGCAATGAGACACCGGCGGCACTGGCTCACCTGAACTCATCCACGGTGCATTCACAGCTGCAGCACCTCGAGCTGAGCCCCTCTGCAGCTCTCTACAGACACTGCAAAGGGCTCTGAGGGCACCCCTAGCTCTGCCAGCCTGGCTCCATGGCAGAAGGCTCCCAGCTCACTCCCAGTCACACCGAGCTCTGTCCCCACTCACCCAGTTGACGAGAACGTATTTGGGCAGCCCCGAGTTGGGATCCTTCACACGGCAGAAGCCGTACATCACCTTGCCACTGTTGAGCTCCTCCACCATCTCCTCCAGCCCCCCATCTGTCCCAGGAAGAAGAAGAGGGGGTGAGTCCAGCCCATTGCATGCATGTCGTGGGAACAGCCAAACCCACAGAGGCTGCAGCCTCCCAGCTCCATATTCCCTGGAGATTATCCCCGTTAGATGTGGGCTTGTGGTACCCCATGAGTGTCTCAGAGCCCTGTGTTTACTCTGTAAACACATAACTTAATCATTTATCATCCACATGATCGTTTGGGAGCCAAGCCCTGGCCTTTTCTCACCCACTCCCATCCCCAGTAACCTTCATCACCCAGTTCCTCTTCCTCAAGCCTTCACTAACCCCAAACGCAGATCCTGGAACTGCAACCAAGTGCAGCCATGACAGAGAAGGGGAAGGAGCTGCTCACACTCCCTAATCAATTAGAAGCTTTAATGAGAGCAGGCAGCTGCCACTTTGCCCACAGGTTCCTGCACAAAACTCTGCTCAGTGAGCACCAGGACAGCCAGGAAACACCTCAGTGAGGGTGGGAATGGTGCTGAGAAGCGGTGGAGGAACTGGCTGAGTCTTGTTCCTGCTTTCTCAAATGGGAAGTAGAGGGGAACCAAAAGGGTAACACGGGCTTGTCCACCACAAGAAAACTCCTGCCTCAGTGCCTCCTGTGCTGTCACACCCACCCAGAGTGGTCTCAGTGCTGGTTTGGGGACTGGGGAGTGAATCCCAGAGGGAAAACCCCACACAGGGCTCGGGCAGGGGCAATGGGAAGGGAACAGCATCGCTTCCACTACACTAAAAAACTGTCAGGAAAGGAGAAAAAACACCAAAAATGCACACACTCATTGCAAAAATATTCCCCCAGACCACAGTTCCTCCTGCATTGGACTGTCTGAGCCCTGAAAAATGGGAAAAGAGCCACCAGTCCTTATCACCCCTGGCAGGACCAACACAGCCCAACACAGCTCGCTCCACTCTGCAGCATCACCCAGATCATTTCCTTCTCCCTATTAAATATTTATGGTTTGCCTCTAAATTTGGCTCCAAACCCAGCAGGGAAGTTGAAAGTTGGAAGTCTAAAGCTGGTCGGTGAGCACTGGCATGAAAGGACAGGATGGGAATGCTGGGGGGAGCAGGGATCTGCAGGGAACTCAGGGCACACCTTCTGCAGCTCCCCAAAACTCTCATTTGTGACTCAGCAGGAGTTTTCCTCAACAGAATTCCCCAGCATCAAATCCCTGGCTCCACAGGCTCCACCTGGAGCATCCCAGAAACTTCCACAGAGCTCCACAGCCTGAGAAAAATGCTTGGAAATAACACAAGAAGCTGGAGAAGGATGAGAGGATGCAAATCCCGAGTGTGGATGCACTGCTTCCCAAAGGCTTCAGCTTCCCAGCCAGTAGTGTTTGGGTAGGAATCAGCAGCCAGATAAAAATAAATAAAAAAGAATTGTGGGAATAAGGGAATTGGACATGAGGAACTTTAGGAGAACTGAGAGGGGAGCCCTGGCTGAGCAAGTACCATGTGTTCTTGCCTAAATCTGGGATCTAAAATACTTCAGGGATGCAAAGAGCACACAAGACACAAACTTTGGATCTTTAGGAAAGGAGGAAAATTAAATGAAAGGCGAACCATAGCTGCCAGTGAGGCTCTGCTCCACATTCCTCACTCTGCAACCACACCAGACATCCCAACACAGCCCCCACAGCTCCCACCCTTGTCCCATCACCAAGGGCATCCCCCAAAACACCCTCAAGAGTTAAAACCCCCCTGATATCTCAGGCTGCTACAGTGAGATGAGCCCAGGAAGTCCCCCAGACCCCTGGAAGGCCCTGGAGCTGTGGGAACAGAGGACGGTCCCCCACATGCTCACCTCCAGAGCCAGCCACTCGCAGGTCATTGCTGTTGCCTTCATAGGTGAACAGAGCCCTAAAATTAAGGCAGAAAAGGGGTTTTTAACCAGCAGAGCATTCATCTGGGGTGCTCACACAACCCTGACACCTCCTGCAGTGCAGAGATCCACAGGGACCCCCACCCCACGCACTGCCCAGCCCACAGCAC
>VKON01002124.1:99729-115838 GCA_009741485.1 Malurus cyaneus samueli
TCACTGTCCCACCAGGCTCACTGTCACCCCATGCTGTCACCCGTGGACTCACTGTCACCCAGGTTCACTGACACTCAGGTTCACAGTCCCCCATGGGCTCACTGTCACCCATGGGCTCACTGTCACCCATGGGCTCACTGTCACCCATGGGCTCACTGTCACCCCAGGCTCACTGTCACCCATGGGCTCACTGTCACCCATGGGCTCACTGTCACCCCAGGCTCACTGTCACCCATGGGCTCACTGTCCCCCCAGGCTCACTGTCACCCCAGGTTCACTGTCACCCTGGGCTCACTGTCACCCCAGGTTCACTGTCACCCCAGGCTCACTGTCACCCCAGGCTCACTGTCCCCCCAAGCTCACTGTCATCCATGGGCTGTCACCCCAGGCTCCCTGTCACCCATGGGCTCATTGTCACCCCACGCTGTCACCCATGGGCTCGCCCTGCCCCAGCGCTCCCTGGGATGAAGGAGCTGTTCCAAATCCTCCCAATCCAAGTGACCCACAGTGACAGCACAGCCCAAACGTCCCCACACCCCCACAGCTGTGCCTGCAGCCACCCTGGGGTGCCATCGGGGACCCCCACCTGTCCCCAGCCAAGAGCCACCACTCCGAGCACCAGATGAGACCCTCATCAGTGCCCTCCCACCGTGTCCCCCTGTGCCACGTCCAGCACAGGGCACGAGATGTCCCCTGACACCGCTGTCCCCTGCCCTGTCCCCGGCACAAAGGGGCCTTTGGGCTGCTCTGTAAGCGGAGAAGGCGCGAAGGGACGGGGACAGGCGAGGAGGCGGCGCAGGGGGGACGGCACGGGGGGAAGGTTTGGGGGATAAAAGGCTGATTCTCATTTTGAGGCCATTTCGGGAGGCTGGGGATGGGAAGGGGGGAAGAGGGGGACCCTTTCAAAATATACAAAGCGGGGGAGCTAAATGGTTCAGTGGTGATCTGGAAAAAGCCTCCTCTTTTTCCTCCCCATCCCTTGGCTCCAGCTGGGACACAGCCCCCACTGTCCCCCCACTGTCCCCCCACTGTCCCACGTGGATCTGAGCTGTGAACAGCAGAAAAGAAAAAAAGAGGAAAATAGTTGAAAATCAGTCACATTCCAGAGAGATTAGACCCAGTCCTGGGTCCTCGTTACCAGCCAATTAAAAGTAGGGATAACCCCTTCCCTGCTGGAACCCATCCCTCTGGGAGCCCCCAGTCCCTGGAGGAAGGGGGGCCAGGGGATCCCCTAATGCCCAATTAACGGTGCTCAAGAGAGGATTTCCTTCCTCTTCTGCACAGGGATCGATCCAGTTGTGACAATTTCCCTGGAAAGGGGGAAAAGTGCCACTGGAGAAGCCCTGGCTGGGGCTGGGCCGGGGCTGCATGTCCTGGTGTGTCATGTCCCGGTGACAATCCATCCCAGGATGTCCTGGTGTTGCATGTCCTGCCATTCCATGTCCCACTGTCACATGGTGTCGCGTGTCCCATGATTGCCATGTCCTCATGTTCCATGATTTTATGTCCTCATGCTCCATGTCCTGGTGCTGGCACATCCCAACATTGTCCTGGAGTTTTGTGTCCCAGATTCCATGTCCTGGTGTTCCCAGCATTGCCTTTCCTGGAGTTTTGTGTCCCCAGATTTCATGTCCTGGTGTTCCCAACATTGTCCTGGAGTTTTGTGTCCCAGATTCCATGTCCTGGTGTTCCCAGCATTGCCTGTCCTGGAGTTTTGTGTCTCCAGATTCCATATCCTGGTGTTCCCAGCATTACCCTGAAGCTTTGTGTGCCCAAATTTCATATCCTGGTGTTCCCAGCATTGCCTCTCCTGGAGTTTTGTGTCCCCAGATTCCATGTCCTGGTGTTGTACATCCCAACATTGCTCAGAGTGTCCCAGTGTGATGAGACTCAGTGTCACAGGTGCCACACCAGGGCCAAGCACTGCCTACCCCAGCACACTGCGGCGCTGCCTGGCCCAGTGTCACATGTCCCGGTGTCCTGTGTCCCCACGCATGTCCGGGTGGTGTCTCATGACTGCGTGTCCTGGCGTTGCGTGTCCCAGAATTCCACATCCCGGTGTCACATGTCCCAGGGTTGTTTGTCATGGAGTGGCGTGTCCCAGGATTGCATGTCCCAAGATTTCTGCATGTCCCAGGATCACACATCCTGGCATTCCATGTGCTGGTGCCATATGTCCCAGCATTGTTTGTCACAGTGTCACACGTGTCCCAGGATTCCATGTTCTGGCACTGTGTGTCCCAGCACTGCCATGCAGGTGAGATGTGATTTTCGAGGGAAATGGGTTTTTCAGGCTGGACAGCCCATACCCAGGGGTGTCCCAGGATTCCATATCCCAGAACTGCACGTTCAACTGCTGCCTGGCCCAGTGTCACATGTCCCAGTGTCCTGTGTCCCCATGTACGTCCAGCTGGGTGTCTCATGACTGCGTGTCCCAGAATTCCACATCCCGGTGTCACATATCCCAGCACTGTTTGTCATGGAGTGGCGTGTCCCAGGATTGCATGTCCCAAGATTTCTGTGTGTCCCAGAATTCCACATCCCGGTGTCACACGTCCCAGCACTGCTTGCCATAGTGTCCTATGTCCCAGCACTGTTTGTCATGGAGTGGCGTGTTCCAATTTTGCGTGTCCCAGGATCACACATCCTGGCATTCTATGCACTGGTGCCACATGTCCCAGGGTTGTTTGTCACAGTGTCACACATGTCCCAGGATTCTATGACCTGGCATTTTGTGTCCCAGCATTGTCGTGCAGGTGAGATGTGATTTTCGAGGGAAATGGGTTTTTCAGGCTGGACACCCCATACCCAGGTGTGTCCCAGGATCCCACATCCCGGGACTGCACGTTCTGGTGACTGCCTGTGTCCCTGTCCAGTGTCCCAGTGTCCTGTGTCCCCATGCATGTCCAGTTGGGTGTCTCATGACTGCATGTCCTGGTGTTGCGTGTCCCAGAATTCCACATCCTGGTGTCACATGTCCCAGCACTGTTTCCATGGAGTGGCGTGTCCCAGGATTGCATGTCCCAAGATTTCTGTGTGTCCCAGAATTCCACATCCCGGCGTCACATGTGCCAGCACTGTTTGTCATGGAGTGGCGTGTCCCAGGATTGCGTGTCCCAACTCTGCATGTCCCAGGATCACACATCCTGGCATTCCATGTGCTGATGCCACATGTCCCAGCGTTGTCTGTCACCGTGTCACACGTGTCCCAGGATTCCATGACCTGGCACTGTGTGTCCCAGCACTGCCGTGCAGGTGAGATGTGATTTTCGAGGGAAATGGGTTTTTCAGGCTGGACACCCCATACCCAGGGGTGTCCCAGGATCCCATATCCCAGTGCCACATGTCCCAGCACTGCTTGTCATGGAGTGGCGTGTCCCAACTCTGAGTGTCACAGGATTGCATATCCTGGCATTCCATGCACTGGTGCCACATGTCACAGGGTTGTTTGTCATAGTGTCACACATCCAAGGATTCCATGATCTGGAATTTTGTGTCCCAGCATTGCCATGCAGGTGAGATGTGATTTTTGGGGGAAATGGTTTTTTCAGGCTGGACACCCCATACCCAGGGGTGTCCCAGGATCCCACATCCCAGTGCTGCCCAGCCAGGGTCACCCAAGCCAGCCCTGCCTGTCACCCTGCTCCATTTCCACACTCTGTGGCTCATCCCAATGCTGTACATTCCACTGCTTATCCCAGCACTCGGTGTCTCAACACAGGCTTTCCTCTGCTGGGAACAAAGCCTCAGGTTTGGTACTCCTCGGCCTCATTTTGGGAGAAAAAAGGTCTGTTTAGGGCCGTTTCCCTGCTGTAGGGCAGGAGCTGGCTTTTCCCTTTGCTGGCAGAGGCTCCAGTCCAGAGATGATCCCACAGGAGATGGAGAAGATGTGATCCCAGCACGCCAGTGCTTCATCCCCATCCCCAGATCCCCGAAAAAATCTCCCAGATTTGAAAGCACCCAGGAATATTCCTGCAGGCATCCACGCCTTTAAGCACCCATCCTTTTGTTGCCACTTGGGTCCCAGGACAGGAGGACCCAGGGAATGGTGACCCCCAGTTGTCCATCCTCACGCCAATCCCTTTCCCAGCCCAAATTTGCAGGGCGTTGCAAAATCCCCTGAGCCCCTCCAGAGACCCCAGACTCTCAGCCTGTTTACACAGCTGCAGGATAACCAACAGCCCTTCCCCCTCTTGCCTTTGCTCCAGCGTTTCCCCAAATTCAATCCCAATTCTGGTCAGGGTGACAGGAAAGGCCAAAGCATTAGGGCAGAAAATGGGGGTTTGTAGAATGTTTAATGGAGCCCCCAAAATCTTTGTCCAGGTGTGGCCACTACATTCCCATGGCATCCTAAGATTCAGCTTTGAGCAGTGTCACTGGCTGATTTGGGAAAAAAAAACCACCCAAATTTGGCTCCAGGAGTCACAGCCAGATGGAATTTTTGAGGGAAATAGGGACTCTGGGCTCAATGCACCATCCAATTCCATAAAATTTTGTGCTTGGGAGTGAGAAGGTGGAAACCCAAATCTGCCCTGGCAGAAGGGTCTGGGGCTGCACTCGGGGATGCTGCAGATGGGGATGGTGCCAAGGGAGACTGAGGAGAAGCCCCAAATAGGGGGGAAAAAAGGGGTGGGGAGAGGGGATGGGGTGTCCTTTGCACCCCAATGCCAAAAATCAGGGAGAAAATCCAGGAGCATCCTGGCCCCACAGAGCCCATCACCCATCCTGCAATCTCACACCACAGCTGCTGCATTCCCCTTCCCAGGGATAACTGGGAAGGGAAAAAAATCCCAATTACAGCTGGATTTACAGCCCAGGGAATGAAACATAAATCTCTCCCCCACCCCCGCCATCCATCCACTTCCCAGCCAAATAATCTCCTCCAGATGTTGCCCATGAGAACACCAGGATGACAAATTCCAGCCAGAAGACTTTTGGAGGGGGTCCCCTGCATCCCCACATCCCAAGGAGAACCCCAAAAATTCCTGGTAAAGTTATTTTCCCATCAGGATTTAGGGTTTTTAAAAGGTGATATGGGAGTGATGCAGGAGATATCACCACGTCCCCTTTGGTATTTTTTGGGTGACACCAATGGTGTGTCCCAGGTGGGGACAAAGATTTTGGGGAGGGAATGAGAGTTTGTGACACCTCAAACAACAGATGTTTGGCCATTCCCCATAACACAGACACCAGACAGGAAACACCAATGGGACTGGGATGGAAAGGTGCAAAATGTGGCTGGGAGATGAAAAATAAGCAAAAATCCCCCTCAATTTGGGATGAGCTTGGAGTGGCAGCACTTACGGGACCTCATCTCCCATGGATACCCGAAGCTTTCCCAGCCATGGATGCCCTGAGAATCCCTTGTTTCCCTCACCCATGGGTGGCCTGAATTTTTGGAGCTTCCTCAACATTTCTTTTGCCCATGACTGACCTGAGTTTTGGGAGATTCCGAACATCCCTCGCCCGTGGGTGACTCCAGCACCCCATGGATACCCCGAGCTTTCCCATGGATGCTTAGAGAATCCCTCACTTCCCTCACCCATGGGTGACCTGAGTTTTGGGAGGCTCCTCAACATCCTTCACCTGTGGGTGACTCCAGCACCCCACGGATACCCCGAGCTTTCCCTACCATGGATGCCCTGAGCACCCCTTGCTTCTCTCACCTGTGGCTGGCCTGAGTTTTGGGAGGCTCCTGAGCATCCCTTGCCCATGGGTGACCTGAGTTTTGGGAGATTCCATGACATCCCTCACCCATGGGTGACTCAAGCATCCCATGGATACCCTGAGCTTTCAGGGAGAAAACCCAGGAGCATCCTGGCCCCACAGAGCCCATCACCCATCCCACAATCTCGCCCTTTGTGGGTGAAAAGGAGTGCCCTTTGCCTGTGGGTGGCCCCAGAACCCCTCACACATGCTGGCAATGGGGCAGGACAGGCTCAGTGCCCACCGAGCCCCCTCCCTGCCCCCTCCTGCCTGTCCCCAAACCCGGCGGCCCCGAATCCCGCTGCGGCCCCGAATCCCGCTGCTGCCCCGCAGCTTTTGTCTGCAGCTCCCGGCCCCAGCCTCAATGGATCCATTCATCTCTCGCTGCATCCGCTCGGGGGGATCGCAGCGGGAGGAACAGGCTCAGCCTGCCCCAGCACCACAATCCCACTGCTCCCAGGCTTCCCTGGAGCGTCCTCGGTGCGAGGGCTGCAGCACCCAGGGGACACTGCGGGGTCCTTGGAGCATCCAGGGGACACTGCGGTGTCCTGGACCATACCAGGGGAGCAACTGCGGGGTCCTTGAGGAGCATCCAGGACACTGGGGGTCCTGGAGCATCCAGGGGACCTGGGGATCTGACATCAGGGACACAGCGGGTCTGGACCATCCAGGGACACTGTGGGGTCCTGGACCATCCAGGGGACACTGTGGGGTCCTGGACCATCCAGGGGACACTGTGGGGTCCCTGGAGCATCCAGGGGACACCAGCACACCCAGCTCCCGTCCTGCTGACATCCCCTGCCCTCTGCCAGGGCTCTGAGCACCATCCCTGGGGCTCTGGTATCCCAAAGGCTCTGGGACCCCAAGGGCTTAAAGATCCTTAGGGGCAAGAGATCCCCAAGGCTCCAGGACCCCCAGGGCTCAAGGATCCTCAGGGCTCCTGGATTCCGAGGGCTCTAGTATCCCAAAGGCTTCAGGACCCCCAGAGCCCAGAGATGCCCCAAGGCTGTTTTTGATTTTTCCTTAATATTTTCCAGGCAGGGAAGGAAGGCGGCACTGATGGGGGGCAAATCCCACATAAACCAAAAAATCCACACATTAGTACAGGAGGAAGGAGGAACTGCTGTGGCCCGAGGATGCTGAGCTTCGAGTGAGCCCCCACGCCAGAAAAATCCCCCCATTCCTCTTGTGTCCTTAAAACCTCCAGGATCCCCTGAGTTCCAGGACCCACAGAGCCCCGAGATCCCCAAAGCTCCGTCTGGGACCCCCAGGGCTCTGGGAACCCCAAAGCCAAGAGATCCCCAAGGCTCCAAGATACCCCAAAAGGCCCCAAGATCCACAGGGTGAACACACAGTTGCCAAAAATCACCAGAAAAAGAGGCAAACCAGGAAGGGGCACATCACCCCTTCCCCTCCCCCTCCTCCTCAGACTCCCTCCCCACACTGCACCCCCTTTCTCCCCAAACTCCGACACAGGAGAGAGACGGAACACGACGCAACAGGATCCCGATCCCGACCCCTTCCTCCCTTATCCCTCCTCTTCCTCCATCCAGGATGCACCGGGCACTTCCCCCTGGGTTCCTCTTCCCTCCCAAGCTCCCGCCAGCGACTTCAAGGAAGGAAAACTAATGAAAAGCAGCTGCTGGGAATTCCAGAAGGATGATGAATGCGCCTCAGTCCCGGAACAATCCCAGGGCTGAGCAGAGGCGCCCCGAGCACTTACTTCATCGCTTTAATTTGGGAATCGTGTTGGAAAAGGAGGGAGGAGGGAGAATTGGGGGGTGTTGGGGGGGGAGGAGGAGTGGAAACCTCCTGTAGGTCTACAAACCCCGCCCGCAGGGTAATTAGCCGAAGAGCATAATTAAGGACGGATAAAGGCATCACTGTGGGATGCGGAGCAGGCCGGGAGGTCTCGAGTAGGAAACTGAGGCACGGGGAGGGCTCAGAGCCGGGAAGCACTGGATAAACGCAGCAGCTGCACAGAGCGACGCGGACAAGCCAAAAAGTGTGAAAAAAATCGTGGTTTTCCTTAATATTTTCCAGGCGGGGAAGGAAGGCGGCGCTGCTGGGGGGCAAATCCCACACAAACCAGAAAATCCCGTATTAGTACAGAAGGAAGGAGGAACTGCTGTGGCCCGAGGATGCTGTGCTTCAATTGAGCCCCCACGCCAGAAAAATCCCCCCATTCCAACACCTCCATCCGCATCCCAATGCCAAAACCCTCCACGCTCTGCCAGAACCGCCAGCAAGACCCGCCCGGTTTTTGGAGCAACCCCTTTTCCTGCCAAAAATCCGTATTTTAATCATTTTCCTTGGCAGCAGTGCCGTTAAGGATCTATTTTCTTTAGGAGACAGATACGGCTCTGTATCCTCGGGAATTCATCGCAGGAGTGGTGCAAAAAAAGCCAGAATAAGCCCAGGTTATGGATTTTTCCCTCATTTATTTTGGGATTGTAGCCTGCAGAGGCGCATTAATTACACCAACGTGCATTAATTACACCAGCATGGTGTCGGGAGAGCTGTTTGGATGGAATTCCATGCCTGAGGAAGGTTTGGATTTATTTAAATCCTCGCCTCCAGACTCGAATTCCTGGGGTTAAACTGGTTTTTTTGGGAATGATGCCAATCCTGTGCATGGTCTCAGCTTGGCTGCTCTGGCAGCGCCTTGCCTGGTTCCCATCCGTTTCCCAAACAGGAGAAAAACGCTGGGATGAGATTTTACCCATCCCATTCCGGGTTTGGGATAAAACCCATCAACCCCACACGATCCTGATGGAATAGGTCTGGTATCATGGCAGAAGGGATTTGCATCCATCCAACTCATGCATGTCCAGAGCTTTTCCTTTCCATCCCACATTGTGTTGTTGCCAATGATTCCAAGAAGCCAAACACAACCTCGGGGGTCCCCAATTCCTGATTCCCCACGAGGAAAACTGATGAAAAATGCTGCTCCAAACAGCAATACCATCATTAGATCCCAACAAATTCCTTCACCATAGGAGCAGAGCCCCAAAAATACTCCCCAGACAGAAACTGCCAGGAAAGTGATCCTGGGGATCACAGACACTTCCCAAATTTTCAGATCCCATTTGGAAATAACCCAGGAGCAAAGTGAATTCACACAGACTGAAGGGCAGGAGAATCCATCCTTTGGTGCTGGGTGGGTTGGCACAGTGATGGGGCTTCTCCTGGTTTGGAGTGTGGGAAGGTGTTGTGTGTAACCAGAGTCCTAAATATCTCCCAGATTTCCATAGATTTCCCAGATTTCTAAAGATTTTGGAGTGGAGAAATTCAGAAAGCACTGCTTTCCTGCCCAGTGTTCCAAAAAACATCCTCCAGTTGTTTGGCTGCTGTCAGAGTAATCCTGGTATCCACAGATCCACCGCCTTCCTGGCCACGTCCTCAAAGAGCATCTCTGAGGAGATTTATTTGGGTTTTTTTTCTCCAAAACTTCTTTTCCATGCAGTTCAATCCACGGCTACAAAATACGACGATGGATGCCATGGCCACCGGGATCAGCTCACTTCGTCCAACACAAGGGCAAAAAAGAAGAAGGAAAAAAAAAAAAGATGGTTCCCAAGGCAGCCTATGCCTTTCTGTTCCCAGATGTTGCAGTATGGGATTGAAGAGGCTCAGGGTTGGATCCAGTATGGGATCAGGGATGCTGTGTCCAGATTGATCTGGTACAGGACCGAGAATTCTCTTCCCAGATGTTGCAGTATAGGATTGAAGAGGCTGAGCCTGGATGGATTCAATGTGGAATCAGGGATGCTGTGCCTGGACGGATCCAGTATGAGATCAGGGTGCTGTGCCTGGATGGATCCAGTATGAGATCAGGGATGCTGTGCCTGGATGGATCCAATAGGGAATCAGGGATGCTGTGCCTGGATGGATTCAACAGGGAATCAGGGATGCTGTGCCTGGATGGATTCAATAGGGAATCAGGGATGCTGTGCCTGGATGGATCAGGAACAGGACCGATGATGTTGAGCCTGGCCGGATCCAATATGAGACCAAGGAGGTTGTGCCCAGCAGGATCTGGGTTGGGATTAGGGATGCTGCACCCAAATGGATCCAGTAGAGGATCAGCAATGCTGTGCCTGGCTGAATCCACACCAGGATCGAGGATGCTCTGTGCTGCTGTTTTCTGTTTTGGAGTTATCTGAGGATGCTGAGCCTGGCCAGATGTGGTACAGGATCAGGGTGCTGTGCCCAGATGGATCTAATATGGGATCAGGGACACTGTGCCTGTCCAGTTGCACTGCACAATGATGTCCTGGGATCTGGGGGATCCCTGTGCTGCTCTTCTGGTGGGAGCTTCTGGAAGGGGGATTGGTGATGGGTACAGAGCTTGGCTGCTCTCCGTGGGATCCGGTGAGGCCTCACCCGGCAGCATCACAAAATTCACTCAGGCCCCCCCAGCATCCCCAGCTTCCCCCCCGCACACCCCTGGCTCCATGCAGAGCCCCAGTTTGTCGGGATTCAGCCTCCATCCACGCTTTCCCAACCCCAGTCAACCCTCTCAAACATCTGGGAGTCGACACCCGCTCCAGCCCCCGTTAATTAATCCCTTTTCTGGGATTCATTAAATCATCATTAGTGGCCGCTTGTGACGGATCCCAACCCCAATCCCTTCTCATTATCCTGGATTCCTCGCCAATGTTTGGCAGCGCGGTCAGTTGAGCTTCATCCCCATATCAAAAGAATATTGGGAATAAACCTAATCAGCCCGCCGCCAAACTTCCCCGGGGGGATTCGTTAAGTCTGTGTGCCCTCCCCATCCCAGGATTTGCACTTCATGGCCACCCCAACCAGTTGCTTCCAGGAAAGCAAAACTAGGAAAACCCTTAAAGAATAATTTAGAAAACTCTCCTGCAAACCAGAAGAATTCTGCAGATTTCAAAACGATTATCGGATCGCCAACATATGTTACCATATACGTTCCACATGGGAAGCCAGATCCTACAATTCCATGTAAATATACGTGAAAGCTCACTGAAGGCAAGAAAACACCTGGACAATCAGCAGTGAGGTGTGATGCTCCAAGCCGCGGGATGCAGTGGGACCGACTGCTGCGTCAGCATCCCTCTCCTCCCCGAAGGCTAGGACCCCCGGGGGGCGGAGAAATGGTCCCTCGGGGGGGGGCTGAGAATTCACTCGAGGGGGCTGAGAATCCCCCCAGGGGGTTCGAGAATGCCTCGCGCAGGAGGCACTGTAGGTCGCAGATAGGGAACACCGTTATATCCTAATCATCATACCCTAAAATTACTTTAGGATGCCGCACAAGAAGCTGAGTGGGATTGTTTTTGGGGGTCGAGGACTGCTGACTTGTAGTAGGGAGGAGGTGGCTGCCCCTCTCGCGTCCCCCCCAGTGATTGCTCGGCTCAGAATTTGCTTAATCACTTCTCCCCCCGCGGCCAATGTTGGCCCATTAACGGCTTTAAAACCACTTTATAAATGAAAAGAGCGGCAACTCAGGGCTCGAGTTCGGTCCGGAGTGAGCGCCCCCAATACCCCCACCCCACCAGAGTCCCCTAGAACGCCAAAGGCGAACCAAAAACAAAAGGAAATAAAAATAATTCTCTTGAGTTTTCTTAACGTCAGGGTGGCCGCTATCCTGACAGACGGGCTGCGAGGCTTAGGGAGAGTCTGAACACCCCCAAAAGGTGGTGGGATTAAGGGAGGTGCAGGGGGGCACTTACGGTGCGGGCTCCGCCGGGGGAGAGGGCTCCGGTTGCGAGGTAGGGGCTGCCACAGCTCGGGGAAGCATCAGGAAGGGTATGCCAGAGATAGGGGGGGCCCTTATAAAAAACCCCCCATCTGCCGTCTGACCACTGGGAGAGAAGGAAGGGGGAATTGTCAGAGCGGAGGGGCCGGGGGATTGCACCGGGGGGGCGGTGAAGTCCTCGGGGAGCCAAGCCCTGGGGGAGGTCCCCGTATTCCCTTCGGGGGTCCTCCACTTCGGGAGGGTAAGGGCGCCCAAGGTTTGGGGGGTTCCTTGGTTCTCGTGGATAGGGTGTTCTGCTACTTGGGGGGTGCGGAGTAGTCCTCCGTGGCCCAAGCACTTGGGAGGTCTTCGAATTTTTTAGGGTCCCCACTCGGGAGGGGTCCCAGAGAAGACCCTCTAGGGAGTGCCCAATGGGGGTGCCTTAGTTCTTTTTGGGGGGTGTCCCTTGCTGCTGGTGAGCGCCGGACCCGCGGGACGGGGACCTCGGCTGTACCGGGAGATCCCGGGATGGAGAGTCCGGTGCCGGCACTCCCCGAGAGGACCCAGCCCCTGGGGGTGCCCCGAACTC
This sequence comes from Malurus cyaneus samueli, assembly GCA_009741485.1. Taxonomy (NCBI): domain Eukaryota; kingdom Metazoa; phylum Chordata; class Aves; order Passeriformes; family Maluridae; genus Malurus; species Malurus cyaneus. The sequence continues at coordinate 111,732 of VKON01002124.1, forward strand.
GTGGAGCGATGGGGGCACCGATCCATCCGGGGGAGCGAACCGGGGCCGGTTTGGGAGGAGAGGGCGGAGACCATTGGGGCCGGGGGAGTGGGAGAGAGGGACACAACGGGAGGGCAGACAAGGGGAGGGACCAGGGGAGCTGAAACTGGGGGACACGCGGATGGGCACACGGAGGGGGCGATGGACACGAGGAGTGGGGACATGGCTGGGGGATCAGGGGGACGGTGACACCAGGGAAGAAAACACGGCGGGCGGGATACGAGAGAGTGGGGACACGGTGGGGGAAATCGCGTGGGGGGTGAGGAACGATCGACGCGGGAGAACACTGTGGAGACACTGGGGGACAACGGGGGGGACATCCGGGCAGAACCATGCGAGGAGAACGGGGGCACACAAGGGGACCCGCCCCAGCCGGGGCGCAAACAAAGAAATTGGCGTAATGTCGCTGTCCCCGGGGGATGGGGGGAGCAGGGGGCAAGGGTAGATGACCAGGTGGAGGGGGGGTCCGGTACCTTCCCTCCAAGAGGAGATCCGCGGTCTGGAACTTTCCCTGGGTCGGCGGGGGCCGCTTCCGCCTTGCGGGAGAGGCGTGAGCGGAGAACGGGCTCGGCGGGGGAGCGCCCTCCTCCCGGCTCCCACGCCCACCCGCTCACCTCGGGGCCGGGCCGACCCGGGCGGGGGCCCCCCGGTTCTCGGTCTCGCTGACCAACGAGGACTTGAAGCTCGTCCAGGCTCTCCCCGTGGGTCATGCCGCGCCCTCGGCCGCTCTTGTCTTGCTGCTCCTCGCCTCAGGTCTGGAAGCGATGAGCTCGTCTGGCGCCCCAAGTCGTTCTTCCCCCCGTCGGTCCACTGACGGCGTCGATGGGGTCCCCGCACCCGGCCCCGCCGACCTCCGCCGGCGCCGCCGCCGGCTCACACCGCCCGGAGGGTCGGGAATGGAGCGCGGGGCGGCGGGAGGCGGGAGGAGCGGATGCGAAACCAGACGACGCAGGGCCGGGCATGGGGCCGCACGCCCCGCCGCCCGGTGACCGCTCCGCGCTGGTGCCCGCGCCGAGTCCGCAGCGGCCCGCGGCAGACCGCCCCGCAGCGAGTCGTCCGCCGGCCCCGGCCGCTGCCAGCCGGAACCGCGCGATGGCGAGCGCCCTGCCGCTGCCTCCGCACGAGGAGCCCAGCGGGGGCGACGGCCGGCCCCGCCGCCTACGAGACTCGGGGCGAGCGGGGCGGCGGGTCCGCCCCCGCGCGGCCGTCCGTCCGCCTCTCCCCGCGCGGAGCGGCCCGCCGCCCCGGGGAAGTTTCCCCAGGAGCGACGGGCTCTCTGAGAATCCGACCCCTCCCGCTGTTCCCCTTCCCCACTGTCCACGCCACACAGTCCCGGCAGCCGACACTTCTCCCTTCTTTGTTTCCGCCGGGGCTGCGGCGGGCCACTTGTCGTGCCCCCCGTCTCACCTCGTGTGTCTGCGTTCACCCCGCACCCCGGTCCAGTTCTCGACGGTGTGCTCCGCATGTCGTGTCTCACCCGCCCACGCCCGGTTCTTGTACTCCACACCGTGTCCAACTGTCTCGTTCACGCCGCGTGTTCCTCTCTGGTCCTCGTCCCTGATTGCCCCGTCCTTTCCCACTACGTGTCCTACGCCTCCTGGTGCCACCGCGATTGTCCCCAGTTTCGCTCGCCGTGTCCTCCCCTTGTTGCCCTCCGTTGTGTGTCCTCTCCCCACTCCCCGGCCCTGGTCTCGCACTCTCCTTACCCAAACGGCCCCTGGTTCGTCCCCACGGTGGATCGGTGCCATCGCTCCAGAGGTACGTGGCACCCGGGCTGGGTACCTTCGGGGAGTGCCGGCACCGGGACTTCTCCCGCGATCTCCCGTACAGCCAGAGTCCCGTCCCGCAGGTGTCGCGCTCACAGCCAGGCAGGGCACCCCCCAAAAAGAACTAAGGCACCCCCTGGGCACTCCTGAGGGTCTTTCTGGGACCCCTTCCGAAGTGGGGACCCCTAAAATCGAAGCCCACCCCAAGTGACTTTGGGCCCCAGCGGACGCTACCCGCCAACGCCCCCAAAGTGCAGAACACCTCCACATGAGAACAAGGCCCCCCAATTGCCTTAGGGCTTCTTACGCGCGAAGTGGGGACCCCAGGAAGGGGAACGGGGACACTCCCAGGACTTGGGCTCCCCGAGGACCTTCACCAGCCCCCCGGTGCAACCCCCGGCCACTCCGCTCTGCATTCCCCCTGTCTTCTCTCCCAGTGCGTAGACGGCAGATGGGGGGTTTTTTAAGGGCCCCCTATCTCTGGCGTACCCTTCTGATGCTTTCTCCCGAGCCTGTGGCAGCTGCCCTACCTTCGCAACGAGCCCTTCCCCGGCGAGCCGCACCGACTAAGTGCCCCTGCACCTCCTTATCCCACACTTTTGGGGAGTGTTTCAGCACTCTCCTAAGGCTCGCAAGCCCGTCCTGTCAGGATAGCGGCCACTGACGCTAAGAAAAAACTCAAGAGAATTTATTTATTTCTTTGTTTTTGGTTCGCTGTTGACCGCGTTCTTAAGGGGGGGACTCTTGGTGGGTGGAGAGAGTTTGGGGGCCCCTCGGACGACCTCGAGTCTCTGAGCTGCCCGCTTTTCTCATTTGAAAAGGGTTTAAACAAGGTTAAATGGGCCAACTTGGCCGCGGGGGGAGACGTGATTAAGCAAGCCGAACTCGGAGAATGGACGGGGGGGACCGGGAGAAGGGGGCGGCCAGCCCCTCCCCTATACATAGGCAGCAGTCCCTCGCCCCAAAACATCCAGCTCAGCTTTTTGTTGCGGCTCTAATAGCAATTTTAGGGTTTGATGTTATTTTCGGAATAAACGTTGGTTCCATCTGCGCACTACAGTAGCCTCCTGGGAGGATTCTCGACCCCTGGGGGATCTCTTCAGCCCCCCCCAGTGATTCGTCAGCCCCCGAGCAGGGAATTCTCGGCCCCCCGGGGGGTCCTCTCCTCAGCCTTCGGGGAGGGGAGGGATGCGGACCAGGCAGTGGTACCCACTGCATCCCGGGCTGGAGCATCACACCTCACTGCTGATTGTCCAGGTGTATTTCTTGCTTCAGTGATGCTTTTCCACGTATTTTCTCTCCGGATCTGTAGGATCTGCGTTCCCATGTGGAACGTATATGGGATAACAATAGTTGTGGCGTCGATAATGTTTTGAAATCTCAGAATCTGTCTGGTTTGCAAGGAGAGTTTTCAATATTTTTAAGGGTTTTCCTAGTTTTGCTTTCCTGGAAGCAACTGGTTGGGGTGGCCATGAAGTGCAAATCCCGGGATGGGGAGGGCACATAGACTTAACGATCCCGGAGTTTTGCCGGCGGGCTGGATTAAGGTTGTATTCCCAATTTGTCACTTTTGGGATTACGAGGTTTTGGGGATGAAGCTCAACTGACCGCGCTGCCAAACATTGGCGAGGAATCCAGGATAATGAGAAGGGATTGGGGTTGGGATCCGTCACAAGCGGCCACTAATGATGATTTAATGAATCCCAGAAAAGGGATTAATTAACGGGGGCTGGAGCGGGTGTCGACTCCCAGATGTTTGAGAGGGTTGACTGGGGTTGGGAAAGCGTGGATGGAGGCTGAATCCCGACAAACTGGGGCTCTGCATGGAGCCAGGGGTGTGCGGGGGGGAAGCTGGGGATGCTGGGGGGGCCTGAGTGAATTTTGTGATGCTGCCGGGTGAGGCCTCACCGGATCCCACGGAGAGCAGCCAAGCTCTGTACCCATCACCAATCCCCCTTCCAGAAGCTCCCACCAGAAGAGCAGCACAGGGATCCCCCAGATCCCAGGACATCATTGTGCAGTGCAACTGGACAGGCACAGTGTCCCTGATCCCATATTAGATCCATCTGGGCACAGCACCCTGATCCTGTACCACATCTGGCCAGGCTCAGCATCCTCAGATAACTCCAAAACAGAAAACAGCAGCACAGAGCATCCTCGATCCTGGTGTGGATTCAGCCAGGCACAGCATTGCTGATCCTCTACTGGATCCATTTGGGTGCAGCATCCCTAATCCCAACCCAGATCCTGCTGGGCACAACCTCCTTGGTCTCATATTGGATCCGGCCAGGCTCAACATCAT
>VKON01002126.1:8323-23334 GCA_009741485.1 Malurus cyaneus samueli
CTTCTGCTTTTGCTGTGTGCTACACTAAAATGCCTGATTTCGTGGGACTAGGTTACTCCTCTACCCTCTGGGCCTGGCCTTACTTCTTCACACGAGTCCACTGCAGCTGTCAGGACACAGGCAGGCCATCTCGCTTCTTCAGTGCCATTGACATTTTCTTAAATTCATTCCTCTCTTAAATTGCATGTTTCCCTCTTTTAAAAGGGTGACAAGTAAAATTCAATACCAAATACATTATTTAGTGTCTAGGTAAAATGCATTCCTAAAAATGCAGCCTTATCAAAAAGGCTCTTAAATGCATGGAGTTAAAAATCCAAGCAAATGTCCTTGAATGTCTATATGCACAGCTCTGGAGAAAAGACCAGGGATAGCACATGAAGCAACAATTGCTAAAATGTGATAGGGCTAAATATAGATTAACTCAAATTTCATTTTAAGGTACACAACACATAGTCAAAAAGCATGAGTTACCTCCCCACTTACCTAGTTGTCTACTTTCCTTATTAAATGTACTTAACAAAATCTGTTAGTTACACATTTTTAAATGGGATTATCCCAGTTTCTTTGTGGCAATATGATAAAATTGGATAATTAGGTCCCTCTTCCTAGCCTGCCAGCAAATTCCGTGGTTACATAATACAACACTTCCAGGAAATATTATGTGATCGGTCCCTTAGAGTTTGAAAAACAGCGACAAAAGTGACGAAAAAGGCTTAAGCAAACACTATCTAGCAAAACATGGGAGCTGTGGGGCAGACTGCTAACATTAATTCAGTTTGCCCACAAACAATATCCTTCAACACCGTGTGAAAGTGGGATCTCTCCGGCAGCCTCTGACCATCCATCGGCACAAAATTCTGATTTTTCTCGTTAACGCACAAAAGGGTTGTAATTAATGACCTTAACTCTGCACCGAAATTACTATGTCCTTTTATACTCACGCACACGTAGCGCCTGCTTCCTTTATGCGCGCCGAGCCCCGGCACTGACATGCCAGCAAAACGTTAACAGCTCCACACCCACACACGCACACGCCCCACCTCCCCCCAGGCTTCCTCCCATGACGCCACTCAGAGTGCGCATTCCTACCTTCAGTGCAGAGCGGTAAGAGGATCATCTGGTCGAGGCGAAGCGGGTAAGGACAGGCAAGAAGCAACGTCCCACTTGTCCGGGAGCAGAGTAAGCTGGTGTGAGGGAGCACGTAACAACACGAAAAGATGTGTTAGTAGGTCAGAACTACGGACGGAGGCATGCAGGCATGCAGGCACTCTTATGGCCGATCGGCTGGCCTGTCAGTCATCTGCAAGGAACACCAATAACACCCCAATCCACGCTGAGCATCTCGGGGGCTGGCCAATGGAGGCTGCCGGGGGTGGGGACAACTTCCGCCCCTTGTCCGCCTGGGCTGTTAATGTGTAACGACAGTCTAGCGTGCGGGTAACTTGTATAACCTCCAGCGGCAGCAGTGGCGTCAGTAAAGCGGGGCCGGGCTGGCATTATGTACAGCTCTAGCAAGCTGGAAAAGGGTGTGGAAAGGGTTGGTTCTTAGTCCATATTTTGCGGGAGCGGTGGATCGTGCATGGTGGGTTCCGCGCCCACGAAAGGCTTCCGTGAGGGCCTAGTGGTGGCTCGTCCTGCGTGCGCGCTGCGTGGAGAGGGCTTTTGCCAACTATCTAAGGTTGCAAGAGGTTTGGAGTGCGTCAGTTTATAGGGAAAATTAATTCGACCTGTATCTCTCACAGCTTACAGTTTACTTGGTATGTAGTGTATTCTGTGTATCTGCACCAGAAATGTAAAAATAAAGATTCTGATCTGACAGCACCTATTATTCAAAGTATATAACCAGACTGAAAAACGTGTTTCGAAGGACAGTCTCTGCTGCCATCTACCAGGCATATGGGTAACCTTAACTAATTATACTTAACCCTTTGACTTTGCAAACAAATATTAAAAGAGAAAAAAAAAAAAAAGCTTGCATGAATTTATAGGCTGACTCAGTGTTGGTGTGTTCCTGCTGCTCATACCACTTGACATTTGTGCTATGAGCTACAAAGCTTAACTGTATGCATCAGAGTACAGCCAGAGTTTTCTTTTACTGTCTCAGGATGAAAGATTTATATATCTTCTTCCAGATTTCATTGCCACTCTCATCCTAGTGCTGAAAATACTCAAAGTGAGAATATTTGGGCGAACCCATTTTACATTGTTCTAATCCCACTTGCCATAACAAGGTAATTTCTCAAAAGGGACTTGATTGCCTGCAGTTCAACATCCTCGCAAAACCTAAATCATCTTCTCTTTGCAGATATGCAAAAAAAGGAAGACTAATAAGAAGTCGGTGTGTTTGACCCTGTTTTAACCTCGTTTATAAAATTACATTGTCAGCAAGAATCCCAACTCCGTCAAATTGTTGAAAACAAATTTGATTTCATGTATATGTTACTTCATAATTTTTCCTTGCAGGTTATCACTTTTTTTTTCTTCCCACAATAAAATTGAAGAAACAGAGAAAAATCTAATTAAATTTAATTCTAGAGCAAAAATTATTCATTATTTTCATCCTGTTAAACACTTCTACCAATACACAGCCTCCCTATAGATGCCCTGTTATATTATACTGTATCATGTTTTTAAATATTCAATGAGAATAGCCCTCGAGCAAAATATTTTGGACGAAAACAGAACCACATGAAGTTCTACAGAAGTTTTTTTTTTTTTTTTTTACAAAAAAAGGTTCCCCTGGGGAGAACAACCTCAATGTCCCAAGTATTCGAGGGCTGAGCAGCTAAAAAGCACTTGGCAGAAAAGGACCTGGAGTCCTGGAGACACAAGTGTAACATGAGACCAGCAAGTGCCCTTGCTGCAAAGAGGTGAGTGGTTATCCTGGGCTGCATTTAGACCAAAATTATGCTCAGCAGTCAAAGGAGGTTATTCTTTACGTCTCCTCACATTGGTGAGGCCACACCAGGAGTCCTGTGTCTCATTTGGAGCTCTCCAGTACAAGAGAGACATGGACATACTGGAGAGAGTCCAGCACAGGTCCACTAAAATGATGAACAAGACTAAGGATCTCTTCTATAAGGTAAAGCTTATGAACCTGTAATTGTTAGTGTAGAGAAGCTCATGGGGATCTTATTCAACCCTGTATATTAATACCTGCACAGGAGAGGGTTAAAGATGATGGAGCAGGTTTCTTTAATGGTTGTTTTCGGTGAAGAACAGAAAAAGGGCAAATAGGCAACAAACCGAAAATGCAGGGACGGTTGGTTTATACAGTGAGCATCAGGAAACACTTTTTTTACTGATGAAGAAGGGTAGGTTAGATGCGGCCAAAAGCCAGGCCCCCCCAACAACCTGCTCGTCTGCTCTCCCCCACACCTGCATGGGCAGAGTAGAGGGGAAAAAAGATTAAACAAAAGGGGTCATGAGGTGAGATAAGGAACAGGGAGGAAACATTTGGATGGGACAAAACACGGCCACTTAAGTTACAAAGTGAATTTATTTATAACAAGTCAGAGGGAGAATGAGACATAAAATAAAACCCTCAAGGCACTATCTTCTCTTCACTCCTCTCTCCCTTCTCACCGACAGTGAGGCGGGCGAAACAGGGTATGGGTTGGTCAGTTCATCACCGGATCGATCTGTGGCTGCGAAGCAGAAGTCCTTCCTGCGTTGCTGTGGGGTACCTCCACAGGAAGCCATTTTGTGAACCTCTTGGCGTGGTATCCAATCTCAGTACAGCAGTCCACACAGCACCTGCTAACAATGTGAGTCCCTCCAATGGTAAGACAGTCGTCCCAGAATGCTGCACACATGGGGTCCCTTGACACTGGGTGCAGGCCCTAAGGCCAGGTGTCCATTCTCGGGAGCAAGGGCCTCTCTCCTCATCGGGTTCTCCCGCGGATCACAGCCCTTCTCCGTTTCCGGCCGTCGCCTATCCGGCGTGGGACCTCCGCTCCTCCACGCGCTGCGGGTGGATCTTCTGCACCACTCGTGGACCCCATTGGACTGCAGGAACAGCTCCACCATTGTCATCACCTAATGGCTGCAAAGGACTTCCTGGCTCCAGCGCTGAGAAACTCCATCCCCTCTCCCTCCTTCTCCACTGACCTTAGTGTCTGCATCCCTCACATATTCTCAGCCTCCTCCTCCTCTGGCAAAACCACTGTGTCTACCCCCTTTGTTTTGATTTCTTCTTAAATATGTTTTTACAGAGGCGTAACCACCATCTCCAGTTGGCCCAGATTTGGTCAGTGGCATGTCCATCATCCTCAGAGCCAACAGCAATTGGCTCTGCTGGACATGGTGGAAGCCTCCAGAAGCTTCTCACAGGAGCCATCTTTTTTGGCCCTCCCACTACCAAAACTGAGCCAATCAAAACCAACATAAACGTTGACTAAGTACTGGAATAGATTGCCCAGAGTTTTGGCCTCTCCCTCAGAAATATTCAAAAGCCTCCTGGACATGGTCCTGTGCAACTGGATCTAGGTGTCTGTGCTTGAGTGGGGGAGTTGGACCAGGTGACCTCCAAAGATACCTTCTAACCGCAACCATTCTGTGATTCTTTCCTAACAGAAGGCAAATTCAGAAACAAGATGAGTTAATTGAATACTTTTTAGTTTATCTGCCCCTGAACTTTTATCATACTTTTCTATGCCTTCCAAATAAATCTATGAATTAATTTATATTTATGTCCTCAAGTTATTCATTGTGCAAATCTAAGAAACTTTACTCACACTGATTTTCCTCTCTCTGCTCCTAATCTTCTAATATGTAGACTATGGAGCCTTGATAATGGTAACAGACTACAGAGCCCACCCTTACTAGAAAGGGGATTCATCAGCAGCCCAAGTTAGAGAGATCTACTGTTGCCTCCCTTTGTGGGCTGCATGGTCAGTTTGTTTGCCAAAGTTGTGCTTGCCAGTGGACACGCAAAAATAATTGACATGCTATTAGAAATTTCATAAGTGAGTGCTAGCAATGAGCTTGAAGATCTGTTTCCTCATTAATATTGGTGGTCTATTTAAGTCAAGTCTTAGGCAGCTTGTCCTGTAAACATTTCCCATACTGTACATGTTGTATTTAATATAATACAGTGAGAGTCCCCGGGACTGTAAAAAATTAAAGCAAACCTCAAAATTTCAGACAATTTTTTTAATTAAAAAGTCCCCTTTTTGTTTTTTTACTATAGAAAATATTTGTGATTAATCTGAACATATGAACATATATTTTTTACAATTTCTGGAAAGAATAAATGAAAGTGCCTCAAATCTGCCTTCATAGCTTAGATTATTGAAATATAGAAAGAAAGTCTCCAAGGCAATAATATCCTTCCTAGGTGGGTGTTGTAGGAGTACCCCCCTCTTCTCTCATAATCCAGAAGATGGATATGCAAGAAAACCCAGGCCCGGATAAAAGACCCACGAGGATTATCCTTGACGCCCAAGAGTGCTGAGCCTCCGACCAGGAATCAACATCTTGGATGGAGGATAGTTATGAGAGACATTAAAGAAAATATTATAACATGACCAAAGTGTCAGTTTTTGTTCTATAAAAAGATGCACAAAATTCTAAAAAGGCAGAGCCTCTCACACAACATGAAGAGTGTTTGAAGGACTCTCCTCAAGGCTGGACATGGACTTTGCAGTTACTTCTTCTGTGTACTGAGGGAAAGGATACCTGAGTGTATGCCCCACCACCGAACTGGTGTAATGATATATATAGTCCTAAGTTGTACCGATCCTTGCTAGCTGAATTATTAGTACCTTTATGTGTGCTGCATTCTTGAACTGCTGTACTTAGTCTACTTAGTGGTTTATTTTATTTATTTATTTTATTTTATTTTATTTTATTTATTTTATTATTTATTTATTTTATTCTGTTAGTATATAATTTACCACAAAACTCCTTACCTCCTTTTTTGGTTTTTTTGTGTGTCTAATAAACCATAATAATTTATCTTAGACCTAATTGCTATTATTAAAAGAATTTACCAAATGAGTCTGGTCCTGGGTGCTGGCTGCCCTATAAGCTAACTGCTGATTGCCAAAGCCTAGGCAAAAAGGCAGAAATCTAACTCCCATCTCTCATTAAGAAACAGGGGGTATATCTTGGAAATAATACTCAATGGAGTTTTCTCACCTATTTGCTTTTTACTTTCATCACTGATATAAATTCAGCTGTAAATCTGACCTATCTTTTTTCTCAGATTCACAGTAAAGACAAGCTACTGTATTTCATTACCTTAAAAGTAACGTGTTCAACATTCTACCAAATATATCTGATATTCCCTCCAAATCTCTATGTGTGTGCATGTAGGACAAGAAAATGAAAATCTTTAATTACGGTTTTTGATATTGCCGTAATCTACCTTTCCCACTTTATTTGTTACTATGCTTTGATATTTTCTGCTTTTCCTTTTTTACGCTTTCTTGTACCCTCTATGCATCCCCTCCCTTAGCCCCACATGCTTGTAATTCCTGAAGCTTGATATTCAGCTTAGTTTAGACTTTTGCTGCAAAGAGACATAAACATACCCAAGGAGAAGAGCAGTGTACCCTGTGCTAATCTTAACCAGACTCCAGCCTTTGGTGAAGCCTTCTGTCCAGAACATTCGTAATGTGTAAACTAGGCTCTGCCTCATCTGGGGATTTCATATGAGTGGGACATTACGTGCATTTGTTATAGTTTCTTATTGGGGAATCCTAGACTAGGTATGCTAATTCCTGAAACCTATAAAAAACTGTTATCCATGCTTACAAACGGGGGGCATTCTGCCATCAAGTTGTGCACGTGGATCCAAATACCGAGGGGTAAAACCCTTTTTTCCCCTTAACTGTGTGTCTGTGTCATTATTAAAAACTGCCCTTTCAAGGCAACAGATTTTCTGGCACCCCGGAAACGCGGACGAGAAGGAGGACATTCCTGCTTGGGATCGAGAGCAACTATCTTTTCCGTGCTACCTCTCCTTACCGCACTGGAGGGACAGCCCAGCCCGAGCTGAGACCGGAACCTTCAAAGAAATCCAACCAAGGCACGGGAAGGAGTAATAAAAGGGGTCGTATTTTGCTAGCAAAAGGCTGTGAGGTGGGTTTAGCCACGGGCCCTGTAAAAGGAGGGATTTCTTGTATAAGGAAATTTCCTTTCCCACAAGGGTGGAAAGAAGAGGACGCTCTCGCTGTATCTCACACAGAGCCTGAAAGCATCCAGGCTCAGTCAGCACGCATCTGAAAGTCAGGCTCGGTCTCTCTGCTGGGGTGCAGAGAACCAGCAAGGGCAGGTTTCTTGCATGCATGCGCTTCTGCTTTCTCTCTGCTCGCTTTTGCACTATAGTTAGGTGTAACTTGTTGTGCGGGTGAGATCGCTGGTTCAGATTCTTGCTCCAACTCTAAACTGCTTTTCATTCTCTAAAAAACATGGGGTGTGTATCATCTCTCAAGTATTCCAGATACCCCGTGAAGCCCCCATTAAGTGTAATATATAAACATTGCAAGTTCTAACTGAGAGGACAGCTCGAACACGGAGAGTTAGTCAGGCTCTGCACATTGCGTTTGCCAGTTTTACTCTTAGAACCGGAAAGGATGGCCACATTTGGGAGCCTGTAATGAGCGATTAACTGATTTATTGGTGGAACTCAGAGTCCAGGGCAGTTGATGAGGGCTGAGATATCGGAGTTGTTTGCAATACACTTTAAACAGAGAAACAAACCTAACAATCAGCCCAGAAAGCTGGGTGGAGGATGGTTTCACTCAGAGAGAAGAGAGCAGGGGGGAGAATCACCCCCTCCTCCGCCGCCGGCTGCCCGTGCCGGGGAGAAGGGGGAGGTGCGGCACCCCCTCCCCTCCTCCGCGTTGCCGCCCCTCCCCAGTCCCTCCGGGGCTGGAGGAGGAATGAACTTGCCCACCGCCCGACAGCTCTGGACAGGATGGGACTGGAGAGAAGGCCGGGGTCCGCCCCGCCCAACAGCCTGGGCATGTACAGGAGTGGGACTGGCTAGAGATGGCCGGGTTCGCCACCGCCGAACCCCTGGGACAGAGAGTGACTTGGAAAAGGCCGGTGTTCGCCACACCGCCCGACAGCCCGAGGACAGGGAGTGGGACTTGGGAAGAGGGAGGCAGGTCCATGCAGCCGCCCGACAGACTCCTTGGGATGAGAGTTAGGCTGGTAGAGGGCCGTGGATTCACTCACCGCGCGCAGCCTCTGGAGCCTGGGCGGGGAGCGGGGCCGGAGTGGGACAGTCCTGTGCCGCTCCCGGTCCCTCGAAAAACAGGAGCGGGCAGAATGAACCATCAGTGCCCAAAACAAAGAGAGAAACAATCGCACTGAAGGCAAGTGCGAGTGCCCATACAAAAAAACTCCTCTGAACAGAGAACAAGGTCAATTACATTCCTAGTGTATCTAGTGGGTTCCAGAGCTCTCACTGACGTGTGATCCAGGTTCAGATTTCCACGAGAAAGAACCAAAACTATACACTGACCAGTGGGAAACGTTGAGTAGTTATACTGTTTTGGTCCTACAAATTGTCTGTTTCCTATTCCCGCTACCTCTGTTCACAAAATTTAAGTTCAAACAGCTCTTTGCTTTTGAGAGGACGATCGGTACTGAGGACAGGGAAGAAAGATCCAGCTCACCGGAAGAATCTGAAGACCAAGTGACAAAAGAATGGAGAATTGAAAAGGATACTTGGTAAAACCTCTGTATAGGACCCTTAAGGCAGCAGAAAGAAAGGAACCATCTATTGTCCAAGAGAGTAAAAAGGCTGCAATTTTTAACAAGCTGGGAGCAGCTGAGAGGGTGGCTGGACTTTAAATAGTTTTGAAACTTTTTCCATTAACGAGTTCTCAGTGTTGTCGTGGAGTGTGTGGACTGTAGCACAGCACCTTTGAAGAGCCAGCAAAGAGCTGGTGGCCCATTTTCGAATACAGCTGGGACATGCAATGTTAGCGAAAGGGTGGCCTGTCCGGGTGTTTGGAGCTGCTGTGGCAACAACTTTTCATTCCTGATACCAGAAGCCTGTAAAATTACCCTTAGGCAGCGACATTTGTCGTGTATGTACCCCCCGCAGTGGTGCCCCCTGAACAAGGAAGGGACACAAAAGGGGGACACTGGCTATCCCCAAGCAAATGGCTTTAACTACCTAATCTGTGTTGTTAATCAGGGTTCTGCGACCTGATCTGTTTACCTGAAAACAAATCTAGTGGGTTAACCTTCGCCCCATTTGCCAATCACACATTCGATCTTGATAATGAGCCTACATGACTTTTGGCAACAATTAGAGGAGACCTTTCAGCAGACCAGACTGCGAAGCTAAGACGTTGCCTCTGAGAATCCAGACGGGAACTTTTACCAGATGGGAGCAGCTTCATGAAACATGGTGACGAGATGACAGGCTATGCAGTAACCACCGCAGATAAGTAATGAGCAAAAAAGCTTTGCCTTCAGATTGTCATCACAGAAGCTGAACTGATTGCCTGACGAGAGCTCTGAAACTGAGGGCAAAGGGAATGAAAAGTACACATATGGACCAGATTCAAAAAAGGCCTTCAGGTATTCATGCCCATGGAGCTAGTTACTGAGGGAACGTGCTGCTACTGCTAAGCAGGAAGGTAATGAAATGTAAAGGCAGAACGTACTGACTTACTTGCAGAGATCCTGGAAGCCTACAGAAGTGCTTTCAGCACCGCAAAGGCCATCAAAATAGGGAATTACGCTCCCGGAACTGGGGAAATGCTTCCTGACAAAGCAGCACGGGAGATTGCAGAAATAGCGTACTTGCAGTAGTACCACAGAAAGAAGTAATTGACAGGGTTTACTCCCAAATATAGTCGGGGATCAAAAAAATTGATTAATGCCCTTCAAGCTTAATCAAGGAAGTGAGTGGGCTGTACGCCCAAACAAGGTCAGTTGTACTCCCACCCCCACTTCTTCGAGAAAAGCCCAGAAGAGATGAGGTACCCACTGGGAACCAGAAAATCTTTTAAAACATCGAAGAAGTAGTGTTAGAGAGGAGGAGATGACTGGATATTTACAATCTAAACAAGCAATGTGTGAGACTGTTGTAGAAACAATCCGACACAGTACGAGAAGTTGTTGTTAGGGTGATTGAAGGCAAGAGATCTCCCAGAGGTACTATTGGCATCACATATGATTTTAGCTAAATGCCTTTCAAGGAGGATTACAAATATATGTACTGGCATTGGTCTCACACCTTCAGTGATGGCCTGAGGCTATCCCGGCTGCACCAACACAGCAAAGGAGGTAGTTAAAAACTTTTCCTCAAACCACATAATTCCAAGGTCTGGTTCCTTTTGGAAGTCATCAAGATAGAGACCACACTTTCATTGCAAAACTGTGGTCAAGAAAGTGACAGGATTCTGGATTACTTGGACCTATACTCCATTACAGGCCCCAAAGCAATGGCTAAGGTTGATATTGTATGAATGGAACCCTTCAAAACCCAGATCAGTAAGATCTGCCAAGAAACTTCAATGGACATGGTTCAGCCTTTGCCTCTGCCTTGCTGAGACTTCACATAACAACCGAGCAGAGGGACAATTGTAACAAGTCCCATGAAATCTTGTATGCAGCCATACCAGGTCCACTATCCCGGGGAAAAACTCATTACTTGATTTGCAGAAATGCTTAATGGTTTTAATTTCCAATTGCAGAAGCTCCAGAGACTCGCATTGCTTCCAGGCCCATAGGACTAGACACAACGCTGCTCATTCATTTCAGCCTGGAGACAGGTTCTTGCATCAAGTGTGGGACAGCAACCCCTTGCAACTGAGCAGAAGAGACCTTCCAAGCTTGCTGCCCACCCTCACTGCTCAAAGTTTGCTGAGAAAGACTGTGACGTCACTACTCCAGAGTCAAGCAAACCATCGAAGAACCTGAACTGATGCAAACATAATATGTGTGGTTTAAACTGTTTTTCACATGTTATCTGTGTCTGCCCAACTGGTAACCATTTGATTCAGGGATTCAGCCGGATTAATTGCATGTGATGGTCCATCAAATATCCAGATGCGTCTTACAGGAAGCAATTGCTGATCTGTACCAAATTATCTTCCTCTAGATGGGGTTGTGTGGAACTGGGCCATTGGATTGTATGAAATTTGGGAAGGGAATCAAATTCGTACCTGATTAGTTTCCAAAAATTACCCCTTAAAAATTCGACTGTTATTTTTCAATGGTTACCAGACTGGCTGCGTAAAAGAAGATCTTCTTGATAGTTTTAGTTGTGGTTAAGTGTGTGTAGAGACAGGACAAGGGAAGGTCTGTTTGAGTCCCTAAAAGGGGTGGAATGCGCTGATGTATTATTGCTTTTCCGGTTCTTTTTGCTTTCCTGTACCCTCTAGTGCATCCCGTACCCCTTAAGCCCACATGCTTTTAATTCCTGAAGCTTGAATTCCAGCTTAGTTAGACGTTTTGCCTCCGGGGCAAAAGAGACTAAACATCCCAAGGAATGAGTCAGTGTACCCTGTGCTATCTTAAACCCAAGACTCCAGCCTTGGTAAGCCTTCTGCCAGAAATCTTCGTGTAAAACTAGCTCTGCACTCATCGGGGGGGGAAGGGGGGAGGGGGGTGGGATTCATTTAGAATAGGGGGACATTAACTGCATTTTAAGTTTTCTTAATTGGGGAATCCTAATAGTATGCTAATTCCTGAAAGCCTATAAACTGTATCCGTGCTGTACACGGGGGTGCATTCTGCCATCAAGTTGTGCCCGTGGGATCCAAATGGACCGAAGGCTAAAAACCCTCTTTTATCCCCTTAACTGTGCTCGATGACGTCATTATAAAACTGGGCCTTTTATAAACTCGGGCAACAATACTCCGCCATGGTGGAGATGATGTAAAGCAAGCCAATGAGATGCTATTGTCTGCAGTAAATTTGGAGTAACATTTTGCGACGTGATTGTGTCATTTTAATCCTTGTTTGGGACATAATGCTTCTGCAAACCGATGGCTTTGGTCTCTCCTCATGGCTCTTTTATGATATTGCATTTTGCGAGTGAATCGTGTCCTCTATAGCTGACAGTACAAAATTCCTTACTCAATGTAAAGCTTAGTGATCTCACTTGGAATTCAACACAACTGCTCTTGGAAAGGCCTTATATGCTTGACCACTTCTACTTATTTTGCTGCCCAGTTTTTGGAAGTGTAGGGATTGGGGGCAAAATAAGGATAGGTGAATCCTCTGTGCAGAAGCTTTGGAGGCTTGCAACCCATGGATCCAGCAGCAAGCCATAGATTGGCGCGTTGGCTCTGAGCGAATGTATACGTGACTTTGGCAGGCGATGACCAAATCTGGGCCCAAATTTGATCGATCAAGTGCTATGGGAACGGACATCTGTGAAAACATATTTAAAAGAAATCAAAACAAAGTGAACACATTCACGAGTAGTATTTGCCCAGTTGGAGGATGGTCTAGATTATGTGAGGTGATTAATGCAGAACACCAAGAGTCAGTGTGATAATGAGGGGGAGTGAGAACTCCTCCAGGGCAACGGATATGGTGGGAAATCCCTTATGCAGGCCGTTGGTGAGCAGACGACCATGGTGCGCATCATGAGGCGTCCTTCCCTGTCAGCCCCATCTGGGCACCATGGTGGAGCAGGCTGCCTCCCTGCAGCCCTCGGGGTCCCACTCGGAGGGGTGCACTAGATGATCGCGAAACCCGGGCTGCACAGCCCAATAGGACATGGTCAGGTCCCCACGCCGTGGTAGCGGGCAGACGACCGATAAGAGAGACTTGGGCGGCTGCTCTCGGAGAGCCACATGTGGAATGACGAGAGGTCCTTGCTCCCGAGATGGAAACAGTCCTGATCCTTAGCGCCTCGCCAACCCAAGTGGACGTGACGTGGACGCCATGGCGCCCAGCAGTTTTGGTGTCGAAACGAGCTGTCTCGCCCTGTTTTCTCCTGAAGGGAGGGATAAAGACTCACGATGCAGCGATGGTGTAGGAGTGCTGCTCGTGAGAGTGGAGCACCGCTCAGCGAGGTCACCGAGAACTTGTCTCCTGATGGTAGGCAACCCCAACAGCAACGGCAGGATAGGAATTTCTCTCCTCAGCGCCTACAGATCGATTTCGCGCTCAGGTTGCTATTGAACTGACCAACCCACACCCTGTTCCCCCTCACCCCCGCTGCTTTGTACTGTCTGGGGAGGGGAGAGGATTGGGAAGAAGATCGGAGGGGGGGTGCCCTTTTGAGGGTTTTCTCATTCTCCTCCTCTGACTTGTAAGAATTAAATACTTGGGCAACTTCATAATTTGTCTAAGTGTGCCTGTTCTTGTCATCAAGTGTTTCCTCCCTGCATGTTACCATTATCTGCAACTGCTAATTGACACCCTGTCTGTTTAGTTTTTTTTGTCCCCTATCGCGTCTTTACGTCTACCCAAATGGAGGTGGTGGAGGAGAGCGAATGAGCAGATTCTGTGTGAAGATGCCTGGGCTTTTGGCCAGCCATTCCAAACCATGACACCACTGAAGGCAGACAGACCCACAGGAGGACAAGACATTTCCTATGAAATGTTGCTTTGAGGAATGATTTGCTAAAAGCAAACATGACATGATGTGATTCTACAACTGCATAACAACTAAGAATAGAATATGTATATAAAATATTGAGCAAGTGGCATCTTCTATGATACTAATCATCAGTGAGTCAATTGTTGAACCTGTTTTGCAAAATCTTTGTAAATATGTTCTCACTGAAACTTGAAAACTGAGAGTAGTAAACTTAAAGATTATTATTTAAAATAAAAATATCTGGTCCACAACAATAATTACTCAGATCAGACAAGATCAGAAGTCATCTCGCTTTAGTTCCCAGTGCAGATGTAGTTCTTCATGATATAATTGTGACTATATATATAATAATGGCGTCCTATATAAAATGTTGAATAGTTGATTTGATATATGCACTTATTGTCAGCTCTTCCTCATGTAGTAGCGCTTGTGACAACACAAAGCTACATTTGCTTTGTGTTTTAGACTTCAATCTACTAATGGACTGTATATCAGCACGCTGGTGAAAAAACCCTTAGCAGGTGTGTTGGATGTCAAGGTGAATCATGACTGGATCAGCCCACTTCGCGCATCAAATAAGTATAGTGATTTCTACAAGGGAGCCTGACCTACTGCAGGTTTGTTGCTTTCTTTTTCTCATTTGTTTGAGATTTCATTGCCGTTTTGGTCTGTTGACAAATCCTTTTCCAGGCAAACCACAGTGCCCATAATGTCAGCCACCGGACATCATTCTTAACAGAGGTGAGTTCCCACAAGCAACTTCCCACTTTTGGATACTGTCGATTACTAGCACCTCTGTTAGTGCTTTGCCTTTTCTAAAAACTATACAGCTCTAGTAAAAAGAAAGGTTCTGACGGTATGAATTTCTCCCTTTGTGATGACATGGAAGCGGGAGTGTTCTCATTTTTTCCAAATATAAAAGAAATTATTATAATGGTAGTTAACATGTGAGTGCTGACTACATGAGGAGAATCCCTAGCCTTCTATGGATTGGGTCTGGCCTGGTGGTGAGCTGAGTCCCTTGGTTTTGCTTGGTTCTGCGGTCTTTTTTTTTTGGTGGGTGGGGGATATGGGCGACGAGGAAAACTCTCACCAACGGATGGCCTCATGTGAATATATAGGTTCTGGAAGCATAGAATATTTCCCCCTATGCGTCGTTCTCCATTCAACAGGAGCCTCGGTCCTCCCTTGTGTTTTCACGAACCCAACTTCTAAGTGTACATAGGCTCCTGAGTTTCGCCAATGACCAATGGTATCAGTGACTGTCCACTCCCACAAATCCGTCAAGCGGCCCTGGAGCGCCCATGACAGATTGCAGTGCTAGCTTACAATCGCTCTGTGATGGAGTATGGTCTTGTACTTAAGAATTTCAAAACAGATAGGCATGGCGCCGTTAGTTGTTTGTAGTGAGTTTAACGTACCTCCATTCCCCTGCACTGGCGGAGAGAGGACAGAGGAGGACATGAGGGTTGAGGTGAGT
>VKON01002129.1:4549-30895 GCA_009741485.1 Malurus cyaneus samueli
AGAGAGAAGGTCAGCTGGTTTAGCCAAGGGTGGCTGGTGGTTTGAAGGGCTGTAGCAGCACTGTCATCCTGAACCAAAGCCCGTAAATTACACCCTTGGTCAGACCACATTGTCGTGTATCGTAACATTAGCGCCATAGCAGTGGTGTTTAATGCGAGCAAAAGGGGGAGGAACACCTGGCTATCCCCAAGCAGTACTATACATTAACTACCATGCCTTGTGGTTGGAAGGGATGATGTTACCGGCTGAAAAACAACATCTGTAGTAAGCCTGGCAATGTTTCTGTCAGCCACAAAAAATTGTGATAACAATGCCTGACAAGACTGTTTGCAGACAATAGAGAAGACCTATTCCAGCAGACCAGACCTTGATACGTGCCTCTGGAGAATTCCGAGACTGGACGAATTTCCTGGATGGAAAGCAGTTTCACAAAGGGAATGGCAAAGGATCACAGGCTACAGCGAAGTATAACCCCGAGCCATGAAGTAAGGAGTAATTGAGGCAAAAAGCCTGATTTCAGATGTGATCACTCACAGAAAGCTAACTGATTGCACTGACGAGAGCTCAGAACTCGAATGAGGGAAGATAGGTGGACCATATGGACTATGTGCTTAGCAATACTGTTCATGGCCCACAGGGGAGCTATTTGGAAAGAATGTGGCCTGCTGACTTGTTAAGGATGATGAAATAAGCATGCAGCAACAGATCCTTTGCACTCCGCAGAAATATCCAGAGACTACAGAGGTAAGCTGTCATGCGACTTGCAGAGGTCATCCAAAAAGGGAAAACAACCCCTGAAATTGGGGAAATTACCTTTTTGTAATAGCAACAGAAAGGGGTACAGAAAAGACAAACTTGCAGTAGTACCTACAGAAGGAGGTGTAAATTTGACAGCGGTTTCCTCAAAATATGATTCTTGGGGATCAAAAATTGATTAAGGCCCTTCAACTGAAATCAAGGAAGGTGGTGCTGGTTACCCGGCCAACAGGACAGGTTGTACTCACCTCTGTTTCTTTGAATAGCCCAGAGGGACATGACTGGGACAGAAATCTTAAAACATCTGAAGAAGGTAGTGTTGGGAGAGGGATGACTGAATATTGGTACAATCTATACAGCAGAAGTGTGAGACCTGTTGTAGAAACAACCTGACAGCATAGCAAGAGAGTTGTGTTAGGGGTGACAAGCAGAAGATTCCAGGAGACTACTGGCAAATAGATTGTCTGCAAAATGCCATATAAGGAAGGAATATCTGGCATATATGAGGATATCGAGTATTACGGTGACACCTTACAGTGAATGCCGTGAGCTTACCCTGTTGCACCCAGCACAGCAAAATGAGGTAGCAAAATGCTTTGCTCAAGCCACGATAATTCCAAGGTTTTGGGGTTCCTTTTGGAGATGTCAGTGCAGATAGAGGACCGACTTTCATGTGCGACGTGTCAGGGAAGTTGACTGAGATTCGGGACTCTAAGCTGGGACCCTGATTTGCTCCATACAGGCCCGCAAGCCAAGTGGCAAGGTTGTGAGCATGATGAATGGAACCCCAAAACCCAGATCAGTAAGATCTGTCAAGAAACTCTCAATGACATGGGGTTCAGCTGCCTAAGCCTGCTGAGAGCTCACATACACACCAAGGCAGAGGGACAGTGGGTAAGTCCTATGAAACTTTGTAGGGCAAACATACCCAGATTCCACATATCCCGGGGAAAGGACTCATACTATTTGCAGAAATGCTTAATGTTTTAAGTCACAATTTGCCAGAAGCTCTAGAGATTCTCGCCGTGCTGTTCCCAAGCCCATAGGACTGGACACACCTGCTCACCATTCCAGCCTGGAACTGGATGCTAACCATCAAGTTGTGGGACAGCAGCCCCTGCAAGCGAGTGGAAGGGACTGTTCCAAGCTTTGGCTGAGCCCAACCCTCACTGCGTCAAGTTGCTGAGGAAGAGGCACCGGTAGACTCCTACTTCCAGAATCCAAGAACAGAGACTGATGCAGAATCAAGCGATATGGTTTTCAACTGTTTTTTCACAATGTCTGTTGTCGTGCCCAGTCGGGTAAGCCATGAATTCAGATTTCGCCCATGAATTGCACTTTCCAATGGTCCGAAAATATATCCAGCAGCTCTTGAGACAGGAGCAATTGAGCTGGATCTGTAACCCAATTATCGTCTCTAGATGGGGTGGGTAAACATGGCCATTTGATTGGTAGAAAATTGGAAAAAAGGGACTCAAATTCTACCTAATTAAGTTTCCAAAAAGTACCACCTTAAAAATTCGACTGTATTTCGATGGTTACCAGACTGAGCCTGTTGTAACAAGAATGTATTCTGAATGTTTGTAGTTGTGGTTAGTGTAGTGTAGAGACAGACAAGTAAAGTCTTGTAGTCCTTAAAAAGGGGGGATAATGCCTGAGTATTTTTGCTTTTCCCTTTACGCTCTGTAGCCCTCTATGTATCCGCTATACCCCTTAGCCCACATGCTTGTAATTCCTGAAGCTTGATATTCCAGCTTAGTTTAGGCGTTTGCGCGTGGCAGAGAAGACCAAACAATCCTGAGGAAGGATCAGTGTGCCCTGTGCTATCTAAACCGAGGCTCCAGCCTTGGGTGAAGCTTCTGTCCAGAACATCTTGTGTAACTGGGCTCGCGGCCTCAATCTGGGGGGGGGGGGGGGGGCGGGATTCATTAGAAAGGGGACATTACTGCATTTGTGAAGTTTCTTATTGGGAATCCTAGATAGGTAGGTGCTAATGTCCTGAAACCTATATAATAGACGATATGTCGATGCGTCATATCGCGAGGATGCTGCGAGTTGGCACTATGTCGGTCACGCTGCGAGGATCCCAAATCTGTGCACTTAAACATGGCGCACTTCCCAAAATCTCGATACCCTTTTTATCCCTAACTGTGTCTGTGTCATTATTAAAAACTGGCCTTTCAAGGCACAATACAAGTGGGAAAAAGATCACACAAAAAAACAAGCAATTGTTTGAGAGGCCTTTTAAAGTTATTAGGGCAGTTTCGACCAGGACTCCCCCACCTGACGAGGTGGCCAGAGGGCCTCAGTTAGAAAGTGGTATGCTGAGATGAACAATATTGTAAACACTGTTCTCATAACAAAGGACTGTAAAAACCTGGCTATACAAGAAAGCTTGAAAGCAGCCAAGAAACCACTCAGTTATCAAGTACTCCCCTTCTCCCCAGAACAGTCCAGCAAACTCTTGGTTCACTGAATCCTCTGCCAGGTGTGAGGAAAGTGTGGAGATCAAGTGTACACTTCACACTTCCTCCAGGGAACAAGTTATCACAGAGGGGGAGAGGAGTCGCCAAGTTGGTACCTGATAGCTGTTTGGAGTGTTTCACACGTGGAAGCACAGAATAATTCTCTTGTCTGTATTTACACTGATCCTATGCTGTGTCTAAGGGATGTACTGAGTGGATCTTTTTTGGCAGCAAAATGACTGGAAGTTAACAGAAGCCAGTGTGGCAAAAGGAAAAGTGGCAAGAATACTAAATATTGCCAGTCAGGGAATTTTGTGGGGATGGGTAGCTTCTCATCAGATAGAAGGAAAACCCAGCAGGAGAGTAAAAAATAAAGCTGATGAGTTACAAGACTAGTACTGTGAAACAAGAACAAATTACAGAGGACTGGAGCACTTGTAAAGGCTGCATGTAAAAAGACACACACAGATGGAAAGATTTATACAAAGAAGCTCTTTCTCACGGTTGGCCTGTTACCAGAGAAATGTGTAAAACATGCATACAGCCTCGACAAATGCCGACAGGACTAGAAGAGCACCCTTAGAAACACCCCTGCATAAGAAAGGGTAAAGGCTTATGGGACGCGTGGCAGGTAGATTACATCGGTCCCCTTTTAAGAAGTCGGGAGGTAACACTATGTGCTGGTAGGAGTAGAGATTATCCAGCTAGTCCAAGCCGATGGCCTTTAAAAGAGCAACAGGAAAACACTGTTAAAGCATTGCAGGAATGTTGGAATTTCCCAAAACCACAGGAAATTCAATCTGATAATGGGTCTCATTTCACCACCGCCAGAGTTGTACAGGATTGGGCAAAAAGTGAAGGATTAAATGGACTTCTCACATCCCTTATTATCCTCAAGCTAACGGGATTGTAGAAAGGACCAATGGTGTTCTGAAACGATTTCTGAGACCACAGAGAAGGAAACTGGGATGTTCGCCTATGGGAAGCTGTAAAAGGTGTGAATGATAGATGGGGGTAACGGGTGTCCCAAAATCACTGCCTTTTGCCCGACAGCTCAAGCATAATCCCTCTCGCTACAGGGGCCAAATGATTCTAAGAATCCAGCACAATATCCTGGACAACCTGTTAGTGGACCTCCCTACTGTAGGGGAAGTACCACTAGTGCTAAAAACCCCTCTGAATAAATATGCATGGATAGCCTCTGATGCTGTAGGTTAAGAGCATTGGATAAATACAACTCTGGGTTATTCCATCATTTTAATTTTTCTGCCTCTTGTTGGCAGACACTGTTAGTTTACTTTTCACAGGAGAACTCGTCGGGACATGAACACAGATAAACCATAAGGGTAGGGATACTTTTCTGCCTCCTACCACAACACCAAGGCCAAAGAACAGCTGAATGGCCGTGTCCAAAGCCATCCTCAACAAGCTAGTGCTCTAGATGCTATCCCAGAGATCATTTCCTGAGTCGCGACCATAGTACTGCACAACTCTAAGGATACAGTTCTGGTGAATGGAAATGGGACCGGAAGGATGGCCAAAGTCCTAAATGGAAATATTGGTGAGAAAATAAAGGTAGGATGCAGAAAAGTGGAAGGATCCCTTTACGAGAAAGGTTCCACCATCGCAATTGCTGAAAATTTTCTAGAACCAGATGTGACCAGTAAGTTACACCCTAACATTACAGCAAAACTTGCCCTGCAACAGAGTGGTCATGTGACAAACAAACTCCCTAACATACTGTGTTGTCGTCAGAAGAATGTCGGTAACTACACCTTAGACCCCAGTACCAACAATGTTGAAATCACAAAGCTTCATAATGACGAACCAACTGACTGCTAGCATAATTTTACTTTAACCAAATCAGCCTATGTAACATGTAGTTGGCAAAATAACTTGGCGGATCAGTCAGGTTTGAAAAGTTTAGCTCACAAATTCAAAATAAATGCATAGCAGAGCCCATACGGAGTATAGTAGTCACACACTATGGTATCGACACCCCCCTTGTGTTAGGAGAATAATGTTTTCCCTTCTTTTATAGTAACCCGAGGTGATGATGTTATAATAATATGATGTAAATTAATTGCTGAACTTTTTACTGAATATGTAACCAGTTATAGTATTGGACCTCACGCCCGTACTTTATTTTGTAAAGTTGAAAATCAGGATTGCTGCTAAACTTAACTGCTGTGCAATTTTCCCATAAATTATGTGTAGTAAAAACAATACAAAATACTGGGGGAACTCAAAGTTGATGTTGTAATACCTACCACCCAACCACCAGTTATGCTCAGCCTGAAAATTTTTGAAATTGGACCATATAATAATCAGGAAAAACCTGGCCAACAACAAATATTGTTACATCGGTCATCGTCTCTTAAACAAGTCAAATTGCTGAGTGCAAAACAATGTCTCCAAGATTCAGCCAGCTTGTTCACCTTCCTGAAAATTTCTTTCGAGGGGTGGACAACCTGGTTATGAAGCAGAACCCTTTAAGAAACGAACATAAAGAGACATAACTGGTGCTGTGGAACAGGATTGGGAATCTTGAATAGCATTGATTCAGAAGCACTGATGAATAAATTGGCTGTTACACACTTGAGATTTGACCAAATTATGACAGCCACTGCATTGTCCCTATCGCCTTAGGAACCCACCAGTGGTTGTTATCAAACATATTGCCAGATTGGGAAAAGGTAAATTGAATGACCACAAATTGATAATTGACACACTCAGTGCTACACAAAAAAACATCTCTTTAGCTATTAGCTGCATTCAAGCCCAATTGTGAGCAGCAGTCAGTTGCTCCTCAATTATAAGGGAAATGAAGAAGGTACTTTTCCTACTGAAACTCAGAAAATAATTTGGGATAGTGCACTGATTGTGAAAGAGAATTCCAATCGTGGTGGAGCTTAGTAAATTTCACCTATAACCTATTAAAAATACAGCCACAGCCTTCACGCTAACCATACGTATGCTTCAGTGCATTCAATATTCCCTATCATTGCATTAGGCTAAATCATGGTGGAAACTGTTCTTGATATCTTTTGAGCATAAGCAATGGGCCCGTCAAATTGATAAGAAATGGATAAACTGTAAATTTGAACTTGTTTGTCCGAGAACAAAAAGGGTTCATCTGTGAAAGTAAGCAATTGAAGCTCAAGATATTTGTTTAGATACTGAACAAAATATCTGTCATTTTGAAATTCATCCTAAGGAGAATCCTGAAACAGTGCTTGTGTATATAGGCAATGGTTGTGTATGTATAAGAACTGCTTGTGCATAAAGTATCATAAGAAACTTAGTAGTAGACACTAAAAATCATTCAAGTTTTTGTGTTGTAATTTTACTAAAATCACAGGATGCAATTTTTCTTATTAGAGCCCAGTTATTTCTTATCACACTTTGCAATCCAATTATTCGCTGATACACAATACCCTACCCCCATTGGGATGAACCTTACTTGGTAAAGCAATGCTGCTTCATCAGTATTTGTTCAAAAATTTTGGAGAAGATCAAGAAAATATGACAGAAAACCTTGGTAACTGTTCATCACACATGTAAAAGAAATACATCTGTTCTGGAAAGGGTAAGAAAAGATGCCAAACATGATTGGTGGTGTGGTCACGATCCGCTTAACCAAGCAGGATCGTGGGGGTTCGTTATCAGATCTCAGAGTTGCAAAAGAAAACGAGGGGCAAGTATATATTCAATCATGAACATTGGATTTCGCGATAGAAGAGTGGGTGAGAGAGAGAGAGAAAGAGAGAGGGAGAGAGTGGGTTATAGCTACCAAATGGCTCCGACAAGTCCTGCGAGGTCGGGATACATGGATTCGCTGACATCCATGGGGAGATCTCATCAGAGTCTTTTCAGAGAGACTTTTTATAGTCTTTTGAAAGTGTGTGGCAGCAAGCCAAGGGAGGTTGCGAAGTATGGGAAACCAACCAAGCGGTGGGAAAGAATGTCTTTGTTCCATAAGGTGTGCAGCATGGGCTGTGGGCTGTACTGTTCTCCTCCGCCTTCACGTCAGAACGTGCGACCATCATAGCTTACACATTGTACTTCAGCAGCCTAGGAGCTGGAAACTTGGCAGACATCCCACCTT
Organism: Malurus cyaneus samueli; assembly: GCA_009741485.1. Lineage (NCBI taxonomy): Eukaryota > Metazoa > Chordata > Aves > Passeriformes > Maluridae > Malurus > Malurus cyaneus. The sequence goes on from VKON01002129.1 coordinate 11,879, forward strand.
GATCTGGCTCGGACTCCTTTGAACAAAGTCCCATTTCTCCCCCTTGGGGTTTTGGGGTGTTCAGTCTCTGTCCATCTCGAGATCGGAGACAGTCAAGGGACTTACGTATGGTCTCTTACAGTGTGATACCCTTTTTGGTGGTCACTACTGCTACAAGTGTCCTGAATAAATTGTGTCATCCCATCTATGTCTTTGATTCTGGTTTTGATTAGTTTTTTTTTGTTAGCAATTTTGTACATCATGAATTGGAGAATGATGAGACGATTAACATAATAGCATTTATAATGAATGTGCATAATTTGGTCAATGTCCCATTCTCCATGGACGCCCCTAACACTATTGACATATGACGAACTAAGATATAATAAGAAATTAGATATGTGTTCTATTGCTTTTGTGATTTAATCATTTAACCTTATTTTAGTAAAGCAGTTGTTGCTTCACCAGGATTAATAAAAATTTTATGTGCTATTTTGATTGAAATTACTTATCCCTTTTCTTAATTTTTTTTTTCTTCTTCTCCCTTTCCTGTCTCTGTTTTTTGCGGGTTATAACTACCAGCACTGACGGGTCCTGAAGACTTCTCAACAACACTATGGAATCGTGCTGAGTGATCTTGACGATGAATGTGAGACATGGGGTGGTGTAAGAGACAGTACGGAAGTCCCTTGACTGTCTCATGATCACCAACGAGGACAGAAATGGAATACCCAAAAACCCCAAGGGGGGAAGGGGGACTTTTGCTCAAAGAAGTCTGGGCCAGATCGAGGTGGCATGTCTGCCAAGTGCCGGTGCCCAGGCTGCTGAACAAGGTGTAAGACCCAGTGGACCGCATTGTTGCGAAGAACTGCGTGCTATGTACTGTACACCTTACAAAACAATGGGCATTCTTTCCCCACCTCTTGGCTGGCTTCCCCCCGTTTCAACACCTCTTGGCTAGCTGCCGCTTGCTTTTGAAAAGACTATAAAAGAGACTCTCTGAAAAGACCCCTACAAGTAATCCCTATGGACATAGACAAATCTATGGGATCCGAACCTCGAGAATTTCATCTATGCCGTTAGTAGCTATAACCCCACTCTCTCTTTCTCTCTTTTTCTCCTTCTCACCCTCTTCTATCACATAAATCGTGTTGTTGGCACTCAATAAAAGTGCTTTGATTTTGAATAAATACTTGTCTCTGTTCTTTTGCACTCTAAGATTTGGTTAATGGACCATCACCACTTCTGCTTGTATTGAGCGGATGGTGACACCCTTATGTTGCCAGTCCAGATCTACCTGTGACACTGTGATTTTGGCAGCCTGATCCACCTGTTTAGTTCTTGTGGTGCTCCTCATTAGCCAGACTCTTAGGCACATGTGCATCCACGTGATGGACTTTCACAGTCAGTTTCTCTACCTGGGTAGCAATGTCTTGCCACACTTTGGCAGCCCAGATAGCCCTGCACTGCCAATTGCCCTTTTTCCATCATTTCAGACTACCCCAGAAAGCATTTGCTACAATCCACAAGTCTGTGTAGAGGTTGTTTTGGCCACTTCTCGGCGATGTCCAAAGCCAGCTGCGTTTCTTTCAGCTCTGCAATCTGACTCCATGTCGTGGTTTCAATTTGGCCGAAAGCCAATGCACCCACAAGGTTCCCCCACCACCACCGCAGAGGCAGAGGGGAGAGCAGAAGCCCAATCAACAGTAAAATTTATGGCTTTTATAGATAAGATAACATAATTGAGAGAAAGATTCATGTATGCTCCAGAAATGGTCAGAAAGGCTTAATAACTTAAGTTGCAAAATAGATTTATTACTAAGGACTACTAAGAATACTACCGCACCAGGGATGGGAACAGAGATAGGCAAAAATTAACAAGGAGATGAATGAAAACGGACATTTTAAGACACCTGTTATTCTTTCTGTGAACCTGTCTCTCCCAGGTTGCCCCTCCCCACCCCTCCATGCCTGCCCGGCACAAGGGGGCAGGGAAAAGAGAGTTTTAACATAGATCAGACTACTCATTACGGTTGTCATCCAGCACCATAGGAGAAGAGTCCTTACAGCTCTAAGCTGTGGAAGTTCTTTTCCTAAGAAACAGTCAGTGTATAACTGCTGGTGGCATGGGATTCTTTTCTTTACCTTGTGGGAAGCATTACGTCTCTAGGCCGGATGCTTTTCTGGGCGGGCCTGCTCTAATTCCTGGCAGACACAGTTCTGTTAAGCTCAATCGGCTTTGTGAGGGTGGGCCCTCCTTCCACCTTTTGGCTATGGTCATTGTCTCCAAGGCCATGGGTTTTTTCATCATCTCAGGTGCGGGCTGTCATTTCTAGTTCGTTCATTGAAGAAATTCTTTTAGACAGCTTTTCTCATGTTTACGAGACCCACGCAACACACAGTCTTGTCTTTGACTTCTTTGAGCATTGTTGCAATTTTTTTCTTTCTCATCATCTAGCTCCTTCTGTCTTCCCAGAAGGGTGTAACTAACAACCATAAGAATAATGGGCGGTGCAATTTCTGTTTGTTGAATTTTCTTAGTGAAAGCCATGTGTTGCCTTTTTTTTTTCTCTCTCCTCACCTCTCTGTCCTCCCCGTACAGGGGATGAGTACTACACCTAAGAACTATATGGCGGTGCAACTTCTTGTTTTGAATTTTTTCTAAGTCTGCGCCATGTGTCATACAGAGGGTAACTGCATGTGGTTGGCAGGTTGAATTGTGTGCTGCCCTGTCATCTCAGGCACCAATGGTTGGTTCCTAACACGCGGGGGCGGGTCCTTTCTGTTGGAGAAGTTCTGAATCCTCATAGGAACAATCTTTTGTGGTTTCTTGGTCCACCCCCCACAAAAACCGACTGAGTACAACCAGGACCTTCCTCTTACCTTGTTCCTCGTTATTCCACACTTTCCTATAGGGCTCCTTACGCTGTTTCCTTTCTGCTGGTCCCACTATATGGAGGATCCATCAGTTGAGACAGTGTTATGCTTGCTAACTTTTACAGCTAGTGTTTAGGGTGGGCCTTCTGCATTATTTCACCTTTTCTTCCTCTTCAGTGTATCAAGAATTTTCTCACTTTGGGACTCTGCATTGCATGTCAGGTCCAGGATTATTTGATTTCCTATTTGAGCTTGCGTGTGATGAGAGCATATCACTTACTCCACTTGATCAGGGCATATGTGCTGCGGACATCCTTTGATCAGCCCAGAACTGTAGCCAGGTATGCAAGAGCTGTGACTTCAGTGCCATCACTTTGGGCAGTTGAAATCCCTTCATAGCTGCTAGTGTCTCTCTTTCAGTTGGGGTGTTAGTTCACCATTACCTCTGTGTCCACCGCACCGCCAGAGGTATCCTTGCGTCTCTCCAGTACCTTCTGCAGAGGGTTCAAGGAGACCTTGTCCTGGCTGTGGTGCGAGCATGTTTTTCTCCTTGTCCTGCTTGACTGCCCAAGGGCTACTGAGTGAACAATCTCCTCTTGATCTGTTTAAAGGCTTGTTGTTGTTCAGGGCCACACTTGAAATAATTTTTTCTTTCATGTTGATGTGAGATTGATTTTTGGCCTTTTTTTTTTATTCTCTGTCTTTTTTACACCTAATTTGTAGCTCTGTCTATTTATTGTTTTGTAGCATTTCAGTACTTTCCTTACCTACTGTCACATCTTGCTTAATTCACAGGCAGAGTGTGGGGGTTCGTTATCTGAATCTCAGAGTGCAAAGAATGGGGAAAAGTATATTTCCAAATCATGAACATCTTTATTGGTTTTCGCGTAGAGAGGGTGAGAGGGAGAAAAGAGCAGAAAGTGGAGAGAGAGAGAGTGGTTATAGCTACAACGACTCAGACGAGTCCTCGAGGTCCGGATTCCATGGATTCCGCAGTTCGTTGGGGAGATCTCGTCAGGTCTTTTCAGAGAGACTATGTCTTTTTGAGCTATGGCGGCAGGCCGGGTTCTGAAGGCAGGAGATAAACCGGCCAGAGTGGAGGAAAGAATGTCACTGTTTTGTAAGGTGTGCAGCAGACCTTGCGATTGCCTGTCTGCCTTCGTGGTAGAGTGAACTCCATAGTTACTGTTGTTATCGGCCTGGGACTGCCTTGGCGCTCCACCTTGATCTGGCTCGGACTCCTTTGAGCAAAAGTCCCTCTTTCTCCCCCTTGGGGTTTTTGGGGTATTCAGTCTCTGTCCATCTCAATGATCGTGAGACAGTCAAGGGACTTCCGTATGGTCTCTTACACCTACCTGATAGGCAGAAAGACAAAACACATTCCAAAAGTTTTCAAGCCGGGGGTTTGAGGGTCCTATCCTATCTTGTTTTTTTCCTGGCAACCAAGGTTGAGACCAGCTCTTTGAAACTTATTTTTGTAAACAGAGTTTAGCCTCTATCTAGAGGAGGGGGGGACTTGAAAAAAAGGGCCGAACTGGGGGATTACTTCACCGAGTATGCTTTTAATTGGGGATTCCTGTCAGGTATGCTAACTTGCAAAAACTATAAAAATTGTATACATGCTATGTGGTGTGTGTATCTTCGGCATTTTCCACCTGGCGAATTGTGCACCTAAGGATACTTATAAAGGTAGCCACTTTTTATCACCCTAATAGTGTCTTGCTTGTAATTTCAGGACCAGCAAAAAAGGCATCAGTTTCTGGTGACTCTCCGCCAGGACGAGGGACTTCTGGATACAGCTTCCGGAATTGAAAACCACCCCAACCTCCCCACTCTGCCAGCATTTTAAAATGGGTTTTTTTGCGGCGGTCCTGGAAACTGCAAAATTGTGGAAGTTCCAAAAGATCTGGCACAGAAGGAAGGTACAATAAAAGGGTGGTATTTTATTGCTAGCATTTGTGGGTTCACTATTTAGAGATCTCTGGTGGTTCTGGTGGAGCAGGAAGCAGCCAGAGGGGTCTGCAGTTGGGTGGGAACTTTCAGTCGTTTGTTCAATCCCCATTCCCATACAGAGGCTTTGGGGAGAGGACGATGCTCTTCTTCTCACAGTGACTTAAGGCTGCAGCTGCACAGCTAAGCCTGGGGTGTAGAGGGTAAAGCACTAGTGATTGGACTGTGATGGATGGCAGGTTTGGATCCCTGGCAAGAAAGGTTTTTGCGCCCACTTTTGTTTCTTTTACTTAGTCTATTTCTTGTGCTGTCACTGTTTGTTAGAGGTATAGCACATAGCTTAGTTAGCTCATATTGGCAGTGGGAAATCTGAGGTTCAAATCCCGGGTTGGACTCTGTGCCTGGTAGCTCTTTACTCAGTGTTTTTTTCCTGTTTATAAATAAAGACATAGGGTGAGTATATTCCAACTAAGGCATGCAGATACCCCGTGGCTCCCCATTAGATTTAATATTAAAACATTGGCATACCCTAATGGGTAAAAGGACGCTTCTTATCACGGAAGAATTGGTTCGGCTGTGTACAGAGTTCTGGCCTGTGCTAAAGTTAAAGGGGGGAGGGACCTGGTCTTGCTTTGGCAGACTAAAAAGTGAAGTAATAATGGAATTATTATCAGAACTTCAGTCTCAAAGGAGATGGGATGAACTAAGATATGTCGAGCTATTTGTAATATTTTTAAATAGATCAGAGGCATACGAAATGGCGAAATACTCTTTTCCAATGGTTTTAAGAGGGAAGAGAAGGGATAAGAAGGAGGAGCCTCTTGCTAACCTGGTCTGGGTTGATAAATCAGACATGACTGATGTGGTTGGGTTGCGCACTTGCTATTGGGGTGGGGGTTCCCCCCCCCCTTTCCGCCCACTGCCCCCCTCTGCCTTGGTGCGATGGTGCCTTTTGCTGACTGCCTGCCAAAGGCAGGGAATGGCCTCGGGGGGGGGGGGGGGGCGGGCTTATCATGCCGCTTGACGCACGGGCCCCAAGGGACAGCACATGGTGCAGAGAGCAAGGGACGTGATTGCCGATTCCCAGTGCAGTGATGGGGTGGATGGTATGGCCGGCTGCACCCGCCCCCCAGCCATCCCTGGGCTGGGTTGGGGGGGAAGGGGGGGGCGCCACTGCCTTAGGCCCAGACCGAACTATTGGTTGGCGATGGAACTAGGGGGCAATCCCTAACCGAACTTGGCTGATGTACACACGCATAAGTACCAGTGGAAAGCCCCATAAATGAGCAGGGTCGTTCAGATACAGAGGTTCCTCAGAATGAACCAAGGACAAAGCTGCTCCAGCCACTATAGCGGGGAAAGGGAAAAGACAGCCCAAGAGGCCATAGAAGCACCCAGCCCAGCAGCAAAGCAACGATCTTAAAGGAGGAATCAGAAAGGGAAGAGCCAGCTATACAAGCGCCTTTAAGGCAGGCTGTTGGGAATTCAAGGATGGTATTTGCATTAAAAACACTGGGCAATCAACTGGAAGACTCAGTTGGATGGTATATAGAGACATATCCAGAGAAGGTTGCTAATCTTTAGATGGACCGGGTGTTCTGATGTAGTGCTGACACATTGTTAGATGACGAAAGAGACATGGTTAATAAGATGCTATATCTTGCTATAGAGACTCAAATTACAGCTGGAAGTCTTTGGACCAGTTAATGATATTTTCCCTTTAACTGACCGGGGACCAGTGTGGAGAACATGGCAAGGTTAAACTGTTATCAGAATTGGATAGTGTTTGATCTAAATGTTGCCATTCCTTAGCAGTGAATTGGTCCAAATTATACATTTAGACATGACAGAATGAGCCCCTACAGATTTCCTGGATGGATCAAAAGAGGCTGCATGAATACACAAATCTGGACTCGCAGGTACCTACAGGCCGCCACCTGCTTATTTGTTTTAGGCTATGTCTTGGGTGATTTTATGATGCTTCTTTCCTGATTGTCTGCTTTATGCCGAATGGTCTTGTAGCTTTGGAGAGTCCAGGGGGGGAGGAGCCAGGGGACTCTGCGCAGGCTTTGTTCAAAGCTCACCTTGTGTTGTTGGTTGTGTGGCGTGATTTACCTTGTTGCTTTATCTAGCTTGGTTTTTGTTGCTTAGGCAAGATGTTTTCCCTGGACTGCAGTAGGCAATTCTTTGAAGATCTTCTGTGTTCTTTCTTGCACTGTTTGGTAGGCTTTGGTCCAAATAGCGAATGCCCTGAGACAGTTGGCACACCTGCGGGGAGGCCACCAAGCTTCGTCGGACCGTGGACTGGGGAAAGCTACTAACGAAAGAAAGTGACCTCATCACGCTTCAGTGCTGCAGGAGGCCAACATTGAGTGGTTCACGTTCTATCTGTTTTTTCCTTCTCGGTGTGTGGATTTCTTCTCCCCAAGACAAGCTCAACATTTTGTTTTTCCTGCAGGTCAGTGTTTCCCTCTTCGTGGCTTTTATTTTTTGTTTATTGGGTACCTGGGTGTGGGGTGCGGGCGGGAAGATTCTGAGGTTCATATCTTACAGTTATTCTTTTTTCTTGCCTTGTGCACGTTGTAAAAACAGGTTACTTTTCACTTCTCGAGAAAATTCATTTGTATCCGTTGGAAGGGATTGCCGAAACCCTTTTCTTTAGGAAAGCATTAATTCCAGAATGTTTTAATTCTATGATTGCTCTAAACCAGGACAGCCAATCTGCAGTACTTACAAGAAGTTGCGAAATGAGGTGAGATGTTTGACATAAGTAAATTGTTGAATATAGCCTGGAAAGTATATCAAAAACTAGGGATTCAACAGATGGGATATTTCCAGCAGTAAGAGGGTGTCAGGGCAGTTCTAATGCATGGAAGAGGTTTTCCTCTATAGCACAAGATCAATGTGCTCTTTGAAGAAAAAGGGATGAGTGGGAGAATGAGTGTCCGATGCAGGTGAAAAGGACACCCCCAGCTCCAGAGTTGGTGTGACATGCGGACTGAGCGGGGAGTGTGAAGCTGAGACCCCAGCAGACCTTTGTTGTAGCTAAGGTGGGAAAGTGATGTTGATTTCTGAATAGATACGGACAACATATTCTGTGTTAAATTCTTTAAAAGGGAAACTGAGTCATGATACTGTAAATGTGATCAGTGCCACAGGGGTATGGTGAACAAGGCTTTTCTTCCAACCTTTAGAAATTTAAGTTGGGAAACCTGGGTGAACTTGCTAATTCCTTAATATGCGCAAACTCAATACGACCATTTTGGTGGATTTATTGGAGATATTGGAGGCAGAAATCAAATTTTGCAATGAAGGGGGAGTGAAAGTTATTATTCCTGAACATAAATTTGTCAAAGTAGCTGGCTTTTCATACAGCCAGAATTGGAGAAATTCCAAAGAGTTGAAGATGCTGTCTTCGCAATCGCGTGGGCCAGTGATTTTTGAGGAGATCAGCAGCTGAGCCTGGTTGAGTATTACTCAATCGGGGTCCACTGGTGACCAAAGTTCGTTTTTGGCTCTATATAAGATGACAAATTCTAGCAGAGGCAGAAAGCCTCTCACACATAGCCTGGAGAGTGTGACGCGCTCTGCTCATAGGTTCTCGGACCTGAAGACTTGGGTAATTCGCATGGGATGGGGAAGGTACTTTGATATTGCTCCCCCCATTGGTGGTAGGATATATCATCTAAATCCTTTTTTTGCTAAGCTAAGGCTTAGTAGTATTTTTCTTGCAAGCGCTGCATTTAACTGCTGATCTTGGTCACTGAGTAGTCTTCTTATTTTATTTCTGTGTAGTATTATTTGACCAAACTCCTTTTTTGTTATTTCTTGCATAATAAACCAACAATTGCATTTATTTGGAGGCCTGATGGTAGGTTTATAATAACTTGCAGATGAAGGGTGGATCTGGGGTGCTGATGCCCTGATAAACTGCCTGGTTTTGCCAAAGCCGCCTAGGCAAAAGACAGAGGCTTATCAAAGCTCCTCTCCATCAGTAACAACGTAAGGCAGAAGAATAACACTTTGAGTTAGAAGTGTCATAGGGTAGCTGATATTTTCTCATTATCCTGCTTATGCCTGAGAAGATAAACACCGCTTACTGTACTGGTGATGCGTTGGCCAATGTCCTCATGGTCAGCTTTGTTGTGTTTATTCTACTCCCTTCGAAGACAGTGGTGGGGGGGGTAGAAGTTGGCACACATTCCGTACAGATGCGTGTGTTAGGAAATTAATCACATAGCGCACCAGAGGTTTGTGTCGCAAAAGAGGGACGAGGAGTCCGCAACTTTTTAATGGATAAAGGGAGAGTGTCATTGGGCATTTCCATGGGCTCTCTGTAATTCTGAGGACGGCGCCTCCTTTTATCCAATTCCGCCGCCGAGTCCCCTCTCTGCTTGTCCCCATCTGGGCTGAGGTAAGCTTGAAGTTCAGCTTCCTAACGGACCTGATGAACCCCTTCTATCATACATTTCCCCTTTCAATACGTGCAGTCTCTGTGTCTTGGTCAGGTAGTCTTTACAGTGCTGGGGTAATGCCAATCAGTAGAATTCCTATGGCACATCTTCCTACTGTTCTTTCTATCTCCCATATCAGCCTTATCTCACCCCAGAGTCAGAGTCTGTTTTAAGCACTCCCTCTTTCTATCCGTTTAATTCTCCTCTTTTATTTTATCAATATTGTTTGCTTACAAACTTTATTGTCGATTTACTTTAACTTTTCTCTGCTTCTGGGTCTAAAAAATTATTTCTCCCTTTTGGCCCAATTAACTGACAATATAAGTAAGATTATTAGAAACAGTTTCTATGGTTGTATTTATACCTACTTTTTCTTTGGACACCTGTGGAGTGAAGGCCGAACAACTCCACATAAACAAGACGCAATTTATCCCCTGCAGTTATGGGACTGAATGGGTGCTCACACAGCGATTTCGCAGGCTGTTGGGTAGGACACGAGGGGCTTCCCGATGTCGACCCTGGCTGTGCTCCGGTCCGCCTTGCGGAGGGTCAGTCGTGGCCTCCTTCTTTCCCCAGATTGAGTGTCAAATCTTGGGGCCTAGGGACCTTGACCAGAGTGTGATGGGTTCACCCGTGTTCAGCTTGTCCTTGTGGCTGTTTCTGTTGGTCACGTAACCATGGAAAAGGTCACCATCACTACCCATGGTGTTCTTTCCACTCTTTACGGACGAGTCTCGTGGTGTTGTGAACAGCCACTAGTCAAAGGGCAGGTCTGTGCAGTGCGTTTCATGTTTCAAAGGATTTCAAGAGGACAGTTCCTGTCGGTGGGCCACTGTCTTATATACGTCAGCTGATCTCTGTTCCCCCTGGCTTGCCATTACAGTGTTAAGATCCCAAATCCTAAGAAATACTAAACCATCTTGTAGTTAGCTGAAGCAGTTGGAAACTGCTTCTGGCCCTCCTGTTGTTTACTCTGTCGTTGGTTTGAACTGGTGTGCCCACGCGTTCCCGCCTTCCGCCACGGAGAGGGAGTAGGAGGGGCGAACCAATTACAGAAGAACTTTATGGTTTAGATAAATTATTGGTTAGAAGAGTCCTATGTATCCACAAGAGTCAGAAGGCTGCTACTTAGTTGCACGAAGATTTATTATCACGACTACTTTTAAGCTGGCACTGGGTGAAAACACAAGATAGGATATTTTACAGGAGAAAATCAAATGACATTTTGTAGCACCTGTACACTTCGGGCCATCTCTTCTCCGGCTCCCATCTCCACCTCCATGTTGTCCTCAACCGGGGGCAGGGATGAAGTCAATTAGATCAAACATAGCTTGTGTCCAGCGTTGTAGGATACGAATTTTAAGCTCCGCTGAGGATGTGTCTTTTGCTGCGAGAAACCGTCAGTGCAGCTGCTGAATAGCGAAGGAACTTTCCGTTTACCCACAGGAGAAAGGAAATGTCCTTCAAAGGCCTGTTGTTTTTTTTTTCAGCAGTGGAGTCCGTTATCCAAAACCTCCTGGAAACACAACCAGCTTCTTTCATCAACTTCCGTGGGGGAGAAACTCTTCTCTATTTTTGGTTAGACGTAATCAAATAGTATCGTCCTCATAAGCGCCAGGGTGTTTTTCTACCAAGGTCGCTTTACCTCTCTCAAGTCTCTCTTTTCATATGATGAAAAGTCTTTTCAATTATTCCTCCAGCTGTCGAGAACCACGGCAACGGGCACGGTTTTCTTCTGTTTCTGTGATTCTTGAGGATGTCTCCATTTTTTTTTAATCTTCGCTTCACCCTCCTTGCTCTGTTTTTGTTTTATCCAGTGAATTAAATACGATGTATCATTAAGCCTAACTGGCGGGCCGCAAACTATTTTGTTTGATTTTCTACTCACTACAAATCTCATACAGATGGTGTTCATTTCCTGTGTCATTGAGCCAGGGCCTGATGGTCAGCCTGTTCCATAACCTGCAGAACTATGGAAGGGTGGGCTCTGCACAGGAGGGGTGGAGGCTCCTTTGCTGGAGAGAGAGAAGGAGACCCCCCAGGACTTCTCACTGCGCATACTTTGTGGTTCTTGCATCCACCCACACCAAATTTGGACCAAGCACCGCTGCACCATACTATTCCAGAGATTTTAAACCTTTGCTACTTGGGGCATTCAGCAAACTCATTGGCCATGTTTGGAGGACTGGCCAGCTTCCCTCCCCTGGCAGGTTATTCATTTGTTCCGGCTTTATTGGTTTTAGCACAATCAAACCAATCCTCAACAGTGCGTTTTGCCAGAGTAAAAGACACAGCAAGATATATTTTGAGGAGGCTTTGCCAACTCCGGAGCCCCTGAGCTCCCTTCATGGGTTGCTTTAATTTTGTAGGTCAGAGACTTTTAGTATCCACTGTTGCTTTGTTTCTTGTGAGATTTCTTGGCAGCAGTTTGAATTTCTGACCATCTTTGTCAGCAGCAGTTAGCGTCAGTGTTCTTCTAAGCACACGCCTTGGTGCCCCTTAATGTGTATTTGTACTCTTTTTGGTAATTTCGACACTCCAATTGGTGAGATAATTAGATCTCAGGGCTAACTTTTTTCAAGGTTAATAAACCTTCCCCTAATTTCCCAATTTGCATGTATGACCCCATGATATTTAGATCAGGAAAATTATCTGGTCCGATACATTCACGATAACACATACGCTTGCTGTTGCTGACTTTTGGTGGTAACCTGCCCTTTCTCTTCCTTCATTGATGCTAGGTATCTTTGAATCGCTTCTCTTTTCACCCGTTGAAGGACATCAATTACCTTTTTCTCCCTCAGGCCAGTGAGATCTTAATGCCTGCCGCAGGTTGGATTTCTTATTAAGGTGCAGTCATGGGTTTCTTCTGGCACCCCTCTCCAGGGCATTAGCAGAAGGCGGGTTAACCCTCCCATTTTTCATTCTGGTGCTCCTGTCATTAAACAGTTTCCAGGGGTGTTGTAACCGGCGGGTGCTCCATTTGCGGCCCTTTCAGTAAAAGCTTTACTGGATGTGGACTTTTACAATCAGAACTCTCCCGCTTGTCACTTTCGGGCCTCGCCCATCAAAGCCGTGGTGCACTCTGCATGTGCCAGCCCTGGCCATGGATCAACGTTAGATAATAGAGCACAGTGGTCGCTGTGTACCCCTGTCTGCCAGTTCCTTGTAGCAGTGGCCCTGGTTTACATCACATACGCTTTCAAGCTCCTTTTTGTTTGGAGAGCTAGACAGGAGGATTAAACACTTTGTCATTTTAATTTTTCTAGCAGCTTTTGCTCGCTTCCTGTTGTCCATACTACACTAGGATGCTTTTGTGTTAAAACGTCATATAAGGTCTAGCGACAACAGAAAATCCTCAATCATGCTCCGGCCGATTACCTCTACCCAAGCCGTATTCTTATCTGTTGGGAATGGTTTTATATTATTGTGTTCTTTGTTCGGAGTCGACCGCAAACTTCCAGCCACAGATGCGTGCTTTTTTTTTTTCTTCCAGCCTGCGCGCCCGCCAGACTCCAAGCCTCCCCGCTTAGCAGAAGAATTACGCTTCCACAGTGTGCCAACTTACCCTGTCTTGCTTGCGGTGAGTGGCTCTTTCGTGTCTGTGTGGGTACAACAATGTTTGGAGCGGGGGGATGAAACCTCCAGTTCCTCCTCGCCCCTCTGAAGCGCCTCGCTTGAAGGTATTTGCTAAGCAGGCCACAGCCGGGTCGAGGCAACATCGTCCCACCTTTCCTTTGTGGTGTCATTTGCATTTGTCTAGAGACTGTTGGTGTTATGTGACACGGCAGCCTGGGCGCGCCACATCATCCTCCTGAACAGGTCATCACTGCGGTATCATTGTTAAGTAGGGTAGCCTTACCTTTAGAGTTAGCTCTCATCATATACATTTTATTCGACCGCAAAAGCTTATCTTGATGGGTTCCTTGGCCCTGATTTTGGATAGTTTTCTGTTTACATAATTAACGACACACACAAAACCAGAGGTAATTTGGTAACTCACCGCAATTACTGCACAACAATTTCAACGCAGATGAGAGAACCGCTCCAAAACTGCAGACACATGCGGGGACTAAAACTGCTTTTTCTTTATGTTGAGACTTGAACTCACGCTTGCAGCTGCACAGCGCAAGGGCCTAGTCTACAACCACCGGGGAGAAGTGAACCTCAAACGCACCGAGGTGAACTCGACTCCTCACAAGAGGGGACTCAACCTCATATACTTGAACCCACAAAAGCACCCTCAATGTTAGCTATCTGTATCAATTTTTCACAATATTAATTTGCATTTACTTGCCATTCCAATCCCCTTCTCAGTAATTAACCATCAATTGGAACAGACGTTTCATCACCAACCCTTACATTACTGTAGTTGCTTGATAAAGCCATTGGATCTTGTCCACTCAACCTCTTGAATAATAAAGAACTTTTTGACATTTTCCCCCCTTAGGATAAAATTCAAGCGGTCGGAGAGGGATCCGTGGATTCTCGGAAACACACCTCTCCTGTCCGACCATTTTAAAAGTTTCAGAGCCTCTATGTTGGTGGGTCGGTATATGGGAACCCCTGAACGCAAACATCTCTCTCTCATTTAATCCTTGGATCTTCTCACTCCTGCCGGGGATCCAGTGGTTTTTGTATATCTGCTTCATGTCCCTCTGCCCCAGGAGCACAGTTCCTTCCAACATGTGTAGGGGTTTTGCTTCCCTGCCGAGGGGGAATGCCTGTTGCCACATCCTTGTGGCTGCCCGTCCTCTTCTCTCAGGTGCCCTTTGCTCTGCATTTATTTTTTGGGTTGTAATACTCTGCTTGCACCTTTTCCTTCCTTCTCAAAGGTCAAATCACTATTTCTCCAGTGCTTAAATTAAATCCTTGAAGAAGCTGATCTTCCCCGCACAACTTGATTTTCCGTTCGCTCTATTGCATAGTGTCAAAACCAGAACCGCTCCCGGCTTTCCAGGAGGACATGACGGCAGGCACCAAGAGGGCGGCGAGAGCGTGCTTGAGCTCATGGAATTGAGGCCTGTGCCCTGCCGGGGGGTCAATGGTAGGGGATGCCAGGCACTGAGCCGCAGTGTTCCCGTCCCGGCCAGATCCCACATTCCCAGCCCCCAACGTGCTCTGCGGTCCGGGCACTTCCACGCCCGGTCTGGCGTCTTTGCCTTCACGCTTTGCTCTGTTAGTCTTTATTGCCCCCTGACTTATGGATTGTCGAGACTCCTTCTCGACTCCCCTTATTGCCCCCACGGGTGAATCCTGTCTTGAGAGAATGTCGCAAACATCATGATTCTCCCAGGGACTCTTTGCAGCGATTTTTTGGGTATTCATCCCTTGTTCGGGGCCCCTTCCCAAGCTTTACCGTGCACCCTCCTTGGGTGCCTCACGTAGGTCGTATTTTACTATTGGTGCCTCCTGTCCGGATTGTGCTCTCCCTGTGGTGTGTGTGTACGTGGTGACGCTTCCTCGGAGTGGGCCGCGGTTCTGGTGACTCCTTGGGGAGATGACCTTATCCGGCTGTTGTTGGTTGCGCCGTTAATGTGTGCTGTCCCAGGTTTACTGTGCACCTCTTGGTGCCTGCCGGAATTTACACTGTGCAACCTTATGGGTGCTCCCAGTGTTACTGTGCACTCTCCTGGGTGCCCTCCTAGGTTTGCTTTGCCACTGCATGGTGACGGTCTCCCAGGTCTTACCTGTACCCTGTTTGGGTGCGCGCTCTGTTTGCCTTTGCAACCCTCATGGTGCCTCCAGGTTTATCCGAGTTCCCCTTTTACCACGGTGGGATTTTCGTTTCTCCCGCGGGACTCTTCCGGCCCTGGTCCGCCCTGTCTGTTCTCTGGACAGTTCGGGACCATCTCATCGCCGTGCCGGCCACACCAAGGGGAGTGATCATGAACTGGGTGGGCGCAGCCTGTCCATTGCTGCCGGCCCCGGGAGGTGGAGAATCCCAGTCGAGCCCCCCATTTTGTTAGGAATTATCCACGCCAGAGGTTTATGTCCAAAGGGACGAGGAGTCCCGCAACTTTATTATGATTAAGGGGAGGTCGATGGGCATTTCCATTGGGTTCTATTCATACGAGGATGCAGCTCTTTTCCTTTCCCACCCGCCGGTCCCTCTCTCGTTTCCCATGGCTGAGTACTTGAGTTAAGGCTTCCCTACGCACTGAATTAACCCCCTTCTTCATACTTGCCCTTTCATATATTTGAGTCTCTGCTCAGGTAGTCTATCTCTAGGATGGGGTAGCTCCGTTGATTATGCTCTTTTTGTTTCTTTATCTATAATCGGCTTATTACCGGTCGAGTCTGTTTGTTAAGACACTCCTTTTTCTTTTCAGGATAGACGGTATCCGGCGGCAGTGAGTGGATAGAATTCTTTTTCCGGGATGTTTTTTTATTTCTTTTTGGACTTTGGCTCGCTTTTTTTTTCATCCAGTCAAGAGTTCCTGTGAGGTGGTAGGCGAGAAACCTCTCTGTGAACACCAGAGCAAACATCGGCCCTCCAGGATGGCCCTGAGGGGGGGGCACGCCAAGAGAAAAAAGAAAAGCTTTAGGATAAATCTTTTCACAGGGTTTTTTTCAATACTTTTTTTTTGCCTTTCTCTTTTTGTGCCTTGTGGCATTTATTCTGTTTTGCTAAGTAGGTTGTTGTTTTCTTTTTTACTTTTTCGCTCTGTGAAAATTTGTTTCGTGAGGATCTGGTGTGGGGAGGGGCTTGCTGGAACTTGGGAAGTGTTGCCGCCCCCATAAATTATTTAACGGCACAACTTTCTGTGTGCATGTTCGCCAGCGGAGGTGAAGAGACAGTGATATATCTGTTTATATACTTTGTATTGGGTGTTTTAACATTTTGGTGGCTTTTGCAACGTAATAGAGTGCGTGCTATGTGTGTGAAGATGAGAGGTAGTGAAGGCTTGCTCTCGGGGTGGTAGAGGTTGATATTTGGGAGATAGAAGAAAACATGGGAGGATTTGCATAGGAATTCTTATGATTGGTTACCGCTGTTGTTTAATCGATAGATGAGAGGGACTCAGAGATGTTATATTGAACGGGCGGCATGTATGATTAGAAGGGGTTTAATAGGCGTTTCGGGGCCTGTCTTTCGTTCCTCAGCACAGGGGAAGATGAGGGGATGACTGCGTTTCGGGAATGGGATGAAGGGTGGCTGCGTTGGCTCTTGATTTGAGAGACCCTGGGAAATGCCTGACCTTCCCTTTATTATGAATCAAGTTGTGGGACTCCTCTGTTCCTTTTTGGACATAAAACCTCTGGTGCTTGTAGGATTAATTTTCCTAATGTGTTGATAACACAATTTGTAGTGTAGTTCTCGCGATGATTTTAAAGTAAGTCCTATGTTTATGCTTCATGATATTAATAATTGTTTTTGTTATGTAGAAGAACTTTGTTATGCAGAAGCTGTGAAATTATCAGTGGTTTTCTTATTGTAAACTCGAATAGTTATGCATATTGTGCGTTATAACTGATCAATATTTGATTTGTGCCTAAATTTTCCATAAAGAGGATATTTTTTAATATCAGATCAACTGTGCTGAAGAAGTGTTGTGCATCTATGAGTGTTCTTTGGCTGATTTCTGGTGGTAGTGTTCTAAGTAGAGACTTTTGTGGATGCAGTTTTCGGCGTGCTCGTCTTTTTCCACCACATGATTAGCGAGAGAACTAAGGGGGCAATCCCTAACCGACACTTGGCTGATGTAACACCCAGTACCAGTGGAACAGCCCCAATTAAAAATGAGCAGGGTCGTTCAGATACAGAGAGTTCCTCAGAAGATGAAACCAAGGACAAAGCTGCTCCAGCCACTATAGCCAGGAGGAAAAGGGAAAAGACAGCCCAAGAGGCCATAGAAGCACCCAGCCCAGCAGCAAAGCACACCAGATCTAAAAAGGAGGAATCAGAAAGGGAAGAGCCAGCTATACAAGCGCCTTTAAGGCAGGCTGTTGGGAATCAAGGGGTAATTTGCATAAAAACACTGCATCACTGGAAAGACTCAGTTGGATGGTATAGAGACAATCCAGAGAAGGTTGCTAATCTTGTAGATGGACCGGGGTGTTCTGAATGTAGTGCTAGACACATTGTTAGATGAAACAGAAAGAGACATGGTTAATAAGACTGCTATATCTGCTATAGAGACTCTAATTACAGCTGGAAGTCTTTGAGGACCAGTTAATGATATTTTCCCTTTAACTGACCCAGGGTGAGACCAGTGTGGCAGAACAAATGGCAAGGTTAAAACGTTATCAGAATTGGATAGTGTTTGATCTAAAATGTGCCATTCCTAAAGCAGTGAATTGGTCCAAATTATACAAATTTAGACATGACAGAAATGAAGCCCCTACAGATTTCCTGAATGGACTCAAAGAGGCTGCATGAAAATACACAAATCTGGACCTCGAGGTACCTACAGACCAGACCCACCTAGCTTATTTGTTTATAGGCTAATGTCTTGAGGTGATTTTATGATGATACTCTATTCCTGATTGTCTGCTTTATGCCCAGAAATGGGTCTTGTAGCTTTAAGGAGAGTCCAGGGGAGGGACAGGAGCCAGGGGAAACTCTGCGCAGGCTTTGTTCAAAGCTCACTCCTGTGTGCTTGGTTTGTGAAGCAGATGAATGTTACCTTGTTGCTTTTATCTAGCTTGGTTTTTGTTAGCTTAGGCAAGGACTTAGCAAATGTTTTCCCTGGACTGCAGAGCAATTCTTGAATACTCTCTGTTGTTCTTCTTGCACTGTTGTAGGCTTTTGGTCCCAAGATCGACATGCCCTGAACAAGTTGCACAACCTGCGGGGAGCCACCCAAGCTACTCCGTCGGACCCTGGACCTGGGGAAAAGCTAAATCAACGAAAGAAACGAACCTTAAATCCACATGTTCAGCTCTGCAAGGAAAGACCAACATTGAGTTTCACCAGTTCTATCTGTTTTTTTTCCTTCTTCCAGTCTGTTGGACTTTCTTCTCCCCAAAGACAAAGCCTCAACCATTTTGTTTTTCCCTAGCACGTGCTCAGTAGTTTTTCCCTTCTCGGGCATTTTTTTTTGGTCTACTTGGGTACTGGGTGTGTGCGGGGGCATAAATCTGAGGGGGCAATATCTTACAGTTATTCATTTCTTTCCGGTTGCCGTGCTGCACCTTGTTTGTAAAAACAGGTTACTTTTCACTTCAATCAGAAAATTCATTTGTATCAGTGGGAAGGATGCCGAAACCCCTTCTTTAGAGAAAGCATGGTTAATTCCAGAATGTTTCTCCTATGATGTCTCTAACCAGACAGCCAATCTGCAATGACTTAACAAAGCAAGTTTGCAAATATGATGAGATGATATTGACATAATAATTGTTGATATAGCCTGGAAGTCATAGCAAAAATAGGTATCAACAGATAGATAATTTCCAGCAGAATAGAATGAGTATTCAGAAAGTCATTCTAATGCATTGAAAAAGAGTTATTCCTCTCTAGACAAAGATCATGTGCTCTTTGCAAGAAAAAGGGACACTGGAAGAGAATGAGGTCCGATGCAGTGAAAAGGAACACCCCCTAGCTCCAGACTTGCTGTAATGTGAACTCAGTCGACTGCTAAGCTACCACCCCAGCAGCACCTTGTTGTAGCTAAGCTGGAAAATATGTTGAATTTCTAGTAATAACGGACAACCATATCTGTGTTAAATTCTTTAAGGAAACGATCATGATACTTAAATGTGATCAGTGCCACAGGTATGTAAAACAAGGCTTGTCTTTCCAACGCTGGTAAAA
>VKON01002135.1:0-16940 GCA_009741485.1 Malurus cyaneus samueli
ACAATGGCTGTATCTTGAGGCAGAGCATCCTTTCCTTGCCACACACTCCTCCCCATAACACTGGTCAGATTACTGTAGGAATAATATAGGATAGTTATCCTCAGCCGGTAGATTTGCTTGTACGACTTTTTGAGAAGCAAAGAAGGAAAGCAAAGGCCAATGATCATGCATACCGCCCATGTCTAGAGTACTTGAAGGCTGAAGGAACAGGCTGAGCTCTCAATAACGCACCACTGAGATGCGACACCAGGCTTGGCGCAGAAGATAGGCTCTTCCTGTATGGGGAGGAATTTTGGCCACATTTTTATAGATGTAAGTTAGACAATGACAACTGTGAAATGGTATTCAAACAACTGATGTATCAACAGGACCTCACCCGTCTGGTCTAGGTCATGCAAACCCCTTTGTTTACATCCTTTCAGACTGTGGCCGCAATCAACTGATTCGTGTGGATGAACCCGTCAGTGCACCAAATGGCGGCATAGGCCTCCTGTGTGTGGGCCCGTACATGAAAAGCAACTGTGTCTAAAAAAGAAAAAAATACTGAGTACATAGTAAGCAATGTTACTTTCTGAGACAGAAGTACGTATGCTTAGAGCCTCTTTGCCTCCGAAACCTGGCCCAATCGAGGAATGGAATCAATATTTCCCGTTCCTTAGTGTATTGGTTATGTTGGGGAGTTCGTACTCAAGGCGAAAGTACCACTGCTGTAACTAACAACCTGGCCTCTGAGGCTGGGTGGTTTTTTTTTATTCTTTGGCTTGTTTCTCAGGCTCAAGTCCCATGGCCATCCTGTTACCTTTTTTGTAAGAACAATCTGAGTCTCAGACACCATTAGAAATCTGCTGTGAACACCAAAAAGGGGAATGCTGCTGACTGTTGTCAGGCCAAGAGAACCTGAGAGTTTTGGACAGGTGTTCTGTGAGCCTGGGGTGAAATGGGACTGCAATCCGGCACCTGAGCACAGGGGCGAGCACAATATAACTACGTGGATGAAGTGGATGCTCAGACAGTTGGGCCTTTCCAACTGAAAATATCTATTGCGTTTCTGTTCTAGTGGTTTCGTGGAGTTAATGAATCAGCCTGGACGTACAAGGGAATTACTCTGATAGGTGGTCGTCACGCATGGCACGTAGAGCGTGGTGACGATTATGAAAGACATTGAATGTTGCTGCCAAGTTAAGAAAGACTGCACTGTTGTCATTGGGAGTGATGGATGGGTCAAGGTGAAAATTTCAAAACCGGATGGAATGCCTCAGCCCAGAACCCGGGAACGACGGAACATTGCACTTCTAACATATAGACCGAGACAAAGCACACAGTATGCTGCTGCCAAAGCCAATCGTGCGCAGAAATGAGCGTCCTCCTGACTTTTGAAAGTCCATTGCTAGCATTAAATCTTATCTGCTTATCATAACCTGTGAATCTGACTCATATCATGTTGAATATTCCAGATGGACAGGCCTGTGCAACTCATTTCAGAAAAGGCAAAGTCTTATTTTGAAAGGTATATAAATGCGCGCGGATAGGGCGCAAAGGGGGCAGAGGGCTTCAAGACATTGTCCTCACCATTGAAGCCCTACTATAACTTCAGGGTCGAGAAAAATTTCAAGTGAAAGCCTGGCTGACGAGGCTTTTTTTTCCCTTTATGTTTTAAAAAAGCAAAAAAACACTACCGCGTGTAAATATAAATGTAGCACCACTGCAGACGAAAGACAAAGATGGGAATATTGCCATTTTATTCTCTTGGAACATGTTGGGAAGTAGCCGTTCTCTAATACCAACAGAAAGAGCATGCTGCAAAGCGGCAGTTGTGAAATGCATGTGCTGCATAACATCATGAGATTTCAAAAAGCTACCTGCCAAAAGCTACCTACAATATTATTTAACCCACATTTGGGGACCACTGCCAGTGCCTTTCAAATAGCGAGGATGCTTGGGATCCCGAACTAAGCGGGACACAGACTAAAAAGGCAACAAGTCGGTAGCATGCATTTTCCAAGAAAAAAACGATAAAAAAAACGAAAAAAAAGAAAAAGAAAGAAGAAAGAGAAGAAAAAATAGCAAAACATAGTGCATTCCGAACAACTGAGTCCTACCTTGATTGTCAATAACCCTAGATAAAATCAAAAATGTGTTTGGGAACAGTAATATAACTGGGTATTGACTAACAGTACACATGTATACGCCTATATAGAATCATCAGGTTGCATGTTTCTGTCATAGGAGACTCTTTGACCTTTTACTGGTTCCCGCTACACCACTTGTGTCGGATTGGGAAGAACGATGCAGTGCAATGGTAAACAGGAGACATTACCGTGGCCTCAGAATCTGTACAGTAACACAAGGAAATTTACGAGCGTTGTCACACTGGGGCCAGATAATGGAAAAGTTCTTTTTCCGTAAGCTTAGGCTCGACCTACAGTAAATACCTGGAGGAGGGTTCTCATGGAAATAAGAAAAAATAGTTCTTAAATTATTGAAGTGAGTGTGGAAGCGACATCCTGCGTGGTATTCGAATGGTTCTAGCATGTAACTGCATCAAACTCTTGGCGAAACAAAGCAAATTAATTGATTAGCAGATAAAGTAAGGACAGAGCTGCAGGACGAACCAAACCACATCTTTTTCTGTTAGACTACCAAATCTCCTCATAGCTCCTTTCTAAGAGTCATGCTCAGAAGTTCGATGTCAACGAGGAACCAATTGAAAGCGATGTCAACAGAGATCATGTCGCGACAGCTATAGTCCGATCGTCTCATAAAATTTGCCGGTACAGCAAGACGGAGGACTGATCTCAATCAACACAGGTGCCGAGCAACTGTGCTTTTATATGCCGACGTCTCGTGATAGTCTTGTGTAGGGCCAGTGTATCATCATGCCGTGAAGGTACTGTCAGCAATTGAGGGAAGAATAGTGGCTTGCTGACGTCAGCGTGAATGTCGTTAACGAGCGATCTAAACGCACAGGCTGTATGTGCACAGCCTGGTATGACCACATTTCCATGAGAGCATAGTGAATGTAAAGGGAATAAAATCCTATCAACATTTTTCAATCCACAAAGACCCAGAGGGATGCAAAAAAAAAAAGAAAAAAAAGAGTCTTAACCCATTCTTAGGCTTAGAAGCGACTTAAGTACCCTGCGGAATACAACGTCCAGGTAGGAATGAGAAGACGAGCAAGCTTCTGTGACATCAAAGGACCTGTGGGTGCTGCCGATGTGGTGACAGCTTGCGTCCCTGCCCTGCCGATGGGCGTGCTGGCCACAATCCGAGGAGGATCAAGGATGGGGAGGCAGCTCTCATGGGGGAAGGAAAGGTGGAGAGAGTATCTGGATTAAAGCGTCTGGACTGCTGAAGACTAATCGAAGCTTTAGGTGAACCTCACGTGGCCGGATGACTCTCATCCCTCCCTTTGGCTTAACGTGCCTAATGGTATCGACCATACGCGCAAAGATATGAAGAGACTCATTGCACCTAAGCCGGGAAGTGTACAGGAATACGGGGAAGTGCTTCACATGTACAAGAGCAGGCTTAGATGATTGAGAAAGAGCGAATCCCTTCCCTGTGATGTGGTGAGGTGCGCCTTGGGCACAGCTAGGGCGCTAATGGAGCAGTCTGTGGCGGTCTCCCATGGCCCAATCCTGCACATCGGTACTGCTCTCTTTTGGGTTTGTGAAACGAGCCCTGTGCCTGTACCCAGCAGCGCGCAGTCTTCACTGAACGCCACAATAGCTCGGAATCCACGTCCAATCGCAGATCACAGCAACACCTCCGCACCAAGCTCCTGCAGGCAACTGGCGAGTGCTACCACTGACAGACTCAAAATTCCCTGGCACACAATTACGCTTTTGCTCAGGCGAATACGGTAGAGCGCACACCCGAGGTAAGCGAACATCCTGTGAGTGACTGGGAGGAGAGTTCGTGTGTGGTCATGGGGTGAACTCCCTGTGTTTTTCTGCAGGGAAGCTGTCCTCTGGTCTACGTGTTCCTAAAGTCTCACAGTAGGAAGAAGTCCTGCTCAACAGAGCCCTGTTAGAGTGGGAGACGGAGGAAAGACAACGCCACAGAGTTTCTGTGAGCAGACTGGTGAAGAGTGTCGAGGCTGATCTAGATTACAGTCTGGAGATGAAGAGAGTATAATCCTAGCGCCGTTAACTGTTCGGGGCAAGAGCGTGCATCTATCCGCATGCGATGCTGTCCTGACTAAAAACAGAGCCACTGTCCGAACAGTGGAGAGCACTATGTTTGTCCACACTGGACCACAGGGTCAGAAACTGAGCTCAAGGCTCAGTTTGCATTTTGGACACATTGTTGCTAGTAGAGGGCAAAGCTGAACAATTCCAGGAACTTAAAACAGCTGACCACAGAATCAATCGATCTTAGGAAAGGTTTGTAGACTTCAGTAAACACTTCAATTCAGATGTAATTTTGCGAAACTCTTTTGGTATAGAAAACCTCTCTATTAAGAAAGGTCTGCCTCCATGCTGGGCGACTCTTATCGAGATGAATACAGTGAATGCAATCGACTGAATGTCAAGGGACAAGAATAGGTTAAATGAATTTTGCATAAGCAGTAATGAAGGTATCAGCAGCGAGAAGGACAAAAGGACCAAAACGGATTTCTTGAAAACAAAGAGAACCATTCTGTAGGTGAGAAGGTCTCTGTAAGACAGAGAATAGTCTACAACATGCTCAGCCGAAGATATCGAGTAGTATGGTTGGTTTTGAGATTTCCTTCCCAGCTAAATCTGTTCCAAATACAGGTACATATACTTTTCTGGAACATACAGAGGTACACTTCATGGTCAAGGCAAGAATCTGCCTTATAATGAGTGGTGTTATTTTTTAGGCTTTAATCTGTACCATCAGGCTACTTTAAGGTGCTTTTGTCAGTGATGCCACTCGACGAGAACTACCATCCTTTAGTGTTATTCAGTGCCAAGATGAGCATTATCTCATTCGAAGTGTAACTCATCATCTGCCAGAAGATGGACGTAAACATGGCAGTGTGATGTTGAGGCAATTTTCTGAATCAATTGCTTCCGGAAAGTCGTAGGATTCATAATGAGCATTAAAGATATTTAAGTTGACCGCCTCTATATGTTGCAAGTTTCTGTCTGGAAATCACAAAAGAAGAGTCATATCCTAGGGTAGTTGGGGTTTTTCTGGGAAATATTAAAAGTCTATGTTATAATGAACCACGCCTCCGCATTTGCGGAACGCAATTACACTCTGCAAGCATGAACCAGAAGAACTCTGCGATTGATCGACGGAACTGTTTCCAGAAAAATTCCCTCTTCTGAGTGAACCTTGTACACATCCCCCATACAAAAACAGTTAATGGTGGAAAAAATCCTGCTTTCTCGTCCCTATGCCCAGCTGACTGCAAAAGTTCCTCCCATTCTTCTTCTCTGACGGAAGAGTGGGTGAACGGTGCAATCGAGACCAAGCTTTGGTGAAGTGGAAAGACACCTTGTAAGTCCATATCCTGAACTGTCTCCTGACAATTGCTTTACAAAATCACGAAGAACCTTTAGGCTGAGAAGGGACCTCTGAATCATGCGCCAAGTCCCTACAGACCAGCCTGCCCAGGCAGGGCACACCAGAACAGGAACACAGGAACAATTCGCAGCGTGGGTCTCCAGAGTAAAACATCCAAGGCCCTTCCTGGCAGCGCTGTTGCCACACTAAATGAAGAAGTGTCTTTCTCAATGTTGTAGAGTAAAGCTTCTTGTGTTTATGTTTATGGCCCATGCTCACTCGAATCCTGTCCTGGCAACCACGAAGACAGCCTGGCACCATCCCTTGTTGCGACCTCCTTGAGAATTGTAGTTCCTATCCTGACCTTTGTGTTGTGCAGACTCAGGTGGTAAACTACAGAGCTGAAACAGTAGAAAAAGGTTCATTGTTGATTCAGATCCACACTGAAAGCTGCCAAAACAGGTCGTCACAACCAGGTTGCAGCTCAGACAAACTTACCGTAAAGACTGCTAGAAAGGTGTTTTAAAGACAAAAACTTTTAACTGCAGTAGTTACCAAGGAGTCTCCTGGTAGAACAGAAAGCTCACAGCAGCATCTACTTGCATAAAGACAAGGTATTGCTGTCCTCTGTCGTGCCCAAGTTCCCTTTAAGCTTTATTTTTTATTGTTTTTTTTGTCAGTAATCTATTCCAGCTTGCAGCAGCATTTGTTGTTCCTGAGGTCTGGAACTCCATAAGGAGATTTTAAGTAGGAAGCGTCTCCTGGAGATTGCCACAGGGAGGGCTTTCAATTCAGGTCAGTAATCAATCCTCCTCAGCCTCGCGTCGGGGGCCCTGCATGGGATGCATTCCCCAGTGTATGAATGCCTGGAAAAGAGGAAGGCATCACTGTATTGTTGAGTCACGATTTTTGTGAATTGAGGTGGAACTGAGGGAAGGCTTCTGCCCCTCTGGATTCCCAGGGAGACCTGGACATTGGGAGGTGTCATATGATGCCTGCAACGCTTAAGGCTTTTCCTGCTCTATGCAACCTATCTGCCCCGCTCCGGGCAGCCAAGTTAGTTGGTGGAAGGACAAAGAAGGAAGGCACAACT
The DNA here is from genome assembly GCA_009741485.1 of Malurus cyaneus samueli. Taxonomy (NCBI): domain Eukaryota; kingdom Metazoa; phylum Chordata; class Aves; order Passeriformes; family Maluridae; genus Malurus; species Malurus cyaneus. The sequence continues at coordinate 6,575 of VKON01002135.1, forward strand.
ATGGATGGGTGCTTTGACTGGTCTGGGATTCTGGAGCAACAAGTCTTTGCTGGAGTTAGGACTGTTCCAGTCAACAAAAAACCGTTACTGTTTCTAGTCATCACACAGATCTTTGGAAAATGTGAGGGGCTTGATTGACGGGCGGGTCACGGGGGACCATTGCATCAGGAGAGATCGGAGAACAAAACATGTTCTACAAATAAACTGCCGTATTTTCCAGCTTGCTTGAGCCTCAATGCCAGACTAAGTAGGCAAACGAGAATAAGGAGGGAGGTCAGCAGTGCAAAATCGTGTAAAGGGCTATTTTGTACAGCTTGTGCATTGTCAGCCTGTGAGAACTGAATAACAACAATGGATCATAATAGTGATCTTCTGCTAAACTGACCTCCAGAACCAAGCTACTCCTACCTACCTTCCAGCAAAAAAAAGGATAACTTTTGGCGTAGATACACCCGAGGGTCCGAGATCTCATTCGCTTCAGTGCCTGTGAGCGAAATCTTGGTTGCCCAGATTGAATCCCATACCTTCAGTTAGGGGTATTGCCTATTCCCCCAAGAAAATGCCTATTTTTTTTTTGCAAGAGATGTAAATATCAGCTGGACATAGGCTCTTTGGGCTCTACCTCAAATGAAAATTGACTTGGAAGTGCGAGCATAACAGAAGAAACCTCTCTAGAACCAGTATACGAGTTATTTCCTGGTCAGAAATCTTTGAAGGATGGATATGGTCCACTTGGCTGCTTGAAGTACTTCGGCCTACTAACGGAAGTAGCACTGGAGGAATATTTTGCTTCACATTAGAAGATTGTGACATTTCGTATCTTGCTCTGACTTGTTAGAAAATGCCCTCAGAGAAAGAGATAGAATTCAAGAATACAAGGCGGGATAAGAGAGATGCGAAATTCTTGGAGGCATAGCCAAGATCAATCGAGGAGTAAGGAAGAAAATAAATATGTTTCCCGATCAGCCGCATTTGCGGATAAGGTAGAGTTTAGTTCCTAACTAGCAAAGCTAGAAAGTTATACTCTGGGCTTTTAAACAGAAAGTTGGAGTCCAGCATATTGTGAGGAACTGGTGAGTTCCAGCTGGGAAGGCGTAGTGCAGGACTCCTACAGCAGCACACTGGATATTGGGGTAGATGAAATGTGTAAGGGGGAAAGCAGCTCTTTCACTCCTCTTGAGATTACATTGTCACATCTGTCTCTCAGTCTTACCCACCGTCTCAGGTGAGTCGTACTCGCAAGCGGTGCAGGCCAGTCTCTCCATGTGATATGTCTTGAGAAGGGCTGGATTATATCCAGTACATCACTGAGGCCTATAAAAACAGGAAAATCTGCATACTCCTCGCAAGTGCTTTGAAGACAGTTTGCTGCAAGAAGCTGCAAACAGCAAGTAGTGTCTATAATCATAATCTGTTGTATTCGCCTGTGTTGCCAGAATGAATGGACGTCAAGTCCGCACGTGCTTCTCCAATGCTAGCTTCCACCGTCTGGCCTATACATCACCAGCGAGCCACGAGATGTTGAGGCCCGAGAAATATCCAGTGTCGGAGGGTGTGAGTCAAGAGAGGGTATGAAGGAAGCGACAGATACAAAAATAACATGAGCCGCTAGTATGACAGGAAAATATTAAAATCTCTTACCACTGGCGTTATCCTCCGCTTGTATTGCACAGGCACCACTCTGTACGTAGGCATAGAATGCATCTGCTGCTTCAAACATCGAACACCCCGTGTCGCGTGCTCATCGGGAAGAGGTATGCTTCTAGGATGCCTAGATTGCAGGGAACCTAATTACTTGGCCTTTAAGTTGAGCTGAAAATTCTTTAATCGGAAGTTTCCTGGCAGGCAATAATGAAACAGAAGAGTGTCAACAAATGCTAACGAGTTTGTTATTGTCCATGTTTGCATGAAACATCAGTGTTCCGTAATAATTTGACCATTCCAACGAGAAAAAAATTCCTTAATTAAGCAATTCTAAAATTAGTAGTCCTTTTCATTTTCCAACCTTAGCATAGTTTTTCTTAATTTTCTCCTTCAAAAGAAGAAAGAGAAGAAGAAATATAAAAATACACATAAATCAACTTTTGATTCTGCTCTTAGAATCGAGTACGAAAAAGAAATAGGAAGACCACAGTTAAATTGGCAAAAATAAGAAACATAAAAATGAAACCCAAGTAGTATTTATTGGAAGGTGCAAAGATTCTCTTTTTCGTAATGCGAAATCTTCCTTTCTGTACCTGGCTAGCTTTGCTCCGGATCACGTCACAACAAAATCAGAGACGCTTCTAGGTGGCGAGGCCCATTATCCAGCTTAGCAAGTGGGAGGTATTGTGAAAGTCTTGTGCTCGAAGCTGTGAAATCTATCTTAGGTGAGCGTGACAGTAATTCTGCAGGTGAGCTCGCAGAGCTCAGGGAGCCATCTACTCTGTTTTTCTAATTCAGTCAGTAATCTGGCATCGTAAAGAACAGAGCAGGCTTTCACTTTTAATCTTCATGGTGGTGCCGAGCCGGTCGAGCATCTAGAGGCTATCAACTGGCATTGAATAAGCAACAGTTTGGAGTAGTCTGTCTCAGCGCAGACACGAGAAATGAGTCTTGTAGCACGACTCCTCGATATGCGGATCGGGATGTGATTATAATGTGTCATACGTAGCGGGACGATCAGTAATGTTGCAGTCGTTCGAAAATCTTTTTCCTAGAATGGAGTTTCACTTTAGCCTGTGCTTTCTTTAGCGAGTGGGCTTTGTTTCATGTAGAGTCAGCTAGGTGAGCGTGTGCTTTAAGTTTCAACGACTTCAAGAGAGACACGTGGGAAGAAACTTGCCAAGATAATGGGAGCGAAGGCGATAATGCAGACAGCCTGGGAGGTTGCGCTGGTGGTGGGCTGCCCCACACGCATGAACAAACTCAGCAAAAGGTGTAATACCACATATTGCTGTAAGGGACTGCGTGTCCTCTTAGCTCTTTCAGATTGCTTTATGAACATAGAAGCATGGTACACAACCAGCGATTCTGTCACAAGAAAGAACACATACTTCTCATGTGTAGAAGAGTAAAACTGAACGGTCGTGTAAAGTATGGTGTGCTTCGTTTTAGCGCATTATGATAGTCCTAATGGTTTCCAACGGTACGAAGTTTTACTATCGAGAGTACTTGCCTTGCTGCCCATTTCAACTCTGTTTGAAAAACTAAAGTTCTTTGATCCACTAAGAGTTCATTGGGAACCAGCAGTAGATAACGCACTCGTATCGATCAGTCTTGTTTATATATGGCACTGTGCCTCGCGTCTGTAGTCATTGAGGTGACGTTATTAGCTAGGCGTTCTCGATCCAAGAACGCTGAGCGAAGGTTATAGAGGACTGAGTACACGGGTTCCTGCGAGCTCGTAAGATATAATACGTCTTCGTGTAGCTTCAAGTCTCAGCCCACCTGCGTTATTACCAGTTGTTAAGCACTTTCATTGCGTATATCGCATTCGTATTCTGACTATAGCTATCTGAGTAATTCATAGATACCGCGACTAAGTTCAGGACGCAAGATATGTGGAGCTCATGTCTGATACTGGATGCATAATACCAATCTATACAGAAGTAGACTTGAAAATGAGACGAAGAACGTGAGCCATAGCGTTGACAGTGTCGGTGAAATTCTCGAATAAGATGGTATGTAGCATGCTATGCGTTACAGATATTGCAGTCGTCGTGAAGAGTCAGCATGTAGAGAACGCGTCTGGTCAAACGAGCAGAGGCGTTAGTGTTGTTCTTGAGTAGAGTAGCCACAATGTTGCCGCGCTAAGTGAGAGCTGATTACCTACTGAAGAGCACCAGTCTATAATGAGTCTAGGATAGCGCGTCGCGAGGAACGTAATCAGATACTGCGCTAGCAGTCGGGGAACGAGGTTGCTATTGGAGCAGCTATGATGTCTAAGGCTTGCATTTTCTAGAGAGGAGTAAGCATGATGAGTAAGAAGAACAAGTGCTAACTAAGTTTAGCCCGCCGATCAGCTCTGACAGCGAGGGGTAAACTGCAAATATGCGGTGGCTTTGACCAGCTGCGAAGTGGTCCGTGGTGGCAGGTTGTGTGTCCTTGTAGGAGTTTGGCAGGAAGTGCTGCGAGGCAGAGCTTCCCAAGAAGGGGCTACTGGAGTGCATTGCCGAACTGTGCTCATCATGTACAAGGCAGAAATATGTATCGCCTGCAGATTGAGCTGTGGCATTCGCTGCAGGGGAAACGAGACCTATGTGTTTGTCTGAGAGAAAATCTACCAGTAAAAAGTCTAATTTGGCAGGGATGTAGGAAGATGAAAATGGGGCGTTTTTTTCCCTAGGATATTGGTTATGCAAACAATTAGTGCAATAGAAAGAAATAAGCTTACCACAAGGAAAGAAAATGGTAAGTAAGTTGATCCATCTTGTCACTCGAATTAATTGCAACGCCCCTATCGAAGAAACAGTGAATAAATGGTGAGTATCTCTGCGAGAGAGATAGAGGATCACACATCGGGTCCGTCGGTGATGGGGCGTACCGAATAGAGATGCTGCATAGGAGTGAGTCCAAAGCCCCCCACCCGATGGAGGGGGCAAATGGAGCACCTGTCTAGACGTCGACTGGGGATGAGTAGACGATGAGCTCCCCATATTTGAGAATCGAATTCTGAGGGTGGGTATTATACCCGACCTAGGTGTTGGGGTCCCGTGGTGTAATGATCTCCTATCATATTGTACTGAGTGCTGTATGATTGTGCTCTCGCTCGCGTCAGACGACGAGCCGATGTAGGAAAGACACTGGCGCTCCAGGGTAAGTCTGAAAATCCACACTGGCGACGGACGCTGTACGTCTTGGTTCTCTAAGAGTGCATTGAGATATGCGATGCAGCTGCTGATAAAAAGTTCCCTCTGGATAAATATAACAGTCGTGTTGTGGAATGTCGCGCCGAGCCAGAGACATCCTCAGAGGAGTTGATTTGCGTACTGGGGATTGGGCGGAGAAACAACTGGTCTCGCTCAGAGGTCTCCTCTAGTAGAGAGAACTAGCTACAGGTGATCCCAAATGGGAGTGGTGAATAAGGGTTTATACTAATGCTCTTGGCATCACGCCCCAGTGGCGAACCGAGACGTTAACATCTGGTGAGCGGTTTGGGTTGGAAGAGTAAATTTGAGTTCTTGATCACAGATTGGGCAATCTGCTGCCCATGGCTTGCGACATAATCGGATGACTATTCTCAGTTATGTTGTGGCGAAGGAAGGTCAAGTGTTTGTTTCGTTCTGTCTTTTATGGCACTGCTGCTTTGTTATTATTTTGGGTATTGAGAGATGTTTTGCATCTCTGGAGTTGTGTTATTTTTCACTTTTAGGATTATAAAATGCGGTAACACATACAAAGTCTAGAATGCATGCTGCAGATGAGCTAAGTTTTTTCATGGACTTTACTTGAGTGACGATTGTCTTTGTTTACGTTACTATTGGCTATTTCAGACACTATGGTATTACCTGTACTTGTTATCGCCTTGTTCCCCATCTGAAGAACTCAATATAAATCAATTGGTTCCCCATTTCTGCAGACTATATCTACTGTGTTGTGTGTGTGACAGTGATAGAACAGTTGCCTGAATAATAACGATACTGGAGATAATTGATAAATGTGTAGAATCCTATATTTATATCTATTTATTTATCGTTACATCTGTATCTACCTCGTGCTGTGACAGACGTGAACGTTCTCTGATGTGCGATTTGAGAGGGAAAACATTACCCTGGTGGTAAAGTCTCAGCTTACTCGAGGAAGCATTGCTTCCTAATGTCTGTTTGGGACCTTGATAAGAGACTTTCCTGCCCAGTAATTAGGTTTATGTCGCTTAATGTCATATTCTCCTCCATTGGCTAAAATTTACAACTGATGTTACAGTGAGTCTAAAGGAGCTGTCACCGCATTTCACCAGAGAAGTTTGTGTGGAGACAGGTGATTCATTCCTGCGTAAATGCTTTGAATTGGTGATGCTGTTACGAAACGCTGGTCTTGCCTCGGTTAGAGATGTCCTTGAGGGCAGAAGTCTGCTCATGCTTGGTCCATGGAGGACAGCCCTAAGTTATACCCTTGATCATTAACTGAGACGCCTCAGCTTTTTGCTCACTGGAGACAGTCCTCAGAAACTTTAGCTGCAATTTAAAGTGAATGTGTTGTAATGTGAACAACACTTTGTTGTAAGGAATCTTTGTTTGTTTGTTGTGGTTTTTTTAACCATCCCTACTAAGAATAGAGTACTGTCACCTGAAAATCTGGTCGAGCCGATATGCAAGGCCTTTATAGCATTTTGCTGCGAGGGACTTCCATCACGTGTCAACGTGATCTTCAGGCGTTCCTGGCGACTTAACTCCCTGCTGATTTTTCATTTGTTGGAATAATGATTCTGTAGGCGTGCTACAGCCGTGCTGAGGCATAGTTCCAACGACAATCGCATCAGATGCACAATGGATGCAGGACTGGAGACTATAATGAGGTGAGATGTGCTGAAGTCCTGAAACAGCCTTTGACTGTTAGAGCAACTTATCAAAATTCTGAACGCGCGGTGCTGAGCATTAGCGTGTGGGACGATTAAAGTTTCCTCAGGAGCATAGGGGCATGAAAACTCTGTCATTGGTCTGCTTCTGCTTTGGGAGATGCATCTTCTTGTTGGCTACTATTCTGCTATAAGAAGGCATTGTCACTGCCAGCAGAAAACTACGAGCCGGGATGTACAGTATGCTGGCTTTTTACTTCTGTAGATGAATAGCCTTGGTTCAAAATGTTACGTGAAGAGTCAGGTTGGGAAAGTCTTCCTATCAACCTGTGTCAGTGTGAATGTGGGAACATGAGTCCTTTGTTTCAAGTGTAAGACTCCAATACAAATCTCAGCTATTTTCCAAAAAAGCAAAGGAGGGGAAAGTTGACACTTTCTCATCGCATTGGTCTGTGTAATAAGCTGTACTGCCAAATCCCCTCGTGTTCAGGTATTTAAACATACAAATTGCAAAAAGTGTCCCATTGTTAATAGGAATTAAGTACTGAACCAACTCAAGTCTGTGTCGTCTCTGTGAAAATAGTTTAGCCAACAGGAAACTGGGACAATAGAACGTCAAGAGATAGTACTGAAGCATTGTAATGAACGTGGACAGTGATGGGACATTTGTGACTATCTGACTTACCTGTACACAGTCTTCGGCATCTGAGCTGAGGCAGCTGTATTTCGTCCATGTACTCCGAAATGACAGCTCCGTGATCCCGCTCGACGATCGCCTGCAGTGCATAGTAGACACATCTAGGAGTCCTCCCAAATCAAGAAACAAGGAAGACATTTCCTGTAACAAACAGCCTGTCTGGCTTAAAAATTAGGGTGGTCATGTGTATAAGACACTCTTATTTCAATTTTAGGATGGAGCAACCTGTCTATTTTGGGCGCAAGAGGCACTGTATTTAAGTTCTTGCCAGCTCCGCTTTGTTCATTAGTTAGAGGAATAGGCGAGGCAAAGTATTTCATCGATTTAATAAGCTTGAGTGCCAGACAGGGCTAATCAATATAATCTGTGATTAGTTTACCACAATTAATATAATTTGCAAGATGAAGAATAAATTTCGATATTAAAATCATACTTCACTGAAAGGGATCTTGCTTGGAATGCTGACTCTGTCGTTAACGCAGCACCTTCTCTGTCTTAGGTTCGGCATGTTTGAACAGAAAAGATCGGAAGACCAAGTATCAAGCACATAACAGAAGCCCAGCTAATAGACAATTTAAAGATGATGGTACTGAAATCCCCAGAGGGTGAACGGGGTGCGAAAAGACCTGTCTAAGGACAAGGATTCTTAATCCCTTGGACAAAGGTTCTTACCCTGTTATGAGTGTGTTTTGGCAGCAAAGAACCGTTTCAAGCGGATGTCTGCCATCGGCGGTGAAAATCTGGTCTGCAACACTCGAACTAACAACTGCCATTCATTCATTATTTAGCTTTGTCGGCTGGTTTTAGTGAGGTCAAGCTATGACAAAATTACACAATGTCATCAATCCTTCCAAAACGAGATTGGACTAGAGAGTGAGGGCAGCGCTAGCGCGGTGAGCGGTGGCACTACATATCGGTCAGGCGAGCTGCACTTGATGGAATTCCTAATCGCTGCCGCCCTTCGAGCTCTGCAATTTCCGTTTGAACAGCGACAGGGAAATATACGAATATTGCTGAATTAACGTGGCCCGCAGAAATCCCCTTTGCGTGTGCTGTCCCATCTCGGAGATTCAGGGCAGGACTCCGGCGAACACTGAAGCACAGGCAGCTGCCATTTTCTCAACCAGTGGCGGACGCGGCGTGGGGGAAGCACATTCCTGCCTTACGTGAGATGAGAAGGCATTCCTGCGAGCCTATCTCCTGCCTGTCTATTCTGTTTGCCTTATTTCTAAGTACAACTCTGCTTCTTGCTGTTACTCAGTAAATCACATCTAATCAGCATTTGCAGCAGGTCAGAGAAGTCTGTGAAGGTACCACGGTCTCTCCTGCTTTGATAGAGCAACAGTTTAGGACAGCTAAAGTCACAGATTTTGCCTAAGAGAAGCATTCTTAATTCCAGTCTTTCTTTCCCCAACAGCCAGCTACCTTTCCAAAAGCTGTAAAAATAAGTTTAAAATAAAAATCTTCTTCAAGGCCCATGTACTTTTGCCAAATTCAGCTGGAAATTGCTAACAAGTTCAAAAGTTACCGATGAACAAAAGTGACTAAAAAACTTTGTTCCCACTGGAAAACACCAAACCCTTTTCCAGACTGAGCCCAGCTCAGTCCAACACACTGCTGTCTGCAGATGTGATATAAATCTATTTTTTGTGGTTCTCCACAGAGCCAACCATGTGTGAAAATAGCTGCATCCAAACTTCCTGCTAAGGCCACCACTTAACCACAGAATCCCTGTGTGGGGAACCATCCACACGACGAGCCAATCCCTGGCAGGGAGCCCTTCCAGGGCAGAATCCGAACTCCATGGCAAACCTGCTGAGGGTGCTCTCAACTCCTGCGTGCAGATGCTTGATAAATGCATTGGAGAGGACTGGCCCTGTGCAGTGGGGAGCATAAGGCACAGCCACATCCATTCGGCCAGCAGCACAGAAATCAGGAGGGAGATGATGATGAGACATGAGGCATTTGCTCTGATGAGACAGCAAACACGAGCCCCCACAAAGGCTGTAAAAACTGCTGACATTCACAGCAGCACCAATCAGCTGTGCTCACCCTCCAAATTCTATCGTCTCGCTGAGAAATGAAAAGCTGCAGGTTTGGTTCACTGCAAACCAGCTCAGCTCTGCGCCGTCTTGTCCCAGTGCTGTCAGCACCAAACTGGGAGGAAAAGCCACAGGGCAGGGAGATTTGTCTGCATCACTCTGTTACCTTCACAGTTAAACCTTGGAAAATGTCTTTTTTTTTTTTTTTTTTTTTTCATCCCTTATAGGATTGAGGATTGAAAATCCTGATAGGATTTTCATCCCTTCATTCAATGCCTATGAAATGTGATAACAGCTATGACATAACTGGTACTGAGCAGCACACATCACCCTCAATGCTACCTGTACTTCACCATGGCTGATACACCAATGGCCCTCAACACCCACAGATAACAAAAGGAATGTAGCATAATAAAAAACATTGCTCAGCACCTTGTTGAATTGTTCTCTTTGTGTACAGCAAATTATGGAGATGGCAATGACTATTATCTCTGCTTGAAATGACTTCATTGTCCTCTCTGACTTCTGAGATGACTTTTAAAAATAGGGATTGTCTACCTAGGAAAAATGCTTGTTCTGGTTAGTCCCTGCACAGCCATTCTCTCTTAAAATAATAAAGATTACATTTGCTTTAGTATTCCAAAGTGCACTCAGTTACATGTAAGTCAGACCTACCATTATTCCAAATGTGGTTATCCACAGAGGAATGTGCTCCATATCAACTCATCATAATTAAGAACTATTTTTTTTTCTAATTTCCATTCAGATAACACTTCCCAAGTGTTTCCATGTAGGTGAAGCCTTACAGCTTTAGAAAAAAAAAACTCTCTCCAATCTCTGGTCATTCTCTACAGGTGAAAAATTGCTGTAAATTCTTGTCTGTAAAATCTGAAGAGCCACAGTAATGTCCCTGTTACATGCACTGCATTTTCCCAAAACAAATGTAGCAGGAGCAAAACAGGTCAAAGTTCTAGAACAGAAACTGCAAGATGATTATCAGAATATACATGTGTTGTGGCAATACCCCAGTTATATTACTGTTTCCAAACACATTTTGATTTAGGGTATGACAAAAGGTAGGACTCAGTTGTTGGGAAATAGCCTTTTGTTTTTCTATTTTCTTTCTTCTCT
>VKON01002139.1:0-26296 GCA_009741485.1 Malurus cyaneus samueli
CTCAGGGACGGCAGAAAAAGGTAACACGATAGACTACAAGAACCGCTGGGAGATACCAGTTAACGGTCACTATAGCAACGTTTAGGTCCATTTTTCTGCTCAGTACAAATGGAACCGATGTTACTCACGTGAGAATGTGCGAGACGGGAACAATTTTAAGTGCTTACACTTAAAAACTTTACAACACACTAAAACCAGTCCCTTTAAGTGAATGAGCGGCTTATACAATGGCACTCCTGCTCACATGTTCTATTCTTTCACTCTTTTTCGATATTAACAGGGTCCTCTATCTTGTTAACACATTACTTTTTAGTGTTGATATGCCTGGATGTTCCTCCAGGTCAATCCAGTTGACAGCAGATGTGCCCCATCAGTAATAGGGGTTGTCCACATTAGAACGAGTCAAAGACACCAAGTTACGCTTCTACAAAGATTCTGTGACGGCCGCTCCTTCTTGATAGCTTCAAGATCTCAAGACTTCTTCAAACATTCATAAAACAATCCAATGTCAGCCCCATTGCCCCTGGGAAACGTACACCATACCAACTACAACAACACACAACATATCCCTTCAAATTACACTCGCCTAATGTCATTTATGCTTACTAACTGAAACCTATACCCACAGCTTCTTCATTAGAGGCTAACTTCCCACATGTATTATATTATATCTATCTCAATAATTTGCTGTAACATTTGTTGCTGTTCCCCAAAACAGAGGGCTCTTTTTCACTGCACTGGACATGCTGTTAAGAATGTCAGCATCCAAGAGTTGCAAATACAGGTTATTCTGTCCGGACAGAGCCGGTCAGATCAATCCTCATACACAGTATCTCCTAACACCCATCCCCACTCCAACATTCATGTGTGGCCAGAGGCTCGGAGTCGCACACTTGCAATACCATTTAAATCATTGGCCAAGCCACTTAGACGTGAGTGGTAGGATTACCCACACAAACTGACAGGCCAACAGGGGTTCAAAATTTTAAAGCTCATTTTTTTATCACTGCCTCTCTATTTGACTATTTCTAATGTAACGCAGAAGGCCAGTTATCTCTTCTGGAGAAAAGACAGATGCGACTTCATGATAAATCACTCTCACATCATACCTGGGACCCAACACCTGGACAGACTACTCATTTCACCTGTAGGACTTACATATAACCTTGGTCTTCGATAAAATTAAAGCCAGAAAATATACATCCAGATTATACATACACCACCTAATGCGAAGACACTTGCCACCCACAAAATGCAACCCCCGTCGCCATTGCCAACTCTGTCACGCGTCAGACAAAAAACAGCTGAAGACTAAATACGCAAGGAGAAAAAACAAGCATACCTCCATTACCCATATGCATAATTAGGCATATCCAAAGCCCAATAAAAGCACATGACAACAATTGTCTGTCACGTCAAGTAGTAGTTCGCATGAGAGGATTGCATTATATAAATTGTACGTCACCATCTAGACGGAGACAATATTTATTGGGAGGAACCTGGTCCTCCAGTTCCACTCGAACACTTCTACTCCCACACAGAGATAATTCACAAGATACATAGAGATCATACCTCAAAACAGGACCCCCACCAAATTGACAAAAGACGAGATTGATTCTATATTTCCTATACAAGCAGACAAAAAATCACTTCACCCAAACCAGCAACAAAAACCCAGACGAATTTCTCTAACAGAAGCGACCTACACTCCTCACAACGTACGAAAACTGACTCCGCAGTTATACCCCATGAATGAGAAAAACAATCGTCAAATTCCTTGCTAAAGGTGAAATCGCTATTCAGACACCACCTCTGTCACTCTGGTACACTTTGCAGCCAACGAGCTCGAGACAAGTAACATTCGACTGCACTCCCTGAGCCACAACAATTCTGACACTGATTGGAAAAGCCTGTTGTTCATTCTCATATCTTAACCACATTGCTTGCTGTTAATGCAATTCATGCTCACAACGAAGTTATCCATGAAGCCTGACAAATCAAACCAAAAAACTTGACCAACAGTAGTAATATGCCACCTTAGTGAGGTTCTATTCCACACAGAGGGAAGACAATATAGATACAGATTAGATAGATAGATAATGGCTACGATTAGTAGACCAGTATAAATACAGATACAGTTAGCAATCGTAGGATATCATAACACCCCTTCCCCCTCCCAGAATTATCTACCATATCTAGATACATCATCCCCTGATTACCGATACTGAGTGACAGTACAACTAGGACCGCATGACGAAATCGGATATACTTGCTTAACCGGAGCTACCTTCACATACCCGAGACAACGCAGACAGGCATCCTGATATAGGCAACGACCAGATGACCAATCGTATGAACTCTGTGAAACGAAGTGTCATAACCAGATTCATAGTAAGTAGAATAGTCAGACACATACGGGGATAGATATTCTGAGTAGCTAAAGAGAATAGATAATGAAGCACAGATCAAGATACAAAGAATAAAAGGAAAAATTAAGGTAGAGCAATTATTTCGTCAGATATACAGATTATATAAGTGAGCATATTTCCTTATACAAATCCCAAAGCCCAAAAGAACCAAAGACTAGTCAAATAACGCTTCAACCATAAAAACGACATCCAAAACACTCACCACGATCCCACTATGGATTAAAGAAATTAAAGAGAGGAATATGAAAAGGAAGGAAACATTCCCCATTCAACCTCACGGGAACTCACTCACCTGTGCACCCCTCCCTAACTTTCCTATGCCGGCCATGGTCACAAGGAGTTTCCATTGAAAACTTAACAAGCAACAGCCCCAGAGCCGCCCAGCCCCCATCCACACCCACACCGTGCAACTTCGCCTCAGGCACGAGCAAACACAATTCGTTCCCACCGGCACCAGCAATGAATTAAATCCTGGCAAACAAGCATTCCGACCCAAGCACTAACACACGATGTGATCCCGGGAACACCAGCCCCAGGATATCCTTTTGCAATCCTTGCCCAGGCCTCGATTCCCATTCCGTCCCCCCTCACCCACCCTTAACAAAATCACACCATTGAATCCTCGCCTTCTCCCCTGATCCGTAAAGGGCTCAAGTTCGCAGGTAAGTAGGGAAGAGAAGAGCAAATGACCCCCACCATTTGGGAATGCATGGCACAAAACGGTCTGGGAATTGGGGAGAGAATGGACAAATGGGAGTCCAAATTTGGTGCTTCAAAGTGATTCCCAACACCACATTACCAAGGGAAACAGCCTCATGGAAAGAAATCTGGTGTTCTGGTGGTCAAAAGGACCAAGGCGCAAAGGCCACCACTGTTCCTTTACCCATCTCCCTTCACAAGGATTGGTGTTCCGCGGCAAAAGGGGGGTTTTGACCGGGTTGATCCGGGAACAAACTGTTTCCTTCCATCCCCTGCGCATCCACTATGTCCCAAACCACTCCCCAAAATGGTCCCTGCCTATAGGCCGTGAAAACTTCCATCAGACTCACACAAATCATGGCACAAGCCAGGACAATGGGCAATTAAGACCCTCCCAGCTGTCTGCTCCAGGCAATGTGGAATGAACGGAAGGCAGCACTGGCTTCTCCGACCCTCCACACACTCCTTCCCACTCTCTGCTCGCGTCCCATCAACTAGGGAGCGAGTCTTCCAGTGAGACACAGAAGAAAGTTCAATGGAATTATCTCTGGGAGTTGAACTGTAGGCCCTTCTATTGATCGAAATTCATTGGACATCACTTTCTGGTACCAAACACGCACTCAACAATTGGCTTAAATGTTCGCGAACACGCACCCTGGAAACAGAAACCAAAAAAACCCAGACCGGATTCGTCAGCGCGTTCTTGCCCCGCAATTCGAATATATGGTGAGAAGTGGAACGAGGTTGGTGCTGCAAAAGGATAAGAAAAATCCTCCCAGGAAGAAAGATTCATCCCTTTCCCAAGAAGATCTTACAATTCTTCGTGCCAACGACATCTAACACTCTCTGCATCTAATCAGAAGAACGGAGGAAGAAAAGAACCGGTGAGGCCCTAAAGCGCACAGTCCAGCCAGCACCTCCCACACAGCAAAACAGCAAAGGGGAGAACATTCCCGGTTCCTTGAAGCACCAAGGAACATGAATCCATCTGTTTGCCTGCAGCTCACACCTGGGCCAGGGCTCCCCACAAATACCGCCAGGCCAACCTTCCACTGAGAAAGAACCTCAACCACCCTGAAGCCGATCGTTGCACCACACACTGGGCCACATTGCAAGGAGCGACATAGTGAAGAGAATTACAGCAGTTACGGCTCGTCTTCTTTCTCTACAAGCCCTTAAACCATGAAACAAGACGACATCCCTGCTTCTGTGCCGACCCATCCCTCCCCCCCTGGAAAAAATGTCCCATCCCTCCCCTGCCTGCCCTGCCCACTGGGCGAACGCAGCAGGCAGCTCTCCTCTGCTGCGCTGGGCGAGCCCCGTGCACCCGCGTCGGGGGCAAGGCTGCTTTCCCGCTTCAATAAAGAGCAGCACTTGGGCATTGGGCAGGCGGCCGTGTGGCTGTACCCTCGCGGCAGGCGCTGGCCCGCTGCCCTGCGGATGGCACGGCCTTGGGCAGCACAAGCCCGGAGTGGGTAGCACGGTGTTCCCTGGGATGCTCCTTCCGGCCCGCCCCCCGTGCTGGATCTGACCGTATGCTCAGGGCCAGGCTGTTTGGGGTTGTGCCAGCAGCAATCGGTGCCGGTCCCACCCACCAGCACTGAGGTAAATCCAGTGTGTTTGGGGGAAATCAGCATTGCCTGACCCTAAGGGCATGTGGACACAGTGATTTCTCTTGGGTTTTCTGCTCCCTTCATATCCAGACCTTTGCCAGGAGGTGAGTGTGGAATTCCTTCTGTAATCCTGCCCACTCAGGCTCTCAGCTCAAAACCCCAGAAGAGAAGAGTGTCCTACAGGACAAATTGCTGGAAGTATCCAGGTGTGAAATTGGGCCATTGTAGATGTCTGGAAAGAGATCCAAAGTCTTCCTACGACTCCCAGAACCCAGAACACATGGAAGGTGAAACTGAGGTTTCCTTAGCACAGGAGATGATGGAACAGAGCCTTCATGCTGCAGGAATTGGCTGAGATCTTATTTGCTAGGGGAATGGGGCTTCCCTTGGCAAAGTACGGAGATTCTTTTCCCAAAGCAGCACAGATAATTTCCATCATTTCAGTCTTTCAGTAAGTGTAAATGTTGCTTTCTGCTCCCATTTCAGGGAACCAAGGCATCTTCCTGCCCTCTGGCTGCTCCCTAGATTTGGGGCTGCCCAGGGCAGGGACAGCAGGAGTGGAGCTGGGGAATGGCCTCGCTGGGAATCCCAAAAATGATCTGGGGTTGGGGATGGGCACTGCTGTGAGGACTTTCATGATCCCAGGAAAGCAGAGGGCATTGGGCAGGGTGTTTGGGGCATGTATTTGATACATGAAGCCTGAGGGTGTAACAGTCCTTTAGTTCCATAACTTTCAATACAACTTTTTCTCTGCAATTCCAAACTTCACCGGCCATTGTTTTGGTTGAATTTGCAACACTTGGTCCCAGGTCTGCCATCAGTTCTTATGGGGAAGTTCTCTGGAAAACCTTCAAGGCAGGTTTGAAGGAATCTTATTTGGAAAAAATGAGGTGAAGTAATCTATTTCCAAGAGACTGAGACATGAAACACTCCCACAGTTTGCAGAGTAGCAACGAAATAAGAATTGTTTCTAACCTAGCAGTAGAGGAAATCATGCTGGCTGGAGCAGCCCTCTGCAGTTTGGTGAAGGACAGAGCCCAGGCTCCTGCCCCACCTGGGCTCCTGCATGTCCCCATTGCCTTGGTGTCCCCTCTGCAGCCCTGTGAAGACCCAGGAGAGGCAGCAGCCATGAAGATCCTGTTCCTTCTCCCCTGACCTCCTGTTGATCCAGGATTGCAGGTGAGAATATGAAGGGGAAGATGGGGCAGGTGTGATCCTCCATTATTGCTGTTTTCCATGTCCCTGGAAATGACAGTCAACGGACTGATGCAAATGCTGTGGAGGTTGAGTGTTTTTTTTGACTGATCTTCCAATTGGACACAGACTTCAGGTGGAGAAGGCTTTGAATGAGAATCCTGACTTCTTCTGTTGGTCAGGAAGGTTTGGTTTCAGGCTCCAAGCTGCACCCAGCTGTTCCTGTTTGGGAGTCTCTGCATGGTCTCTGTTCCCACAGGGATGGCACAGAGCCCCAGGGAGTGTTTGATTCGGGGGGTGTCTCTTGGGGCACAAAAAGGTTCTTCTCATCCACTGCTTCATCCACTGAGTGTCCCAAACCCTCACTGCCCAAGGGGTCCCTGCAAGGGCTGGACAGGACTTTCCATCAGAGCTCACACAAATCATGGCACAGCCAGGACAGGGATGTGGGGTATCAGCAAAGCTCAAGTGGCATTGACTGGAGGAAAGCTCAGGACTGAGACTGAACTATCCAGGGACTTCCAGCAGCAGGAAATAACAGTTCCTTACTCCTAGTTTAACAAGGCAAACAAACAACAAACAAACAAAAGCCGGAGCTCCCTACCGGCCTTTCCCGGCTGTCCCTCGCCGTCCCTTCGGTGCAGTTGCGGTCACAGCCGCCAGGGGGCGCTGTGGCTCAGCGCTCTCCCTCACGGCGATAATGGCGGGAAAAGATGGAGAGGAGGCTCCTTGACAGCCTGACAGGGCACAGCCGCCCCGGTGCCCCTCCGGATGGTGAGACACGCTGCAGCAGGGGGTATCGGAGCAGCGGGCAGGGACAGCAGGGGCAGGCTCACACTGGGAGTGACAAACCAATGGTGGCAGAGATTCCTGAGCCGTGCCCGAAGCAGCGATGGCTCATTCCTGGGTCCGGGCTGTGCACATTGGGCAGACCCCCCGGCGGGGAATGGGCTGTTCCCTTGTCTCGGCGGGCTCTGAAGAAACAGGGAAAGCCAAGTCTTTGAGCTCCATCAGGGTGAGGAAGGGGAAGAAAAAAAAATGCAAAAGAACAAGCAGTAACTGTATCTGTTTCAGAGTGCAGCCGTGCTCCAGGGGCCAAATGCTCCTCAGAAAGAGAGACACAACCATCCCCAATTCTCGTGGGAAATCTCGGGCTGGCTGTCAACTATCGCGATATCTCCTGTGGTGGGGGGCACGTGGTGGGGGGGAGAAGCAGGACCATCCCGAAACGAAACAAAAACAAAACTAAAAACAAAAAAAACAAAGATGGGATGGGCTAAAGGACATCACAAGACAGCTGGCCTGCCCTCGAGTCCTGGGGCAGCTTTGGACACCAAAATGTAAAAAAGACGTTCAACTCTCTCAGAGAATCCACAAGAGGGCAGCAAAGATGGTGAAGGCTTTGCGGGGAAGCCCTGTGAGGAGAGGCTGAGGGCACTTGACTTGTTCAGCATGGACAGGAGGAGACTGACGGGAGACTTCACTGCAGTTACAACTTTCCTTGTGAGGAGGAGGGGCAGACTGATATCTGCCTTGTGTGACCAGTGACAGGACCAGGAGGGGATGGCCTGAAGTTTTGTCAGGGGAGATTTATGTTGGATATAAGGAGAATGTACTTTATCCAGAGGTTGACTGGCCATTTGAACGGGATCCCCAAGGAGTGGTCACACCACTAAACTTGACAAGAATTCAATGAGCATTTGGACATTTGGACATTGCCATGGGCACATGGTGTGACTCTTGGGGATGATCCTGTGCAGGGCCAGGATTTGGACTTGATGATCCTTGTGGGTCCCTTCCAACTCAGATGATTCTGTGATTCTATGAGGAGTTCTGCCTGCCTGCTGTGCTGGTCCAGGCAGTGCTGGGAGTGCAGCTGGAGAGCTGGCGCTGCTTTACCTGGCCTCACACTGGTCCTTCCCATTCTCTTCTTTTGTGCACCCAATTTAGGGGGAAAGAGTCCTTCCTGCAATTGGGAATGTGGCTGTGGGGAGTTTGAAGCTGAGCTCTTGTATTGGCCTGAAATGCGCGGGGACTGTCACCCTGTCTGCAGCCACACACTGCTCTTCCCAATTTTTTTTAATAACCTTGTATGCATCTTTTCCCATTCAAACAGGAATTAAAAATTTATGCCGGCAACTAGAAGGATACTGTGCTTTCCTCCAGTGTCACCCGTGTACAAGACCTATTGGAAGCTGCACATCTCTTGTCTTATGCTGCCAGCAGTAAGATCTGCATTCCTGACTGAGGGCAGATTCCTTCTTTGTCTATAGGAAGCACTGATAAAAGTTTCCTTCTCACCAAAACTTTCTTTCTTCTTTCTTTCTTTCTTATGTCTGCTTCATTTGCACAGTGTGCGGGGTTGAAACCCTGAAGCAGGACATCCAGCTCACTTCTGGCTCCTGGACCCATCTCCTGATGTCCCCTCCTCTCCCTGCCTCTGCCCTGCCCAGCTGGGCTGACAGCAGCAGTGGCAGCTGCTCCTGCTGGCTGCTGCTGGGCTGGAGCCCTCTGGTGCCAGCCCCGCTGTCTTTGGGGCAGGGGCTGCTTTTCCCGGCTTCAATAAAGACGAGCACTTGGGCATTGCAGGGCTGGGCCGTGTGTGCGTGTCCTGCTGCTGCAGGGCTGCTGTGCCTGCTGGCCCTGGGGATGGCACTGCCTTGGTGGCAGCACAAGGCCCTGGGGATGGTGCTGGGGGTGAGCAGCGTGTGTGTCCCTGGGGATGCTCCTGCCTGGCCGTGCTTTGGGGATGCTGAGCCTGTCAGTGCCTGCAGGGCCAGGCTCTTTGGGGTGCCTGGCTGGAGCTGCCCTGAAGATGATCCCTCTGGGGGAGCAGGACCCTTATCCTGGTCTGCTGGTTATGGGTGTCCCTTGTCCCTGACGGACACACCTTCATGTGCAGGGCTGTGCTAGGGCTCTGTGCCTTGATTGTGCATGGCCATGGTGACCCACTGGAGCTGTCCCTGCTGCTCCTCTGTGTCCTGTTCCAGTGCCATCGCCCTCCCTGCTGTGCCTGTGTGGGGGCTATGCTTCTCCACACCCTGTTCCAGCAGCCAGGAGCAGGAGGAGGAGGCCATGCAGCACCTGGGCTCAGTCACATCCGAAATGGCTCTAATTGAGCATGGCCTGGAAATGTCAAATTTGGTTACCTACAGGCACCAGACCGGTTGTCTCCTCCTCTGCCCGTCTGAGGCAGTCTGAGGTGACACAATGCTCTGCTCCATCAAAGGCAGAGGCCTCTCCCTGTGTGTAAAGCGAAACCTCAGGTCTTGGGTTTTGAGTGGCTCAGTACCTGTGTGTGTCCATGCTCACATGTTGTGAGAGCAAATGGTGACCCTGCTCGTTTCAGTAACCACTTTCCTTCCCAAGAATCAGAGAATCACAGGATCTTTAATATTGGGAAAGCCTTCTAAGATCATCAAGTCCAAGCGTTTCCTCAGCACTGCCAAACCCTCAGCACTAACGAGGTTCCCAGGTGGCACATGGTTTTAAATCCCTTCAGGAATGTTTACTCCACCACTGCTCCGGGCAGCCTATTCCAATATTTGACCACCCTTTTTCCAAGAAATCATTCCTAATATCCAATCTTTATCTTCCCTGGTACTTCTTGAGTCTGTTTGCTCTGGGTGTGTAAATTGTTTCCTGGGAGAAGGGACCAACGCCAAAAAAAGTTTCTGCTGGCATTACTTTACAGAACTGGAGAATTTGGTTAGGGATGTTCAGATTATCCCTCCCTGTCTTGGCCTTTGTTCAGTGGGTTCTCACCTGTGCTGGCACTGACCCTGGAGAGGTCATCTGGAGCTCCCTTCACCTCTGGAGTGCAGAGCTGTTCCTCAATGCCATTCCAACTCTCTCCTGCCCTGCCCCTTGGACCTGTGCCACGGGTGTCACAAGAGGTGTTGCGTGGGGATAACGGTGACAATGGCAACAGCCCCAGGAGGCCCCTCAGCCCCAGCCCCAGCACCCCCACACTCGTGGGGCACTCTCGGCTTGGCCCAGGGCACTTGTGCCAACAGCAATTTGGGCCAGTTCCACCCACCAGCACTGAGATAAATCCAGAGCGTTTGGGGCAAAGCAGCATTCCCTGACCCCAAGGGCATCTGGACACAGCAATTCCTGTTAGAGCCTGAACACCAAGATCCTCATCAGGTAGGTGGCTGTGGGATGTCTTGAGGACAGCAGGTCATTACACCTCTCTCTTCAGCTCCTGACACTTTATTATTTACAAACTGTTTGAAGTGTCCATGTGTCAGACAGACATTTGAGGCCATTTGAGCATTTTAAGAAAGAGCACGAATTGTATGAGTCTGCAATTGTCAGAGCCCAGAATATGCTGGAAGACAATCTGGGCTTTTTGCTTTCATCTGGCACTAGAAATGTGTCTGGAGGCTGGAGGGAAGTCCCTGAGGCCTCTTATTCTGAGGCACCTGGAGGCTGTGCTGGATAAAGTAAGGAAATGGTATTCAAGCAGCAGTACAGAGATTTTCCATTCTTTTGACTTCCATTAACTTGGAAGGTGGCTTTGTCCCCAAGAAAGCTGTGATTCTGTAATGGAGCTGAACCTGCTCATTTTTAAAGGGGGTTGGAAGTAGAGTAGCTGTAAGGTCCCTTCATCCCATACCATTCTATGGTTTTATTGACCATAGTGATCAGCAGAAACATCCCTCACCAAGTGCTGGGCATCTCCGGAGACATGAATTTCCCTCAACTCCAGAACTCATATCAGTTCCCAATTTTTGTTTGACCACTGGGTTTGTGTTGAGTGTGGTGACAAGCACCTCCTGACAGAGAAACTCTGCTTTGGCTCCTGGAGAAGGAGAGGCAGGTGTGGGAAAATAAAAGCAGCAGCAACGTTTCATCTGGTAACTGCATTTGAAAATCTGCCTTGTCCCACTCTTGTCAATGCATTGACATGTATTGACATGTATTTCTCCCCAAGAGAGAAGTTTTGGATGCAAAAGGCCTAAGGGAGCACAGCTCTAAAGGGGAAATACTCTGCTTGTGCTTTCCACAAGTCTTTGATCACTGTTTTGGCTACAAGTGCAACAGTCAAGTATTACTTCTCCCACATGGCCCTTAAGAGAATTCATAGAGAATTCACAGAGACTAAGACGATGTGAATTGCCCAACTGGCCAATCCTTCCCCATCTGCTCCCACAAAATCCAAAAGATAAATACCTGAGATCCATTCTTTAGAACAGGCCACTTGTGATAGTCCCTCTGCAATTTGTCCCATTACAGTGAGCTGTCATCTGAGTTCTGGTGTGTCCCCTCTGCAACCTTGTGAAGTCCTGGGAGAGGTGTCAGCCATGAGGATCTTGTACCTGCTCTTCCCCTTGCTCCTCCTGTTGGCCCAGGGTGCTGCAGGTAAGAGGGGATGAAGGGAAAGTGCAGTCACACTCTTCTCCCAGACTATTGTTTTAACTCTTTCCCTGTGCATGTTTTTCCATGACAGCAGGAAAACATGACAAGTGCATCCGACGAGGAGGATTCTGTGCTGTGGGGGGATGTCGTTTCCCCTATAAATACGTGGGAGTTTGTTCAACACTGAGTCACTGCTGCAAACCGTAAGTTCTGGAAATTGTTTGCTCCCAGTCACGGATAAAGTTATTCTCTTTCAAGCCACCTCCTACTTCACAACTTTATGCATTCATTCTCAGAGGCAAAAGCCAGGGAAAGAAAGGAAAAGTCCTGTTGGGTTTGGACCTACCCAGGTCCTGACTGAAGTAGCCCCAGGTCAGCTGGTTCCTCCCCACACCCCTGTAACCCCACAAGGTTTGCACAGTGTCAATGCAGAGAGCTCAGCTCTGTTGTCCAAATTAGGAGGCTGTCCCTGGGACAGTGTGAGGCACAGAATGCTCCTCCTTAAATCTGTAACAGTTGGAGTTGGCCTCTGTGAAGCTGACTGTTGTCCCCTGCACTTGTTTTCATTGCAGGGGAGTGGGGAGAGAGTGGCAAGAAAAGTTACAACAAGTGATGTGCTTCTTTCCCTTTTTCTTACAGTATCTGGGGTTGAGACCATGAAATTTCCAAGCAGGACATCCCGCTCCCTTCTGGCTCCTGAACCCATCTTCTGATGTCCCCTCCTCTCCCTGCCTCTGCCCTGCCCAGCTGGGCTGACAGCAGCAGTGGCAGCTGCTCCTGCTGGCTGCTGCTGGGCTGGAGCCCTCTGGTGCCAGCCCCGCTGTCTTTGGGGCAGGGGCTGCTTTTCCCGGTTTCAATAAAGACGAGCACTTGGCCATTGCAGGGCTGGGCCGTGTGTGCGTGTCCTGCTGCTGCAGGGCTGCTGTGCCTGCTGGCCCTGGGGGTGGCACTGCCTTGGTGGCAGCACAAGGCCCTGGGGATGGTGCTGGGGGTGAGCAGCGTGTGTGTCCCTGGGGATGCTCCTGCCTGGCCCTGCTTTGGGGACGCTGAGCCTGTCAGTGCCTGCAGGGCCAGGCTGTTTGGGGTGCCTGTGCTGGAGCTGCCCTTCAGATGCTCCCTCCTGTGAAGCAGAAACGATATCCTGGTTTTTATAGGCCCAGACATCTTTCTTTCCTCAGGACTGGACTTCCATGTCACTCCCTTTGAGGTGGGTGATGGTCCATTCTTGTGGGGGGTGCTCAGCACAAGTGAGGATGAGCTCAGGGGAGGCACGGTCCTGCTTCTCAGAGCGAAAGAAGCTCCCTGGCTTTCTGGAGTGATTTTTGTGCCCAAGTGGAGCAGGACATGGCTCCCACTGGGAATCTCAACCTGCACGTCTGAGTTTGTGTGTTTGTGTGTTCATCCGTGCTGTCCTTGTCAGAGCACACCCGGGACTGGCTGGAGCCCAGGCAGGGTCCTGCCCTCTGAGCCGAGGCCACCTGGGTTTTGCAGAGTTCTGGGAGCTGGTGGAGAATGCCGGGTGCCTGCAGCCCCAACCGCAGCTCTAGGCTGGGCAGGGCAGCAGTGCCAGCCCAGAGCTGTCCCCTTGTCCCTGGGCTGCAGATTGTCCCTTGTCTCCAACAGCCAGGGGAAGTTTTCCAGTGGGAGCTGGGTGATGTTTATGGCATTTGTTGGGGACACACTCAGTATTGGCTCTCCAACATATCTGGTGCCTCCATCCCTGCACAAGGCAGGACTGTGAGGGTGAAACAGGATTTCCCTTCCTCCCTCCTGCTCTGCAACAGGGCTGCTGTGCACAGTTCTGAGGATTCATAGAGAAATGGGCTAGGAACTGCAGAGAGAGTGGCAAAACGTCATCCATAAAACAGGCAGAGCTTTGTTACAAGGTCCCAGCTGCAAAATCTACAGCAGGAGTTATTTCTTAAAGGTATGGAGTGGTGAAGAACCTCAGGGAGCATGGCACAGCCACCAGGAGAGCTCACATGTGACTCATATCAGTAGAGGCAAAATAAATACCTGTACTGAAAGGTTTGGCTTCTATTTTCTTTAATCTTAATTCTATTTAGAGGAAAAGCTCAGTATCCACAGCACAGCTTCACTGTAGCATGACTTAAAACCCCTATTTTTCCATGGACTTTATTCATTACTATTTTACTTGCTGCTGTCTGGATCATAAACAAGAGGAAAGCACAGAGGACAGACTGGAGTCACTTGAGTACTCAAAGTGTCCAGCCCAAAAGTTCGTTTTCCTCTTTCCCCTCCGCACCAGAGAAAAGGAGGCTTCAGTTTCCTCTTCTGGCACCTCTGAGAAGGATTCCCAACCCAGGGTCCTTTGTCATCCTGCCTTGTGTAAGAACCCTGCAGTGCTGTGGTTTGCTGGACACATCCAACGACACAGAAACACAGACCCTGCTCACTGGAAACCAGCACCAGCCTGCTGCTCTGGCACAGGTAATAGTGGAATAGAAGGGAACTATTTCTGAGTCCTCTCAAGAAACCATTCCAGTAAACCCACCATCAGTAATGTGGGCAGGTGGTCCCTCTGCTTCTATTGAGCATGCAGAATCCATCTCCCATCTTTTTTATGACTGTCACCTTGTCACCATGATTTCACATCTCAGGGTTGTGCAAGGATGAAAGGCCAAGAGGTTCCAGTGCCAAATCCCAGCAGCTCAGCCCCTGCAGGTTGGGGGCACCAGATTGCTCTGCCAAGCACCAGGAGAGGCAGCTGCCAAATTGGGCACATGGCACAGACCCCTCCTGCTTGGCAAGGACTGTCACTTCTCCCAGTGCCATAGGCTGGCATCAAACACTCTGGATTCACAAGCAGTAGCTGGATCCCACTTACATTTCTTCACGTTGGATGAATTTAGGAAGGGATGCAGATTTATTGGATCACCTGGTTTACAGAATTTATCATCTATCCTGGTGTATCTCTCACTTCATTTGAACAGTGAATAAAGAGAGGGTGATGTTTATTGCCCTGACAATTCAGGTGCACAAACTTCTTGTCCCAAAGGAAAGTGTTGTAATGTTCAGAGGTGGCGGGTTTTTCAGCATTCTCTGCAGTTTTTTGCACATTCATTGCCAGCAGGTTATTCAACAAGAGAAAATTGATAAGACAAGTGGGAATGGCTTCTCACTTATAGAGGGTAGAATTAGATGGGATATTAGCAAAGAAGTTCTTCCTTGTGAAGGTATTGAGGCCCTGGCACAGGTTGCCCAGAGAAGCTTGGCTGGATCCCTGGAAGTGTCCAAGGCCAGGTTGGATGGGGCTTAGAGCAACCTGGGATAGTGGAATGTATCCCTACCCATGGCAGGGGTGTGGACTAGATGGTCCTTAAGGTTCTGTTCAACCCAAACCATTGCAGGGTGGATTCTGCGAGTCTATGAAAGGACTCTCTTCCCCCATGACTGAGCTGGTGCTGGTGTCTGCACCCACCAGTTCCTGTGCCCATCCCAAAGATTTCCCAGTCGGCCTCACATTCCGGTGCCGTTGTGCCACGGGTGTCACAAGAGGTGTTGCGTGGGGACAACGGTGATGATTGCAACAGCCCCAGCCTCTGCCCCTGCAGCAGAGAGGGACCACAGCAGCCCCAGCACGTGTGAATTGTTTGTGCAGGGCTGGGTCTGCACTCACTGCAACGGCTGAGGCTGTTGGAAGGTGAGCAGTGTCGTAACATCAATTTGAGATGGCAGAGAGAAGTCACCTGGTATTTGCCCTGCTGGAAGACATTTATGGACATTTTCAGGCTGCAGCCCAAGGGACTCATTGGAGAGACCATCGTGTGGAGGGGCTGTAGAGGCAACTTGGGGGACCTGTTTCCCTGAGAAAGGAATGCTAAGGTCTCCTTGAGGGCTCTCTGCAGGATCAGGCCCTGCCAGAAAGGATGTGGGAGTGACAGAGGCTGTGGGCTGATAGAGGGGTTGGGGCTGTGGGGCTGGAAGAAGACAGAGATACGAGTAAGGACTGCACTGCAGAGATCAGCCCAACAGCAGATGAGGCAGATCGAGATCCCAGTCAAAAGTGTGGTGAGAGCTCAGGGGTATCTGAGATGGGTTGGGTGGGCAGCATGGCCATGCCCATCACAGAGACAGCACCCAGTACAGCCCTGAATGTAAATCTGTGACTATCAGGGACAAGGGACACACATAATCAGCAGGACCAGGATAAGGGTCCTGCTCCCCCACAGGGAGAATCCACAGGGCAGCTCCAGCACAGGTACCCCAAAGAGCCTGGCCCTGCAGGCACTGACAGGCTCACGTCCCCAAAGCATGGCCAGGCAGGAGCATCCCCAGGACACACAGCTGCTCACCCCCAGCACCATCCCAGGGCCTTGTGCTGCCACCAAGGCAGTGCCACCCCAGGGCCAGCAGGCACAGCAGCCCTGCAGCAGCAGGACACGCACACACGGCCCAGCCCTGCAATGCCCAAGTGCTCGTCTTTATTGAACCGGGAAAAGCAGCCCCTGCCCCAAAGACAGCGGGGCTGGCACCAGAGGGCTCCAGCCCAGCAGCAGCCAGCAGGAGCAGCTGCCACTGCTGCTGTCAGCCCAGCTGGGCAGGGCAGAGGCTGGGAGGGGAGGGGACATCAGGAGATGGGTCCAGGAGCCAGAAGCGTGCAGAATGTCCTGCTTCGGGATTTCAACCTCGCACACTGTACAAATAAAGCAGACAGGTAAGAAAGAAATTTTTGGTGTGAAAGAACCAACCAGTTAACAAGGTTTTTCTATGGACAAAGAAGGAAATTGCCCTCACCCAGGAATATAGACCTTACCGTTTGCAGCATATGGTATAGATTGAGCAGCCTCCAATACGTCTTGTACCTGGGCGACACTTCCAGAAAGCACAGTATCCTCCTAGTAGCTGGCATGCATTTGCAATTCCTGTTTCCGTGGGAAAGATGCATAAAGAGCCATTAACTAAAAAACTGGGAGAGCAGTGTCTTTCTGCAGACAGGGTGACAGTCCCCGTGCATTTCAGGCCAATAGAAGAGCTCAGCTTCAATTCCCCACAGCCACATCCCCAATTGCAGGAAGGACTCTTTCCCCTAAATTGGGTGCACAAAAGAACAGAATGGGAAGGACCAGTGTGAGGCCAGGTAGAGCTGAGCCAGCTCTCCAGCTGCACTCCCAGCACTGCCTGGACCAGCACAGCAGGCAGGCAGAACTCCTCATAGAATCACGGAATCATCTGAGTTGGAAGGGACCCACAAGGATCATCAAGTCCAAATCCTGGCCCTGCACAGGACCATCCCCAAGAGTCACACCATGTGCCCATGGGCAGTGTCCAAATGCTCACTGAATTCTTGTCAGGTTTCGTGCTGTGACCATTCCCTGGAAAGCCATGTTCCAGTGGCCAATCAACCTCTGGATAAAGTATATTTTCCTAATATCCAATATAAACCTCCCCTGACACAACTTCAGGCCATTCCCTCCACTCCTGCACTGGTCACACAGAGCAGAGATCAGTGTCTGTCCCTCCTCTTCTCCTCACAAGGAAAGTTGTAACTGCAGTGCAGTGTCTCCTCAGTCTCCTCCATGCTGAACAACCAAGGCCTCAGCCTCTCCTCACAGGGCTTCCCCCCAAGGCCTTCACCATCTTTGCTGCCCTTCTGTGGACTCTCTGAGAGTTGAACGTCTTTTTTACATTTTGGTGTCCAAAGCTGCCTCGAGGACAGGCCAGCTGTCTTGTGGATGTATTTTTATCCCATCCCATCTTTGTTTATTTTGGTTATTGTTGTTTTGTTCCGGGATGGTCGCTGCTTCTCCCCCCCCCCCCCACCCGTGCCCCCCACCACAGGAGATATCGCGATAGTTGACAGCCAGCCCGAGATTTCCCACGAGAATTGGGGATGGTTGTGTCTCTCTTTCTGAGGAGCATTTGGCCCCCGGAGGCAGCGGCTGCACTCTCGAAACAGATACAGTTGCTGCTTGTTCTTTTGCGAATTTTTTTCTTCCCCTTCCTCACCCTGACTGGAGCTCAAAGACTTGGCTTTCCCTGTTTCTTGGGAGCCCTCCGAGACAAGGGAACAGCCCATTCCCCGCCGGGGGTCTGCCCAATGTGCACAGCCCGGACCCAGGAATGAGCCATCGCTGCTTCGGGCACGGCTCAGGAATCTCTGCCACCATTGGTTTGTCACTCCCAGTGTGAGCCTGCCCCTGCTGTCCCTTCCCGCTGCTCCGAGCCCCCCTGCTGCAGCGTGTCTCACCATCCGGAGGGGCACCGGGGCGGCTGTGCCCTGTCAGGCTGTAAAGGAGCCTCCTCTCCATCTTTTCCCGCCATTCCCGTGAGGGAGACCGCAGCCACAGCGCCCCCTGGCGGCTGTGACGCAACTGCACCGAAGGGACGGCGAGGGACAGCCCGGGAAAGGCCGGTAGGGAGCTCCTGCTTTGTTTGTTGTTGTTTGTTTGCCTTGTTAAACTTAGGAGTAAGGAACTGTTATTTCCTGCTGCTGGAATCCCCTGGATAGTTCAGTCTCAGTCCTGAGCTTTCCTTCAGTCAGTGCCACTTGAGCTTTGCTGATACCCTGCATTCCTGTCCTGGTTGTGCTGTGTATTGATTGAGCTCTGATGGAAAGTCCTTGTCCAGCCCTTGCAGGGACCATCCCTTGGGGCAGTGAGGGTTTGGGACACTCAGTGGATGAAGCAGTGGATGAGAAGGGACACCTTTTTGCCCCAGGAAACCCCCCATCAAACACTCCCTGGGGTCTGTGCATTTCCGTGCAGGGCAAGAGACCATGCAGAGACTCCCAAACAGGAACAGTTGGGTGCAGCCTTGGAGCCTGAAACCAAACGCCTTCCTGACCCACACAAAAAGCCAGGATTCTCATTCAAAGGCCTCTCTCCACCTAAAGTCTGTGTCCAATTGGAAGATCAGTCAAAAAAAATCTCAAACCTCCACAGCATTTGCATCCGTCCCAGTAACAATTTTCATTTCCAGGGACATGGAAAACAGCAATAATGGAGGATCACACCTGCCCCAACTTCCCCTTCATATTCTCACCTGCAACATCCTGGATCAACAGGAGAAACAAGGGAAAGAGCAGGATTGGGATCTTCATGGCTGCTGCCTCTCCTGGGTCTTCACAGGGCTGCAGAGGGGACACCAAGGCAATGGGGACATGCAGGAGCCCAGGTGGGGCAGGAGCCTGGGCTCTGTGCTTCACCAAACTGCAGAGGGGCTGCCTCCAGCCATAGCAAATGATTCCTCTACTGCTAGGTTAGAAACAATTCTTATTTCGTTGCTACTCTGCAAACTGTGGGAGTATTTCATGTCTCAGTCTCTTGGAAAAAGATTACCTCACCTCATCTTTCCTAATTAACTGCCTTGAAGGTTTTCGAGAGAACTTCCCCATAAGAACTGATGGCAGACATGGGACCAAGTGTTGCAAATTAAACCAAAATAATGGCCGGTGAAGTTTGGAATTGCAGAGAAAAAGTTGTATTGAAAGTTATGGAACTAAAGGACTGTTACACCCTCAGGCTTCATGTATCAAATACATGCCCCAAACACCCTGCCCAATGCCCTCTGCTTTCCTGGGATCATGAAAGTCCTCACAGCAGTGCCCATCCCCAACCCCAGATCATTTTTGGGATTCCCAGCAGGCCATTCCCCAGCTCCACTCCTGCTGTCCCTGCCTGGGCAGCCCCAAATCTAGGGAGCAGCCAGAGGGCAGGAAGATGTCTTGGTTCCCTGAAATGTGAGCAGAAAGCAACATTTACACTTACTGAAAGACTGAAATGATGGAAATTATCTGTGCTGCTTTGGGAAAAGAATCTTCTCACTTTGCCAAGGGAAGCCCCATTCCCCTAGCAAATAAGATCTCAGCCAACTCCTGCAGCATGAAGGCTCTTTTCCAGCATCTCTGGTGCATAGGAAACTTCAGTTTTACCTTGCATGTGTTCTGGGTTCTTGGAGTCGTAGGAAGGCTTTTAATCTCTTTCCAGACATCTACAATGGCCCAATTTGACACCTGGATACTTCCAGCAGTTTGTCCTATAGGACACTCTTCTCTTCTGGGGTGGTAATGACAGCCTGAGTGGGCAGGATTCCAGAAAGAGACCCCACACTCACCTCCTGGAGAAGGTCTGGATATTAAGGGAGCAGAAAATCCAACAGGAATAAATGTATCCAGATGCCCTTAGGGTCAGGGAATGCTGATTTCCCCCAGACACTCTGGATTTATCTCAGTGCTGGTGGGTGGGACCGGCGCCAATTGCTGCTGGCACAAGTGCCCTGAGCCAAGCCGAGAGTGCCCCACGAGTGTGGGGGTGCTGGGGCTGGGGCTGAGGGGCCTCCTGGGACTGTTGCAATTGTCACCGTTATCCCCATGTAACACCTCTTGTGACATTCATGGCACCAGGCTGTGGGGCCTGCTGGGAAATCATTGGATGGGCACAGGAACTGCTGGGTGCAGACTCTAGGGACATATGGGAGTGGCAGGACCAGCACAGGGATCCCAATCCACACTAAAAAGGAGCACCTCCAGTGCACCTCCAGCACAGGCACCCCAAACAGCCTGGCCCTGCAGGCACTGACAGGCTCAGTGTCCCCAAGCACGGCAGGCAGGAGCATCCCCAGGGACACACACGCTGCTCACCCCCCGGCACCATCCCCAGGGCCTTGTGCTGCCACCAAGGCAGTGCCACCCCCAGGGCCAGCAGGCACACGCAGCCCTGCAGCAGCAGGACACGCACACACATGCCCAGCCCTGCAATGGCCAAGTGCTCATCTTTATTGAAAGAGCTGGGAAAAGCAGCCCCTGCCCCAAACGAACAAGCGCTGAAGGCCTTGGCACCAGAGGGCTCAAGCCCAGCAAGCAGCCAGCAGGAGATCTGCCACTCACGCTGCAGTCACCCAGCTGGGGGGCAGGGCAGAGGCAGGGAGTGGAGGGGACATGATCAGGAGATGGGTCCAGGACCAGAAACTGAGCGGGATGTTCTGCTTGGAATTCAATGGTCTCAACCCCAAGTCCTGTGAAAGAAAGGAAACAAGCACATCAACCTGCCTAAACTCTCCGCCACTCTGTCCCCCTCCTGCAATGCCAGGTGTGGCATGCAGACTCAGCTCAGGGCAGGTGAGGTTGAGTCTCAACTGCAGACAGGTTGGCCCTCGGGTATCTGAGTGGGGCGAGCCCTGGCTCCAAGCTGTGTAGATGCAGCAAAACCTGGATCCATATCCCTGGTCTTGCCAAGAATGGGGAATGTTTCCCTCTTTGGTGGCCTGGTTGATCCTGTGCAAAGCCCAAATGAGCCTCTTGGGACTGGAGGGGAGTAGGGAGGCCCTGGCTATGCTGGAGTTTCCTGTAGCCCTTCTCATAGGGCAGCTCCAAACCCCACATTGGCTTCTCTTTCATTCTTCGGGCATGTATTAACAAAGGCCATAAATAGAGGAGAGTATTTGTTGGTGTTGTATAAAGTTCATTATATAAACCTTCTGTAGAAAAAAGAAGAAAAGAAGAATACCTTTACCAAAATCCAGAACTCACCCTTGCGCACGGTTCCTGTTGAACATCCCTCCATAGCCTGCAGGGGGACCACATTCCCCAATAGAACAGATCCTCTTGTGCCTGCATCAAGTTGATTCCATTCCGTGAGGAAAGATACAGGAATCATAAAGCCATAAATAGGGATGCAGATCTGTGGCAGCTGCAGGCGTAATGTCGTGGTTTCATGCAGTAAAACGTCCATTCCAACCTTCCCAAATGCATCACTCCTCACCACTGCTGGCAGATTCAAGCCTACATCTCTGCTGCTGGCCTAGGACGAGATATCTCACATGTCCACAATCCTGCCAGACCTCCTTGCGCATGATGTTGGGACATCGAAGCCTGAGATGGAAAAGTGCACCTTGTTCCCAGAATCCCCTCAACCCGCCCGAGAACACCATCCTTGGGGGCAAGTAGCATGAGAGTATCACCACATGGAGCAGGAGAGAGGCACTGTGCCCGGGCGCACAGCGTGGCTAAGTCGCAAGCTGGTAGACATGGAGGCATGGACGAACCAAACCTCTTCCTGACCAACATAAAAAAGCCAGGATCTCTATTCCATGGGCTCTGTCCAACCTAAATTGTTTCCCAGCTGGAAACTCATTGAGGAAACACCTATGACCTCAATCCCATGTTAACATTCTCATCAAT
Source organism: Malurus cyaneus samueli (assembly GCA_009741485.1). Taxonomy (NCBI): domain Eukaryota; kingdom Metazoa; phylum Chordata; class Aves; order Passeriformes; family Maluridae; genus Malurus; species Malurus cyaneus. Next base: position 21,441 of record VKON01002139.1, read on the forward strand.
CTCACAAATACGGGCATCTTCCAGGGACCCCTGAATCTCAACTGGGGGCAAACTTTCCCCCCATTTGCCCTCTCCCCCGCTCACCTGCACACTGAGCCAACATATATAACAGGGGAAGAGCAGGAACAGGATCTTCATTGGCGCGCCCTCCTGGGTCCTTCAACAGGGCTCAGGGAGACACCAAGGCAATGGGACATCAGGAGCCCCATGGTGCAAGGAGCCTGGCGCTCTGGTGCTTCACAAAACGCAGAGGCGCCCTCCACAGCAGCAAATGATGTTCCTCTCATCTTAAAAACAATACTTTGTTCGTGGCCAACCTGAATACCTGGGGTAATCCACAAAGTCTCATGCCTATGGAAAATCGGTGACCAAAGGATTTGCTCCCCATCACCTCCCTCACAGCTCTTCCAAAGTCATTTCCCCAGGACAAATATCACAAACTAAGGGCAACCACATGCCAAATGAATCCAGAAAAATGGCCAGTGAAATTTCAGAAAGGCAGATAAAATTTCTTTTAATATTAGAATTCACGAAAAGCCGAAAGTGTGGAACATTCTCTAGAGCTGGTGGGAAAAGATCTCCTTTTCCTTGGAAAGTTCCATCCCTCACCAAAGAAAAGTACTCAGCTTCGTCCTGCAGCATCAGAGAACTGTTCCAGGGTCCCCACTACTTAAGAAACCTCAGATTCACCTTCCACATATTCCGTGATCTTTGATTCAAATGAAATCTTTATTCCTACCAAGCTGTCCTCTAAGACAAATTTTACACCGGAACATCCAGCAGTTTCTCCGCTAGGAACCCGCTCTCCTGGATTGAGCTGAGAGCCGAGTGGCAGATTCAGAAAGAGACCCACACCACCTCCCTGGGAAGGTCTAGATATCAGGCAGACCAAACCCAACAGAAGTCACTGGCCAGATGGTCCTGGGTCAGGAAGCTAGCTTGCACACAAACCTCGGATTTCATCAGCTGGGGGACTGGCACCAATTGCTGGACTAAGCCAAAGTGCCTGAGACCAAGGCCGAATGAGGGCCCACGAGTCGTGGGGGTGCTGGGGCTGGGCGCTGAGGGCTTGGCTTGTTGCAATTGTCACCGTATCTCCCACGCAGCACCTCTTGTGACACCCATGGCAAACAAGCACCAAGGCAAAGGAAGCGAAGTGGTCTGGGATGGACAGGCAGGGTTGCTTCACACAGGGAAGAGTCAAAATAATTAAAATGTTTCTTCCTTGTCATCTCCCGTTTTTATGGATGCTGTTCAAACTCAGAGTGGATGTGAAGATCCAGACTGAAAATATGGCTCTCTACTTTGTACAGTGTAACAAAAAGCTTTACCTCTTATCTTCTCTTTGAAACTCTTAACGTGGGGAGTTTGGAAATTAGAATGGAGCAAGTAAATTGCATGCACATCTTGGAGAAACGGTGCTCCTTTCTCTCACCATCATTTTCCATTGCCTCTCACTCTGTCTGCCCTTGGCAATCACCCCGAGCTGCATGTCCACACCACCATGCATCTGGCTCCCAGATGTTCTGGGCCAAGGAGCCCCTGGGTTGGGGAACAGCTCTGCAGTGCAGAGGTGAAGGGAGCTCGAGGTGACAGCTGCAGGTCAGTGCCAAAGACAAGTGAAGCAAACAGGGATGAGAAGGCCATGGCAGGGCGAGGGATGATCTGAACACCCCTCACCAACCCCCAAGGTCTGCAAAGCAATGGCAGTGGAGCGGAATGAGGTTGGTTTCCTCTCCAGATCGCAATGGACAGGGCCAGTGGAAATCGGGCTACAACCTGTCACTCAGGGAAGGTTTAGACTGGATAGGAGGAGCAATTTTCTTGCAAGAAAGGGGCTGATAAAATTGGAAGTCAGGCTTCACAGTCAATGGTCGAAAAACCATCTTTGAGGGATTGAACAACTGGTAAATATGAAGCTTGGGGAGCTGGGATAGGGCTGAGTATTGCAGGCTGGCGGAATGATTGGGCTTGATGATTCTGTAGAGGGCTTTCCCAACATCCATAATTCCCCTGAGTCAACGGCTTGTGACGGAAAGTCTTCAGTGGACAGGCAGGTCAAGCAATTTGCTCTCACACATACGCATGAGCATGGACACCACACAGGATTGAACTCTCCCAAAGCCCAATGCCTGAGCTTTGGCTTTGCACACAGGGAAAGCCTCTGCCTTTGAATGGAGCGAGAATTGTGACCCCAGGTTGCCTGAAGATGGGACGGAGAAGAACACCCCATTTTAATTCCCTGTGTGTTGAAATTTAGGCCATTTGCAGGCAAATGTTCAATTCATCAAGAATTTCTGAGGCCAACCACTGCCAGAGCTGCATGGCCTCCCCTCCTGCCTCCTGGTGCTGGTACAAAGGTATGAGGAGACAGAAGCTCCCCACACAGGCACAGCAGGGAGGGAGATGGCAACGGAACAGGACAAGAGGAGCCAGGCAGGACAGCTCCTGTGGTCACAATGGCCATGCACGGATCAAGGGATACAGACCCACCAGACAGCCTGCACATGAAACTGTGGCTCAAGGAACAGGGGACACTCCGAGTGGCAGCAACAGCAACCAGGGATCGCACTTAATCACTAAAAAGGAGATACCTCCAGCACAGCCTCCAGCCCAGGGCACCCCAAAGAGCTGGGCCCTGCAGGCACTGACAGGCTTCAGCGTCCCAAAGCACGGCCAGGGCAGGAGCTTCCCCAGGGACACACACGCTGCTCCACAGCACCAATCCCGGCCTTGCGCTGCCACCAAGGCAGTGCCAACCCAGGGCCAGCAGACACAGCAGCCCTGCAGCAGCAGGACACAAACACACACAGCCCAGCCCCTGCCAATGGCCAAGTGTCGTCTTTATTGAAGCCAGGAAAGCAGCCTGCCCCCAACAGACAGCGGGGCTGTTCACAGCAGGGCTCCAGCCCAGCAGCAGGGCCAGGCAGGAGCAAGCTCCACTGGCTGCTGCTCGTCAGCCCAGCGGGCAGGACAAGGGCAGGGAGGAGGACGCGGGCATCAGAAGATGGTCCAAGGCACCAGAAGCAGCAGAATGTCCTTCCTCAGGAATTTCCATGGATCTCACCCCAGAGTCTGTAGAAAGAAAGGGAAACAAGCACATGCACCTGCCATAACTTCTCCTGCCAACTCTGTCCCCCTCCCCTGCAATGCCCCAGTGTTGTGGTTGCAGGCATGATCAGGCTCAGGGCAGGCCATGAGGTTCATTCCTCAGTGCAGACAGGTTGGCCCTGGGTACTCTTAGATGGAGCAGCCTGCTCCAAGAGTACGGAGAGCAGCGGAAAACGGATCATGTCCTCTGGTGCTAGCCAAGGACAGGGAATGTTCCCCTTCCATTAGGATTCGCTGGCCTGGGCAATTCCTTTGCAAAAGCCCATAATGAGCCCGAATGGGACTGGCAGGGGAGTAGGTGAGGCCTGGAATCTTGGAGTTTCTGCAGCCCTTCTCATAGGGCAGCTCCAAACCCACATTGGCTTTTTCCTTCATTCTTGGGCATGTCTTACAAAGCATAAATAGAGGAGAGTATTTGTTGGTTTTGATAAGAAGTTCATTTATAATACCTTTCTGTGGAAAAAGAAGGAAACTGTTACCTTTACCAAGAATCCAGAACTCACCCTTTGCAGCAGACGGTTCTTGTTGAACATCTTCCAATAGGCCTTGCAGGGGGGACACATCTCCCCAATGAACAGTATCCTCTTTTGCTGCCTGCATTCAAGTTGATTTCCTATGTCCGTGGGGAAAGAAATACATGGAATCATTAAAGCCATAATATGGGAGTGCAGATTCTGTGGCAGGCTGTGGCAGGCTGATGTTTTCTGTGTGTTTCATGTCAGTAAAAGCGCTCATTTCCAACCTTCCCAAATGCATTCCCACCTCTGCCTGGAGCAGCACAGCTGGCAGGCAGAGATTCTCACATCCACAACCCAGATCCTTCTTAGAGCTGTCCTACCTAGTGCCATGATTTTTGTGAAGCATCTGACTGGAAAATGTCCTTGTTCCACCCTTGCAGGTGACCTATTCCCTTCTGGGGCAAATGAGGGAATTTTGGAGACAACTCCCAGTGGATTGAAGCAGTGGATGAGCAAGGGACACCTTTGTGTCACAGGGAACCGCCCCAATCAAACAACCGCTCTGAGGCTCTGTGCCATCCTGTGCAGGGCATAGAAGACCAGCAACGAGGCCCAAACCAGGGAACAGAGCTGATGCAGCCTTTGAGCCTGAACCAAACCCTTCCGACCAAAACAGGAAACAAGCCAGGATTCTCTTTTCCAATGGACTCATGTCCAACTAAATTTAGTTTCACACCACAGACGGCAACACTCAACATAGACAAAACACCTATAGACCCATTCATAGACCCATCAGATATACATTCATCCATGCAAATACATCCAAAATAACCACATAAAAAAATATCAGGAGGCTTCATTATCCAGGCACCTCACCTGCAATACACCCTGCGCACGGGTTCAAGACTTTCCCAAGGACTACATTTCCATCTTCCCTACACGACACTCACTCACTCCACATCAGAACCTAAACCAAAACCTAAAAAACAGGCACAAATAGAAACCAATAGTCTCCGACATGACACAATTGAGTCCCAACAACAGTATGAACAGGGACAGAGCAGCGAAAAGAAATATGGCCAAATACAAAAAGAATACTGCTTGAGCCCTTTCACAACAATGACTCCTTCACAGGGCTTCGCAAATGTATAGGAGACCCTAGAGAACAAATGGAGAGACCACGTCAATCCGAGCCGCAGGGGGCAGATCCTAAGGGACTCCGAGAGGCTTCACAACAACTGCAGAGCGGCGCTACTCAGCCACAGCAAATATAAATCCAACTCTCCT
>VKON01002139.1:35987-49075 GCA_009741485.1 Malurus cyaneus samueli
GAAGGGACACCTTTTTGCCCCAGGAAACCCCCCATCCAAACACTCCCTGGGGCTCTGTGCCATCCCTGTGCAGGGCAAGAGACCATGCAGAGACTCCCAAACAGGAACAGCTGGGTGCAGCCTTGGAGCCTGAAACCAAACCCTTCCTGACCAACAGAAGAAGCCAGGATTCTCATTCAAAGGCCTTCTCCCCTAAAGTCTGTGTCCATTGGAAGATCAGTCAAAAAAAACTCAACCTCCACAGCATTTGCATCCATCCCAGTAACAATTGTCATTTCCAGGGACATGGAAAACAGCAATAATGGAGGATCACACCTGCCCCATCTTCCCCTTCATATTCTCACCTGCAACATCCTGGATCAACAGGAGAAACAAGGGAAAGAGCAGGATGGGATCTTCATGGCTGCTGCCTCTCCTGGGTCTTCACAGGGCTGCAGAGGGGACACCAAGGCAATGGGACATGCAGGAGCCCAGGTGGGGCAGGAGCCTGGGCTCTGTGCTTCACCAAACTGCAGAGGGGCTGCCTCAGCCACAGCAAATGATTCCTCTCCTCTCTCTTAAAACAATCTTTTGTCTGTGGACCGCAATGCTGGGGTAATCACAAGTCTCAGCCTATGGGAAATCTGATGTACCAAGAGGATTTCCTCCCCATCACCTGCGCTCAGCCTTTTTCAAAGTTCACTGTCCCCCAGCGAGAATATCAGCGTATAACCGGGCACCACAGTGCCAACTGAATCCTGATAATGGCCAGTGAATTTAGGAAAGGCGATAAAATTCTTATTGATATTGGAATTACTGAAGAGTGAAAGTGTGGGACATTTAGGCTGTGGAAAATGATCTCTTTTCCTTTGGGGAAAGTTCCCATTCCCCCACCAAAAAAGGTATCTCGGCTTCGTCCTGCAGCATCAGGATACTGGTTCGAGGGTCTACACTCTTAATAAACCTGAGATTCACCTTCCACATATTCTGTGATCTTTTGATTCAAATGAGAATCTTTTATTCTCTACCCCGGGACTGTTGCAATTGTCACCGTTATCCCCATGCAACACCTCTTGTGACACCCATGGCAAACGGGCACTAGGGAAGGCAGGAGAGGGCAGGTATGCACAGGGCAGTGAGATTCACGCTGGCAGAGTTGAAATGAGGAAAATGTTTCCTTCTTTTTCATCTCTCATTTTACCAATTCTACAATTACTCAGAGTGGGATGTGGAAGATCAGACAAAATATTGGAAACATGCTCAGCTTTTTATGGTCAGAGGAAAGATTTGCCACTCAGATCTCTTCAACGGTTCTTTTGGGGAATTTGGAATTAGTATAGAAAAAATGAAATTTCATATGCTCTTGAGAAACAAATGTTCCTCTTTTTCTTCATCTTTCTCTTTGCCTGCTCTCTCTCTGCACTCAGAAATCCAGGAGCTGACTTTCCACACCACCATGGATCTGGCTCCAGATGTTCCAGAGGCCAAGTAGCCTCTGGGTTGCAGGAACAGCTGCAGTGCAGAGGTGAAGGGAGCTCGAGGTGACAGCTGCAGGGTCAGTGCCAGGACAGGGGAGCACAGGGGGAGGAAAGGCCATGGCAGGGAGGGATGATCTGAACACCCCTCACCAATGTCTCCACTTGTGGAAAGCAATAGCAGCGCAAATATTTTGGGAATCGGTCTTTTCTCCCAGGTTGTAAATTGTAGGACCATAGGAAATTGTCAGAAATATCACCAGGAAAGGATTCCATTATGTATTAGGAATAATGTCTGTGCAGAAATGGTAATGATGGCTTGGGACAGGCTGCCCAGAGCGGTGCGGGAGTCACCGTTCCCAGAAGGATGTGTGCATTGGGTATGTGTGGGTGGACATGAGTAAGTGCTGGGCTTGGCAGTCCTGGCCTGATGGCTGGACTAGGCAATATTTGAGGTCTTTTCAGACATGAATGATTCTATGAATCTATGATTCTTGGGCGGGAAAGTGTTCAGTGAAACAGAAAAGGTCCCCCACTTTCTCCCATGGGCACATGAACACTGACACACACAGGAAGCAGATCAGTCAAACCCTAATGCCTGGTTTGCTTTGCACAGAGGGAGAGGGCTCTGCCTTTCATGGAGCAGAGAGCATTGTCACCCCAGATTGCCTGAGATGAGCAGAGAGGCCAGGACACTCTGCATACTCCTTGTGGGTGAGCAGAATTGGATATTTCTACAGCAATATTGGACTGTTTTCACAGGTCACAAAACTCAGGCGCTGCATGGCGTCCTGCTCCTGGCTGCTGGGACGGGGTGTGAAGCAGCACAATTCCCATGCAGGCACAGCAGGGAGGGCAATGGCACTGGAACAGGGCAAGGAAGAGCAGCAAAGACAGCTCCTGTGGGTCACCATGGCCATGCATGATGAATGGACACAGCTGTGAGCACAGCTCTGCAAACAATGCCATGGCTGCCAGGGTCAAGGGACATCTGGGAGTGGTAGGACCAGCATAGGGATCCCAATTCACAGAGGGATCATCTGCAGGACAGCTCCAGCACAGGCACCCCAAACAGCCTGGCCCTGCAGGCACTGACAGGCTCAGCATCCCCAAAGCAGGAAAAGTGTGGATTTGGCACCTGTGCACATGGGAAAGTGCTGGGCTTGGCAGTCCTGGCTTGGTAGTTGGACTCGGCAATATTTGAGGTCTTTTCAGACATGAATGATTCAATGAGTCTATGATTCTTGGAAGGAAAAGTGTTCAGTGAAACAGAGGGTCCCAATTGCTCCCATGGGCACATGTACATTGACACACACAGGACGTAAATCAGTCAAACCCTAATTCCTGGTTTGCTTTGCACAGAGGAAGAGGGCTCTGTCTTTGATGGAGCAGAGAGCATTGTCACCCCAGATTGCCTGAGATTGGCAGAGGCCAGGACACTGTGCTTACTCCTTGTGGGTGAGCAGAATTGGATATTTCTACAGCAAAACTGGGATTTTTACCCTCGTAAACCAACACAGGAGCTGCATGGCATCCTGCTCTTGGCTGCTGGGATGGGGTGTGGATCAAGGCACAGCAGGGGTGGGAACTGGAACAGGACACGGAGGAGCAGCAAAGACAGCTCCAGTGAGTCACCATGGCCATGCATGATGAAGGGACACAGCTGTGAGCACAGCTCTGGAAACAATGCCGTGGCTGAAAGGGACAAGGGACACCAGGGAGTGGCAGGACCAGCACAGGGATCCCAATTCACATAGGGATCATCTACAGTGTGGCTCCAGCGCAGGCACCCCAAACAGCCTGGCCCTGCAGGCACTGACAGGCTCAGCGTCCCCAAAGCAGGGCCAGGCAGGAGCATCCCCAGGGACACACACGCTGCTCACCCCCAGCACCATCCCAGGGCCTTGTGCTGCCACCAAGGCAGTGCCACCCCCAGGCCAGCAGGCACAGCAGCCCTGCAGCAGCAGGACACGCACACATGGCCCAGCCCTGCAATGGCCAAGTGCTCGTCTTTATTGAAGCCAGGAAAATCAGCCCCTGCCCCAAAGACAGCGGGGCTGGCACCAGAGGGCTCCAGCCCAGCAGCAGCCAGCAGGAGCAGCTGCCACTGCTGCTGTCAGCCCAGCTGGGCAGGGCAGAGGCAGGGAGGGGAGGGGACATCAGGAAGGAGATGGGTCCAGGAGCCAGAAGCGATCAGGATGTCCATCTTGGAATTTCATGGTCTCAAATCCGGCGACTGTAAAAAGGAAGCAGAGAGGCTCATCACCTGCTGTAGCTTCTCCTGCCACTCTGTCCCCCTCCCCTGAATGCCCAGTGTGTGGTGCAGCAGACTCAGGCTCAGGGCAGGTGAGGTTCATTCCTCAGTGCAGACAGGTTGGCCCTGGGGTATCTGAGTGGGGGCAGCCCTGGCTCCAAGCTGTGCAGATGCAGCAAAACCTGGATCATGTCCTTGGTACTTCCCAAGGACAGGGAATGTTTCCCCCTTTGCTGTCTTTGCTGTGTGGGAGGCACTGCCTGCCCAGGAGTACTGCGGCCCCACTCAGGGCAGCTCCAAAACCTGAAGGTCTTTTTCCTCCCTTCCTCAGTCTCTTCCCCTGATTATAAATACAGGAGAGTGTTTAGCAGGTGCTGGCAAGGAAGAAATATATAACTGATCTTCCTTGGGAAAAGGAGATTAATCATTCTTCAGGGCAGGATCTTATCCTTACCTTTTGCAACACAAAACACCTCGTCCACAGTCTCCAATAATTCTCGAATTGCCGGGGCAAAAATGCCTAACACAGTATCCCCGGTCTAGCCGGCATGTTTTTCGATTTCCTGTTTCCATGGGGAAAGACACAGAGCAATTAAACCAATAATCTGGGGGGGCAGAGTGTGGTTATAGGAAAGCTGACTCCCAATGCATTGCAGACCAGTAGAAGGGCTCAGTTCCAAGCTCCTCAGACACATCTCCAATTGTCCACATCACCATCTGGAGACAGATCCATGGTGGTGTGGACAGGCAGCTCAAGGAATACCAAGGGGAGACAGAGGGGAGAGATGGAGAAACAAAGAAACAGTTTTTAATCAAGAGCACATGATATTTGTCTTTTTCCATCTTATTTCCAATTCCCTAAAATCATTGTAATTTCATGGTTTCAAATCCAGCCTCTGTAAGAAGAAAGGAGACAAGCATTTCACCTGCTGTAACTGCTGCTTCCACTCTATCCTCTCTCCCCTGCAATGCCCACTGTGTGGTGCAGCAGACTCATGCTCAGGCTCTGTCTCACCTGGAAGGAGTCTGTTTCCTGTATTGGTGCACACCAGAGCAGTGTGGGAAGGAGCCGTGAGACATCAAGGAAGAGCCGTTCTGGCTCCCCAGCTCCATTCCCACCTCCGCCTGGAGCAGCACAGCTGGCAGGCAGGGACTCCTCACATGCCACATCCCTGTCCTGGCGGTGCCATTTTTTGTGTGAGCTCTGATGGAAAGTCCTTGTCCAGCCCTTGCAGGGACCATCCCTTGGGGCAGTGAGGGTTTTGGACACTCAGTGGATGAAGCAGTGGATGAGAAGGAACACCTTTGTGCCCCAGGAACACCCCCATCCAAACACCCCCTGCCCGCAGGAACACCCCATCCTTGTGCAGGGCAAGAGACCATGCAGAGACTCCCAAACAGGAACAGCTAGTGCAGCCTTGCAGCCTGAAACCAGACTCCTTCCTGACCCACCAGAAACGCCAGGATTCTCTTTCAATGGGCTGTTTCCCCCTCAAATGTATGTGTAGTTGGAAACTCACTTGAGAAACACATTTGAACTCAATCCCCTGTCAGCTTCTCATCAATTCCACCAACATGGTCATTTTGCCTGACACTGAATTCCCACTGGTGGGGGCTCACACTTTGCCCCTCTTCCCCTCTTCCCCTCTCACCTGCAGAACTTTGAGCCAATATTAGGATCAGGGAGAAGAGCAGGAACAGGATCTTCATGGCTGCTGCCTCTCCTGGGTCTTCACAGGGCTGCAGAGGGAACACCAAGGCAATGGGGACATGCAGGACCCTGAGAGGACAGGATTCCAGAAAGAGACCTCGCACTCACCTCCCTGGAGAAAGTCTGGATGTTCAGGGAACACCAAACCCAACAGGAATCAATGTGTTCAGATGCCCTTGGGGTCAGGGAATGCTGCTTTGCCCCAAACACTCTGGATTTATCTCAGTGCTGGTGGTGGGACGGCGCCAATTGCTGCTGGCACAAGTGCCCTGAGCCAAGCGAGAGTGCCCCACGAGTGTGGGGGTGCTGGGGCTGAGGCTGAGGGGCCTCCTTGAGGTTCATTCCTCAGTGCAGACAGGTTGGCCCTGGGGTATCTGAGTGGGGCAGCCCTGGCTCCAAGGCTGTGCAGATGCAGCAAAACCTGGATCATGTCCTCGGTGCTGCCTAAGTTCAGGGAATGCTTCCCTTTTTGATGGCCTGGACGAGTCCTGTGCAAAGCCTTAATGAGCCCCCTGGGTCTGCAGGAGAGTGAGGAGGCCCTGGCAGACCTGAAGTTCCTGAAGGCCCACTCCAAACCCACAAGGGCTTTTCCATCCCTTCTTCGGTTTCTTCCCCTGATTATAAATGCAGGGGAGTGTTTAGCAGGTGTTGGCGAGAAACAAATTTGTAACGGATCTTTCTGGGGAAAAAGGAGATGAATCCTTCTTGAAGCAGGAATCTGGTTCCTACCCTTTGCAGCAGGAAAGGCCTGGTGAACAGCTTCCAATAACACGGGTCCCATGGGGGCAAGAACGGTAAGAGCAGAATCCCCGTTGTCGCCAGCATGTAGTTGCACTTCCTGTTTTCATATGGAAATACACAGAACAATTGAAGTAATAATCTGGGAGGGCAGAGTGTGGTTACCAAAATGCAGATGCTGCCCAAGCATTTCATAAGAGCTCAGTTCCAACCTCCCCACAGACACATCTTCAGCTGCAGCATGTCTGACCTGGAAGGTTTCTGTCCCCCACATTCAGAGCACACCCCAGAGCACAGAGTGGGAAGGAGCTGTGTGAGGTCGAGGAAGAGCCGTGCTGGCTCCCCAGTTGCATTCTCATCTCTGCCTGGAGCAGCACAGCTGGCAGGCAGGGTCTCCTCAGATGCTACGTCCCTGTCCTGGCTGTGCCATGATTTGTGTGAGCTCTGATGGAAAGTCCTTGTCCAGCCCTTGCAGGGACCATCCCTTGGGGCAGTGAGGGTTTGGGACACTCAGTGGATGAAGCAGTGCATGAGAAGAAGGAACACCTTTTTCCCCAGGAACCGCCCCATCCAAATACCCCCTGGGGCTCTGTGCCATCCCTGTGCAGGGCAAGAGACCATGCAGAGACTCCCAAACAGGAGCAGCTGGGTGCAGCCTTGGAGCCTGAAAACCAAACACCTTCCTGACGCACAGAAAAAGCCAGGATTCTCGTTCCATGGGCTGTTTCCCCCTCAAATGTATGTCCAGTTGGAAACTCACTTGAGAAACACCTTTGACTACAATCCCCTGTCACCTTCTCATCAATTCCAGAAACACGGTCATTTTGCCTGACACTGAATTCCCACTGGTGAGGGCTCACACTTTGCCCCCCTTCCCCTCTTCCCCTCTCACCTGCAGCACCCTGGACTGACAGTAGGATCAGGGAGAAGAGCAGGAACAGGATCTTCATGGCTGCTGCCTCTTCTTAGACTGTCACAGGGCTGCAGAGGGGACACCAAGGAATGGGGACACTGAGGATCCTCAGAGGACAGGATTCCAGAAAGAGACCCCACACTCACCTCCCTGGTGAAAGCCTGGATGTTCAGGCAGCACCAAACCCAACAAGAATCGCTGTGTCCAGATGCCCTTGGGGTCAGGGAATGCCGCTTTGCCCCAAACACTCTGGATTTATCTCAGTGCTGGTGGGTGGGACCGGCGCCAATTGCTGCTGGCACAAGTGCCCTGAACCAAGCCGAGAGTGCCCCACGAGTGTGGGGGTGCTGGGGCTGGGGCTGAGGGGCCTCCTGGGGCTGTTGCAATTGTCACCGTTATCCCCACGCAACACCTCTTGTGACACCCATGGCAAACGGGCACTAGGGTAGGTTAGGAGAGGGTAGGGTGGACAAGGCAGGGTGGTTCAAGGTAGAAAGAATCGAAATGAGGAAAATGTTTCCTTCTTTGTCGTCTCTAATTTAACCAATTCTACAATTACTCAGCGTGGGATGTGGAAGATCAGACTGAATGTTGCAAAACTTCTGAGCTTTGTATGGTCACAAAAAAGTTTTGCCACTCAACTCGGTTCAATATTTCTTTTGGGGAGTTTGGAAATAAGATGGAAAAGATCAAATTTCATATGCTCTTGAGAAACAAATGTTCCTCTTTTTCTTCATCTTTCCGTTTGCCTCTCCCTCTGCTCTTGGTATCCCCTGAGCTGCCTGTCCACACCACCATGGATCTGGCTCCATATGTTCTGGGCCAAGGAGCCTCTGGGTCGCAGGAACAGGTCTGGACTGCAGAGGTGAAAGGAGCTCGAGGTGACAGCTGCAGGGTCAGTGCCAGGACAGGTGAGCACAGGGGGAGGAAAGGCCATTGTAGGGAGGGATGATCTGAACACCCCTCACCAATGTCCCAACTTGTGGAAAGCAACAGCAGCGCAAATATTTTGGGAGTTGGTCTTTTCTCCCAGTTAACAAATTGTAGGACCATAGGAAATTGTCAGAAATATCACCAGGAAAGGATTCCATTGGGTATTAGGAATAATGTCTGTGCAGAAATGGTAATGATGGTTTAGGACAGGCTGCCCAGAGCAGTGCAGGAGTCACCATTACCAGAGGGAGTGGAAAAGTGTGGATTTGGCACCTGTGCACATGGGAAAGTGCTGGGCTTGGCAGTCCTGGCTTGGTAGTTGGACTCGGCAATATTTGAGGTCTTTTCAGACATGAATGATTCAATGAGTCTATGATTCTTGGAAGGAAAAGTGTTCAGTGAAACAGAGGGTCCCAATTGCTCCCATGGGCACATGTACATTGACACACACAGGACGTAAATCAGTCAAACCCTAATTCCTGGTTTGCTTTGCACAGAGGAAGAGGGCTCTGTCTTTGATGGAGCAGAGAGCATTGTCACCCCAGATTGCCTGAGATTGGCAGAGGCCAGGACACTCTGCTTACTCCCTGTGAGTGAGCAGAATTGGATATTTCTACAGCAAAACTGGGATTTTTACCCTCGTAAACCAACACAGGAGCTGCATGGCATCCTGCTCTTGGCTGCTGGGATGGGGTGTGGATCAAGGCACAGCAGGGGTGGGAACTGGAACAGGACACGGAGGAGCAGCAAAGACAGTTCCTGTGAGTCACCATGGCCATGCATGATGAATGGACACAGCTGTGAGCACAGCTCTGGAAACAATGCCGTGGCTGAAAGGGACAAGGGACACCAGGGAGTGGCAGGACCAGCACAGGGATCCCAATTCACATAGGGATCATCTACAGTGTGGCTCCAGCGCAGGCACCCCAAACAGCCTGGCCCTGCAGGCACTGACAGGCTCAGCGTCCCCAAAGCAGGGCCAGGCAGGAGCATCCCCAGGGACACACACGCTGCTCACCCCCAGCACCATCCCCAGGGCCTTGTGCTGCCACCAAGGCAGTGCCACCCCCAGGGCCAGCAGGCACAGCAGCCCTGCAGCAGCAGGACACGCACACACGGCCCAGCCCTGCAATGCCCAAGTGCTCGTCTTTATTGAAACCGGGAAAAGCAGCCCCTGCCCCAAAGACAGCGGGGCTGGCACCAGAGGGCTCCAGCCCAGCAGCAGCCAGCAGGAGCAGCTGCCACTGCTGCTGTCAGCCCAGCTGGGCAGGGCAGAGGCAGGGAGGGGAGGGGACATCAGGAAGGAGATGGGTCCAGGAGCCAGAAGCGATCAGGATGTCCATCTTGGAATTTCATGGTCTCAAATCCGGCGACTGTAAAAAGGAAGCAGAGAGGCTCATCACCTGCTGTAGCTTCTCCTGCCACTCTGTCCCCCTCCCCTGCAATGCCCAGTGTGTGGTGCAGCAGACTCAGGCTCAGGGCAGGTGAGGTTCATTCCTCAGTGCAGACAGGTTGGCCCTGGGGTATCTGAGTGGGGGCAGCCCTGGCTCCAAGGCTGTGCAGCTGCAGCAAAACCTGGATCATGTCCTTGGTACTTCCCAAGGACAGGGAATGTTTCCCCCTTTGCTGTCTTTGCTGTGTGGGAGGCACTGCCTGCCCAGGAGTACTGCGGCCCCACTCAGGGCAGCTCCAAAACCTGAAGGTCTTTTTCCTCCCTTCCTCAGTCTCTTCCCCTGATTATGAATACAGGAGAGTGTTTAGCAGGTGCTGGCAAGGAAGAAATATATAACTGATCTTCCTTGGGAAAAGGAGATTAATCATTCTTCAGGGCAGGATCTTATCCTTACCTTTTGCAACACAAAACACCTCGTCCACAGTCTCCAATAATTCTCGAATTGCCGGGGCAAAAATGCCTAACACAGTATCCCCGGTCTAGCCGGCATGTTTTTCGATTTCCTGTTTCCATGGGGAAAGACACAGAGCAATTAAACCAATAATCTGGGGGGGCAGAGTGTGGTTATAGGAAAGCTGACTCCCAATGCATTGCAGACCAGTAGAAGGGCTCAGTTCCAAGCTCCTCACAGACACATCTCCAATTGTCCACATCACCATCTGGAGACAGATCCATGGTGGTGTGGACAGGCAGCTCAAGGAATACCAAGGGGAGACAGAGGGGAGAGATGGAGAAACAAAGAAACAGTTTTTAATCAAGAGCACATGATATTTGTCTTTTTCCATCTTATTTCCAAATTCCCTAAAATCATTGTAATTTCATGGTTTCAAATCCAGCCTCTGTAAGAAGAAAGGAGACAAGCATTTCACCTGCTGTAACTGCTGCTTCCACTCTATCCTCTCTCCCCTGCAATGCCCACTGTGTGGTGCAGCAGACTCATGCTCAGGGCTCTGTCTCACCTGGAAGGAGTCTGTTTCCTGTATTGGTGCACACCAGAGCAGTGTGGGAAGGAGCCGTGAGACATCAAGGAAGAGCCGTTCTGGCTCCCCAGCTCCATTCCCACCTCCGCCTGGAGCAGCACAGCTGGCAGGCAGGGACTCCTCACATGCCACATCCCTGTCCTGGCGGTGCCATTTTTTGTGTGAGCTCTGATGGAAAGTCCTTGTCCAGCCCTTGCAGGGACCATCCCTTGGGGCAGTGAGGGTTTTGGACACTCAGTGGATGAAGCAGTGGATGAGAAGGAACACCTTTGTGCCCCAGGAACACCCCCATCCAAACACCCCCTGCCCGCAGGAACACCCCATCCTTGTGCAGGGCAAGAGACCATGCAGAGACTCCCAAACAGGAACAGCTGAGTGCAGCCTTGCAGCCTGAAACCAGACTCCTTCCTGACCCACAGAAAACACCAGAATTCTTTTTCAATGGGCTGTTTCCCCCTCAAATGTATGTGTAGTTGGAAACTCACTTGAGAAACACATTTGAACTCAATCCCCTGTCAGCTTCTCATCAATTCCACCAACATGGTCATTTTGCCTGACACTGAATTCCCACTGGTGGGGGCTCACACTTTGCCCCTCTTCCCCTCTTCCCCTCTCACCTGCAGAACTTTGAGCCAATATTAGGATCAGGGAGAAGAGCAGGAACAGGATCTTCATGGCTGCTGCCTCTCCTGGGTCTTCACAGGGCTGCAGAGGGAACACCAAGGCAATGGGGACATGCAGGACCCTGAGAGGACAGGATTCCAGAAAGAGACCTCGCACTCACCTCCCTGGAGAAAGTCTGGATGTTCAGGGAACACCAAACCCAACAGGAATCAATGTGTTCAGATGCCCTTGGGGTCAGGGAATGCTGCTTTGCCCCAAACACTCTGGATTTATCTCAGTGCTGGTGGGTGGGACCGGCGCCAATTGCTGCTGGCACAAGTGCCCTGAGCCAAGGCGAGAGTGCCCCACGAGTGTGGGGGTGCTGGGGCTGAGGCTGAGGGGCCTCCTGGGACTGTTGCAATTGTCACCGTTGTCCCCATGCAACATCTCTTGAGACATCCCTCAGAAAGTGGTACCAGGCAAGGCTGGGATGGATAGGGCAGGGTGGTTCAATGTTGGAATAGTTGAAAAGAGGAAAACGTTTCCTTCTTTGTCATCTCTCATTTTATTAATTCTGCATATACTCATAATGGGATGTGGAAATCAGACAGAACATTGCAAACATTCTCAGCTTTGTATGATCAAAGGAATGATTTGCCACTCAATTTGCTTCAATGGTTTTGGGGAATTTGGAAATAAGATGGAAATAATCAAATATCATGTGCTTCTGATAAACAAATGTTTCTTTGTTTCTCCATCTTTCCCATTCACTCCCCTCTGTCTCCCCTTGGTATCGCCTGAGCTGCCTGTCCACACCAACATGGATCTGGCTCCAGGTGTTCTGGGCCACGGAGCCCCTGGGTTGGGGGAACAGCTCTGCAATGTAGAGGTAAAGGGAGCTCGAGGTATCAGCTGCAGGGTCAGTGCCAGGACAGGTGACCACAGGGGGAGGAAAGGCCATGGCAGGGAGGGATGATATGAACACCCCTCACCAATGTCCCCACTTGTGGAAAGCAGTGGCAGCGCAAATATTTTGGGAGTTGGTCTCTTTTCCCAGGTTGCAATTTGCAGGACTATAGGAAATTGCCTGAAATAGCACCAGGAAAGGATTCTTTTGCGTATTAGGAGTAATGTCTGTGCAGAAATGGTAATGTTGGTTTGGGACAGGCTGCCCAGAGCGGTGCTGGAGTCACCATTCCCAGAAGGATTGAAAAGATGTGTGCATCTGGCACATGTGCACATGCGTTAGTGCTGAGCTTGGCAGTCCTGGCTTGATGGTTGGTCTAGGCAATCTTTGAGATCTTTTCATACATGAATGATTCAATGAGTCTATGATTCTTGGAAGGGAAAGTGTTCAGTGAAACAGAGGGGGTCCCCCACTTGATCCCATGGGCACATGAACACTGACGTGGATGAGAAGAGAATTTGTCAAACCCTAATTCCTGGTTTGCTTTGCACAGAGGGAGAGGACACTGCCTATGATGGAGCACCAGACTCCCTGAGATGGGCAGAGGCCAGGACACTCTGCTTACTCCCTGTGAGTGGGCAGAATTGGATATTTCCACACCAAAATTGGGCATTTTATGAGGTCACCCAACACAGGAGCTGAATGGCCTCCTCCTTTTGCTCCTGGCTGCTGGGATGGGGTGTGGAGCAGCGCAGCTCCCACACAGGCACAGCAGGAAGGGCGGTCGCACTGGAACAGGACAAGGAGGAGCAGCAGGGACAGCTCCTGTGGGTCACCAAAGCAATGTCCACTCGAGGGAGACGACCGTGAGCACAGTTCAGCAAACAAAGCCATGGCTGCCAGGGACAG
The DNA here is from genome assembly GCA_009741485.1 of Malurus cyaneus samueli. NCBI lineage: Eukaryota > Metazoa > Chordata > Aves > Passeriformes > Maluridae > Malurus > Malurus cyaneus. The sequence goes on from VKON01002139.1 coordinate 48,843, forward strand.
GGGATATCAGGGAGTGGCAGAACCAGCACAGGGATCCCAATTCACGCTAAAAAGGAGAATCTGCAGGGCAATTCCAGCACGGGCACCCCAAAGAGCCTGGCCCTACAGGCACTGACAGGCTCAGCGTCCCCAAAGCACGGCCAGGCAGGAGCATCCCCAGGGACACACACGCTGCTCACCCCCAGCACCATCCCCAGGGCCTTGTGCTGCCACCAAGGCAGTGCCACCCCCAG
>VKON01002139.1:49100-62635 GCA_009741485.1 Malurus cyaneus samueli
ACTCACCAACTCCTATATCCTAATCCGCCAAACAACGTCCCTGTTCTGGCTGTGCCATGATTTGTGTGAGCTCGATGAAAAGTCCTTGTCCAGCCCTTGCAGGGACAATGCCCTTGGGGCAGTGAGGGTTGTTGGACGACCTCAGTGGATGAAGCAGTGGATGAGAAGGGACACCTTTGATATCAACACGAGAGACGGTCTCCATCGCAAGATCTCCCCTGGGTTGCCGATCTGACCCAGCGTGCCCTAAGGGCAAGACGACTCATCTTGCCATCGGAAGAACTGCAGAGACGCCCAAACAGGAGCAGCTAAAGTGCAGCCTTGGAGCCTGAAAACCAGAACCCTTCCTGACGCACAGAAAAACCAGAATTCTCGTTCAATGGGCTGTTTCACCCTCAAATGTACGTGTCCAGTGGAAACTCACTTGAGAAACACCTTTGAACTACAATCCCCTGTCACCTTCTCATCAATTCCAGAACAGGTCATTTTGCCTGACACTGAATTCCCACTGGTGGGGCTCACAGGATTTCTTGGAGCGCCTTTCCCCTCTACTCCCTCTCACTTGCATGAACTTTTGAGCCACTTTTCCTGCGATGACGAGGATCGGAGAAAGAGTCAGAGGAACAGGATCTTCATGCTGCTGCCTCTCTAAGTGAGGGTGGACAACCATTCCAAAGGAGTGCGACAGCGATTGCATGAGGGGACACCAAGGAAATGGGGAACAATTGCAGGATCCCATGAGAGACAGGATTGCCAGAAAAGAGACCCCCACACTCACCTCCCTAGAGAAGGTCTGGATGTTCAGGCAGCATCAAACCCAACAAATCGCTGTGTTCCAGATGCCTTGGGGTCAGGGAATGCTGCTTTGCTCCCAAATCACTCTGGATTTATCTCAGTGCTGGTGGGTGGGACCGGCCCAATTGCTGCTGGCAAAGTGCCCTGAGCCAAGCCAAGTGCCCCACGAGTGTGGGGGTGCTGGGGCTGGGGCTGGCTGGAGGGGCCTCCAGGGACTGTTGCAATTGTCCACTGCGTTATCCCCAGCAACACCTCTTGTGACACCCATGGCAAACGGGCACTAGGGATAGGTTAGGAGAGGGCAGGGTGGACAGGCAGGTGGTTATACGCTGGAGAAGTTCGAAATGAGGAAAATGTTTCCTTCTTTTTCATCTCTCATATTTACCAATTCTACAATTACTCAGAGTGGGATGTGGAAGATCAGACATAATGTTGGAAACATCTTCGAGCTTTTTATGGTCACAAAAGAGTTTGCCACTCAGATCTCGGTTCAATTTTCTTTTGGGGAGTTGGAATATAAGAAGAAAAAATAAATTTCATATGCATCTTGAGAAACAATGTTCCTCTTTTTCTTCATCTTTCCTTTGCCTGCTCTCTCTCTGCATCATGATCCAGGAGCTGCTTGTCCACACCACCATGGATCTGGCTCCATATGTTCTGGGCCAAGGAGCCTCTGGTTGCAGGAACAGCTTGCAGTGCAGAGGTGAAGGGAGCTCGAGGTGACAGCTGCAGGGTCAGTGCCAGGACAGGGTGAGAACAGGGGGAGGAAAGGCCATTGGCTAGGGAGGGATGATCTGAACACCCCTCACCAATGTCTCCAACTTGTGGAAAGCAATAGCAGCGCAAATATTTTGGGAATCATGGTCTTTTCTCCCAGTTGCAATTTGTAGGACCATAGGAAATTGTCAGAAATATCACCAGGAAAGGATTCCATTGAGTATTAGGAATAATGTCTGTGCAGAAATGGTAATGATGGTTAGGACAGGCTGCCCAGAGCGTGCGGAGTCACCGTTCCCAGAGGATGGAAAAGTGTGGATTGGCACTGTGGACATGGGAAGTGCTGGGCTTGGCAGTCCTGGCTGTGGTGTGGACTGGCAATATTTGAGGTCTTTTCAGACATGAATGATTCTATGAGTCTATGATTCTTGGGAGGAAAGTGTTCAGTGAAACAGAAAGGGTCCCCCAATTCTCCCATGGGCACATGACACTTGACACACACAGGACAGTAATCAGTCAAACCCTAATACCTGGTTTGCTTTGACAGAGGAGAGGCTTGCCTTTTGGAGCAGAGAGCATTGTCACCCCAGACTACCTGAGATGGCAAGAGGCCAGGACACTCTGCTACTCCTTGTGGGTGACAAGAATTGGATATTTCTACAAGAAATTGACTTTTTCACAGGTCAGCAACAACTCAGGCGCTTGCATGGCGTCCTGCTCCTGGCTGCTGAGGACAGGGTGATGCAGACAGTCCCACACAGGCACAGCAGGGAGGCGATGGCACTGGAACAGGACAAGGAGGAGCAGCAAAGACGTCCTGTGTCACCATGGCCATGCATGATGAATGGACACAGCTGTGAGCACAGCTCTGCAAACATGCCTGGCTGCCAGGTCAAGGGACATCGGGAGTGGAGGACCAGCACAGGGATCCCAATTCACAGAGGGATCATCTGCAGAGACAGCTCCAGCACAGGCACCCCAAACAGCCTGCCCTGCAGGCACTGACAGGCTCAGCTCCCCAAAGCAGGGCCAGGCAGGAGCATCCCCAGGGACACACACGCTGCTCACCCCCAGCACCATCCCCAGGGCCTTGTGCTGCCACCAAGGCAGTGCCACCCCCAGGGCCAGAGGCACAGCAGCCCTGCAGCAGCAGGACACGCACACACGGCCCAGCCCTGCAATGGCCAAGTGCTCGTCTTTATTGAAACCGGGAAAAGCAGCCCCTGCCCCAAAGACAGCGGGGCTGGCACCAGAGGGCTCCAGCCCAGCAGCAGCCAGCAGGAGCAGCTGCCACTGCTGCTGTCAGCCCAGCTGGGCAGGGCAGGGCAGAAGCAGGGAGGGGAGGGGACATCAGGAGATGGGTCCAGGAGCCAGAAGCCAGCAGGATGTCCATCTTGTAGACTCTAGGTTTTCAAGACCAAGCACTGTAGGAAGAAAGGAAATAAACACATTACCTGCTGTAACTTCTCCATCCACTCTCTCCCCTCTCCTGCAATGCCCAGTGTGTGGTGCAGCAGACTCAGGCTCAGGGCAGGTGAGGTTCATTCCTCAGTGCAGACAGGTTGGCCCTGGGGTATCTGAGTGGGGCAGCCCTGGCTCCAAGGCTGTGCAGATGCAGCAAAACCTGGATCATGTCCTCGGTGCTGCCCAAGGACAGGGAATGTTTCCCTCTTTGGTGTCATGGGGATCCTGTGCAAAGCCTGAATAGCCCCTGGGACTGAGGAGTAGGGAGGCCCTGGCATGCTGAGTTTCCTGAGCCCCCATGGGCAGCTCCAACCCACAAGGGCTTTTCCATCCTTCTTCGGTCTTCTTCCCCTGATTATAAATGCAGGGGAGTGTTTAGCAGGTGTTGGCGAGAAACAAATTTGTAACGATCTTTCTGGGGAAAAAGGAGATGAATCTCTTCTTGAAGCAGGAATCTGGTTCCTACCCTTTGCAGCAGAGAAAGGCCTGTGAACAGCTTCCAATAATCACGGGTCGCCATGGGGGCAAGCAAGGTAAGAGCAGAATCCCGTTGTCGCCAGCATGTATGCACTTCCTGTTTTCATATGGAAATACACAGAACAATTGAAGAATAATTGGAGGGCAAGTGTGGTTACCAAAATGCGATGCTGCCAAGCATTTCATAAGGCTCATTCCAACCTCCCCACAGACACATTTCAGCTGCAGTCTGTCTACCTGGAAGGTTCTGTCCCCATTCAGAGCACCCCAGAGCACAGAGTGGGAAGGAGCTGTGTGAGTCGAGGAAGAGCCGTGCTGGCTCCCCAGCTTCATTCCATCTCTGCCTGGAGCAGCACAGCTGGCAGGCAGGGCTCCTCAATGCCTACGTCCCTGTCCTGGCTGTGCCATGATTGTGTGAGCTCTGATGGAAAGCCCTTGTCCAGCCCTTGCAGGGACCATCCCTTGGGGCAGTGAGGGTTTGGGACACTCAGTGGATGAAGCAGTGGATGAGAAGGACACCTTTGTGTCCCAGGAACCCCCCATCCAAACACCCCTGGGGCTCTTGCCATCCCTGTGCAGGGCAAGAGACCATGCAGAGACTCCCAAACAGGAGCAGCTGGGTGCAGCCTTGAGCCTGAAAACCAAACCCTTCCTGACTGCACAGAAAAGCCAGGATTCTCTTCCATGGGCTGTTTCCCCCTCAAATGTATGTCAGTTGGAAACTCACTTGAGAAACACCTTTGACTACAATCCCCTGTCACCTTCTCATCAATTCCAAAACAGGTCATTTTGCCTGACACTGAATTCCCACTGGTGGGGCTCACACTTGCCCCCTTCCCCTCTTCCCCTCCCCTGCAGCACCTGGACTGAACATAGGATCAGGGAGAAGAGCAGAACAGGATCTTCATGGCTGCTGCTCTCCTGGGTCTCACAGGTGCAGAGGGGACACACCAAGGAATGGGGACATTGAGGTCCTCAGAGGACAGGATTCCAGAAAGAGACCCCACACTCACCTCCCTGGTGAAAGCCTGGATGTTCAGGCAGCACCAAACCCAACAAGAATCGCTGTGTCCAGATGCCCTTGGGGTCAGGGAATGCCGCTTTGCCCCAAACACTCTGGATTTATCTCAGTGCTGGTGGGTGGGACCGGCGCCAATTGCTGCTGGCACAAGTGCCCTGAGCCAAGGCGAGAGTGCCCCACGAGTGTGGGGGTGCTGGGGCTGGGGCTGAGGGGCCTCCTGGGGCTGTTGCAATTGTCACCGTTATCCCCACGCAACACCTCTTGTGACACCCATGGCAAACAGGCACTAGGGTAGGTTAGGAGAGGGTAGGGTGGACAAGGCAGGGTGGTTCAAGGTAGAAAGAATCGAAATGAGGAAAATGTTTCCTTCTTTGTCGTCTCTAATTTAACCAATTCTACAATTACTCAGCGTGGGATGTGGAAGATCAGACTGAATGTTGCAAAACTTCTGAGCTTTGTATGGTCACAAAAAAGTTTTGCCACTCAACTCGGTTCAATATTTCTTTTGGGGAGTTTGGAAATAAGATGGAAAAGATCAAATTTCATATGCTCTTGAGAAACAAATGTTCCTCTTTTTCTTCATCTTTCCGTTTGCCTCTCCCTCTGCTCTTGGTATCCCCTGAGCTGCCTGTCCACACCACCATGGATCTGGCTCCATATGTTCTGGGCCAAGGAGCCTCTGGGTCGCAGGAACAGGTCTGGACTGCAGAGGTGAAAGGAGCTCGAGGTGACAGCTGCAGGGTCAGTGCCAGGACAGGTGAGCACAGGGGGAGGAAAGGCCATTGTAGGGAGGGATGATCTGAACACCCCTCACCAATGTCCCAACTTGTGGAAAGCAACAGCAGCGCAAATATTTTGGGAGTTGGTCTTTTCTCCCAGTTAACAAATTGTAGGACCATAGGAAATTGTCAGAAATATCACCAGGAAAGGATTCCATTGGGTATTAGGAATAATGTCTGTGCAGAAATGGTAATGATGGTTTAGGACAGGCTGCCCAGAGCAGTGCTGGAGTCACCATTACCAGAAGGATTGGAAAAGTGTGGATTTGACACATGTGGACATGGGAAAGTGCTGGGCTTGGCAGTCCTGGCTTGGTAGTTGGACTCGGCAATATTTGAGGTCTTTTCAGACATGAATGATTCAATGAGTCTATGATTCTTGGAAGGAAAAGTGTTCAGTGAAACAGAGGGGGTTCCCAATTATTGCCATGGGCACATGAACATTGACATACACAGGAAGTGGATCAGTCAAACCCTAATGCCTGGTTTGCTTTGCACAGAGGAAGAGGGCTCTGCCTTTGATGGAGCAGAGAGCATTGTCACCCCAGATTGCCTGAGATGGGCAGAGGCCAGGACACTCTGCTTACTCCTTGTGGGTGAGCAGAATTGGATATTTCTACAGCAAAACTGGGATTTTTACCCTCGTAAACCAACACAGGAGCTGCATGGCATCCTGCTCTTGGCTGCTGGGATGGGGTGTGGATCAAGGCACAGCAGGGGTGGGAACTGGAACAGGACACGGAGGAGCAGCAAAGACAGTTCCTGTGAGTCACCATGGCCATGCATGATGAAGGGACACAGCTGTGAGCACAGCTCTGGAAACAATGCCGTGGCTGAAAGGGACAAGGGACACCAGGGAGTGGCAGGACCAGCACAGGGATCCCAATCATAGGGATCATCTACAGTGTGGCTCCAGCGCAGGCACCCCAAACAGCCTGGCCCTGCAGGCACTGACAGGCTCAGCGTCCCCAAAGCAGGGCCAGGCAGGAGCATCCCCAGGGACACACACGCTGCTCACCCCCAGCACCATCCCCAGGGCCTTGTGCTGCCACCAAGGCAGTGCCACCCCCAGGGCCAGCAGGCACAGCAGCCCTGCAGCAGCAGGACACGCACACACGGCCCAGCCCTGCAATGCCCAAGTGCTCGTCTTTATTGAAACCGGGAAAAGCAGCCCCTGCCCCAAAGACAGCGGGGCTGGCACCAGAGGGCTCCAGCCCAGCAGCAGCCAGCAGGAGCAGCTGCCACTGCTGCTGTCAGCCCAGCTGGGCAGGGCAGAGGCAGGGAGGGGAGGGGACATCAGGAGATGGGTCCAGGAGCCAGAAGCGTGCAGAGTGTCGGGCCTGGGAATTTCATGGTCTCAAATCCGGCGACTGTAAAAAGGAAGCAGAGAGGCTCATCACCTGCTGTAACTTCTCCTGCCACTCTGTCCCCTCCCCTGCAATGCCCAGTGTGTGGTGCAGCAGACTCAGGCTCAGGGCAGGTGAGGTTCATTCCTCAGTGCAGACAGGTTGGCCCTGGGGTATCTGAGTGGGGCAGCCCTGGCTCCAAGGCTGTGCAGATGCAGCAAAACCTGGATGATGTTATCAATGCTGCCTAAGGACAGGGAATGTTTCCCCCTTTGGTGGCTTTGCTGAGTGGGAGGCACTGCCTGCCCTGGACTGCTGCAGCCCTACTCAGGGCAGCTCCAAACCCACAAGGTCGTTTCCCTCTCTGCTTGGGTTTCTTCCCCTGATTATGAATGCACGAGAGTTTTTAGCAGGTTTTGGTGAGAAAGAAATTTCTGACAGATATTTCTGGGAGGAAAGGAGATGAATCTTTCTTCAGGCAGGGGTCTGGTCCTTACCTGATGCAGCACAGAAAACTTCGTCCACATCTTCCAAGAGGAACCGATCTGCGGGGACAAGCAGGCCTAGCGCAGAATCCCCGCTGTAGGAAGCATAAGTTTGCATTTCCTGTTTCCATGGAGAAAGACATAACAATTCATCTGATGATCTGAGAGTACAGAGTGTGGTCACAAAAAGGCTGATGCTCCCAATGCATTTCATACCAATAGAAGGACTCAATCTCCACAGAGACAAGTCTTCACATGAAATGTGTGGAATATCACTCGAGAAACACATTTGAACTCAATCCCCTGTTTCCTTCTCATCAATTCCACAAACACGGACATTTTGCCTGACACTGAATTCCCACTGGTGGTAGTTCACACATTGCCCCCCTTCCCCCCTTCCCCTCTCACCTGCAGCACCCTGAACCAACAGCAGGATAAGGGGGAAGAGCAGGAACAGGATCTTCATGGTTGCTGCCTCTCCTGAGTCTTCACAGGGCTGCAGAGGGGACACCAAGGCAATGGGGACATGCAGGACCGTGAGTGGAGAGGATTCCAGAAAGAGACCCCACACTCACCTGTAACTGCCCGCCGCGGGAAAAACACACGAGACAGGCAGGCAGGCAGGTCCAGGTTTCTTCTTTATTAAGTCTTCGTATTTCAGGCTCTCTTAGATATAGTGATATTCAGCTCTGCTCTCTGTCTCTCTTAGTGACTGCAGCTCCCTCCCTCTCTAACTGCCACTAGCATGCTTTTTATACACTTTTCTTATCTTTCCCGCACATAGATCACACCAATCACATGCCTCAGCCAGATCACATGGCTAGGCAGCCTCCAATGTTTATCAGAATGTTTTTGTCTTTTATTGGTAGAATACTTTCATTTATCCAGTCCCATGACTGGATGCGTCAGCCCAGCTTGAGTCTGCGCTATTTTGACCCTCTGAGCCCAGGCTGTGCCCGAGCCCAGCCCCACACACAGCTGCAAGATATCGAGGGCCACGGCACTCACCTCCCTGGTGAAAGCCTGGATGTTCAGGGAACCACCAAACCCAACAGGAATCGCTGTGTCCAGATGCCCTTGGGGTCAGGGAATGCTGCTTTGTCCCAAACACTCTGGATTTATCTCAGTGCTGGTGGGTGGGACCGCGCCAATTGCTGCTGGCACAAGTGCCTGAGCCAAGGCGAGAGTGCCCCACGAGTGGGGGGGCTGGGGCTGGGGCTGAGGGGCCTCCTGGGGCTGTTGCAATTATCACCGTTGCCCTCACGCAACACCTCTTGTGACACCCATCAGAAAGGGGCACCAGGCAAGGCAGGAGAGGGCTGGGATGGACAGGGCAGAATGGTTCGAACTGGAAAGAGTTGAAATGAGGAAAATGTTTCCTTCTTTGTCATCTCTCATTTTACAAATTCTACAAACACTCAGAATGGGATGTGGAAGATCAGACAGAACATTGCAAACTTTCTCAGCTTTTTGTGTGGTCAGAGGAATGATTTGCCACTCAATTCGGTTCAACATTTCTTTTGGGGAGTTTGGAAATTAAGATAGAAAAGATCCTATTTCATATGCTCTTTAGAAACAAATGTTCCTCTTTTTCTACGTCTTTCCGTTTGCCTCCTCTCTGTCTGCCTTGGTAACCCCTGAGCTGATGGTCCATGGATCTGGCTCCAGATGTTCTGGGCCAAGGAGCCCCTGGGTTGGTGGAACAGCTCTGCAGTGCAGAGGTGAAGGGAGCTCGAGGTGACAGCTGCAGGGTCAGTGCCAGGACAGGTGAGCACAGGGGGAGGAAAGGCCATGGCAGGGAGGGATGATCTGAACACCCCTCACCAATGTCCCCACTTGTGGAAAGCAATGGCAGCGCAAATATTTTGGGAGTTGGTCTTTTCTCCCAGGTTGCAATTTTCAGGACCAAAAGAAATTGTCTGAAATAACACCAGGAAAGCATTAGTTTGGATATCAGGAATAATGTCTGTGCAGAAATGGTAATGATGGCTTGGGACAGGCTGCCCAGAGCAGTGCGGGAGTCACCATTCCCAGAGGGATTGAAATGATGTGTGGATCTGGCACATGTGCACATGCGTTAGTGCTGGGCTTGGCAGTCCTGGCTTGATGGTTGGACTCAGCAATTTTTGAGGTCTTTTCATACATGAATAATTCTATGAGTCTATGATTCTTGGGACGGAAAATGTTCAGTGAAAGAGAGAGGGTCCCCACTTTCTCCCATGGACACATGAACATTGACAAACATGGGAACTGAATTTTGGAAAGCCAGCAGGAGACTGCAGGCACCCTCTCACTGTAGCCTTGAATGTTATAGATAAGCAACTTTTGTGTGTGACATTTTATAACAATAAATGTGGATTTGTAACCCATTAGAATGAGGCAAAAGAGCTCAGCTGCTTTATAAGGAGACATTTGGATAACAGCTGAGGAGCATTTGTGAGAGCTTGATGCTCTCCAGCTGGGATGAGGAATCCAGAAGTGGCTGCTGTAAAAGGAGATGCTTGAATGCTGTCTGGAGAGCACTTATGTAGAAACTGTGGAAGATCTGGTGAGAGAATATAGAGGGTTGTGCTGCAAGATAATAAAGGGCTGATGGATGAAGGACACCTTCCCCCTGTCTGTCGGTGTGTGAGGTCAATGATGACAGTGAATCAGTCAGACCATATGTGGTGGTTTTGCTTGGTCCAGCTTTTTAGTGGTGGGGGATGGGACCACAAAACCACAAAGATGGCTCCTGTGAGAAAGTTGTGGAAACTTTCTCCATCATGTCCAGCAAAGGATCCTTGCCCACTGTGTTTTAGGGCCAATCTCTGATGGCTCTGAGGGTGATGGACAGGCTGCTCTGGCCAGGTCTGGGCCAAATCAGAGATGCTGGTTGCATCTCTGTAATAACATATGGTCTCATATTTAAGAAGAATTGAAAACAAGTTTAGTTTGCAGCAACTGCCATTAGCCTTTAGTTTTGCACCCTCCTGCAAAGGGGAGGACACAGGGGGAGGGTGAGATGTGAGAAAAATGGAGACACAAGTTCAGGGAGATGGAGGAGGAGGAGAAGGTGCTTTGCAAGCTGTGGTGCCGATCATGGAGGAAAACGAGCTGTTCCTGGGGTGACTGTGTCCAGTTGGAGACCCAAGATGTAAGCAGCCCAGCCTTTGAGGACTGATCAAAGCTGTGGGGGTGGTGGCCCATGCCTGGAGTGAATGAATGCCTGGAGGGAGTTGTGTTAGGACTCAGCAGTAAAGTTTTGCTCCTCATTTGAATATTGAGCCAGGTGGCCTTGGAGGACTGCTTACCTTCCTCTGTGGATGAGGTAAAGAAAAAAAATCCCATGCCACCAGCAGTGGTAAACTGTCTGTTCTTGGGAAAAGAACCTCCACAGGCTGAAGCGAGATAAGAACTATTCTCATATGGTGGTGGAAGACAACCATAGTGATGGACTGAGCAGAAGAACTCCCATCCCTGCTCCCGCTGCAAGCAGGAAGGTGGGAGGGGTGGGGAGCAAACTGGGAGAGAAACGAATGTCTTAAATAGTCAGTTTTTTTTTCTCATAAATTTACTCTCTGCCTTTGTTTTTTCCCCTCCCTTTTATGTGGTAGTATTCCTAGTAGTTTTAGATAAGAAATCTTTTTAGCAACTGAGGTTTTTAAGCCTGTATGACTGTTCATGGAGCATAAAAATCTTTCTCTAAATTCATTATCTAAAAGCCATAAATCTTGGTGTTGACTGGGGGTTTGTTCACCTCTCTACTTCTCCTACAGGTGCGGGGGAAATGTCCTGGTTGTCCTGGTGTTCAACCAGGCTCCAAACCATGACACCCTAATACCTGGTTTGCTTTGGACAGAGGGAGAGGCCCTTGACTTTGGAGCAGAGAGCATTGTCACCCCAGACTACCTGAGATGGGCACAGAGGCCAGGACACTCTGCTTACTCCCTGTGTGTAAACAAAATTGGATATTACCACAAAAATATTGGACCTTTTTCACAGGTCATTGAGGTCCAGGAGCTGAATGGCTTCATCTTCCTGCTCCTGGCTGCTGAGACAGGGTGGGGAGCAGAACAGATCCCACACAGGCACAGCAGGGAGGGCGGTGGCACTGGAACAGGACACAGAGGAGCAGCAAAGACAGCTCCAGTGAGTCACCATGGCCATGCACAATCAAGGGACAGAGAACCAAGCACAGTTCTGCACATGAAGATGTGGCTGCCAGGAACAAAGGGACATCAGGGAGTGGCAGGACCAGCACAGGGATCCCGATCCAGAGGGAGAATCCACAGTGAAGCTCCATCCCAGGCACCCCAAAGAGCCTGGCCCTGCAGGCACTGACAGGCTCAGCGTCCCCAAAGCACGGCCAGGCAGGAGCATCCCCAGGGACACACACGCTGCTCACCCCCAGCACCATCCCCAGGGCTTCCCCACCCACCAGCACTGAGATAAATCCAGAGTGTTTGGGGCAAAGCAGCATTCCCTGACCCCAAGGGCATCTGGACACAGCGACTCCTCTTGGGTTTGGTGTTCCTTCAACAGCCACATTTTCTCCAAGGAGGTGAGTGTGGGGTGTCTTTCTGGAATCCTGCCCTCTCAGCATACTGCATGTTCCCATTGCCTTGGTGTCCCCTCTGCAGCACTGTGAAGACCCAGGAGAAGCAGCAGCCATGAAGATCCTGTTCCTGCTCCTCTCCCTGATCCTCCTGTTGGTCCAGGGTGCTGCAGGTGAGAGGGGAAGAGGGGAAGAGGGGCAAAGTGTGAGCCCCACCAGTGGGAATTCAGTGTCAGGCAAAATGACCCTGTTGGTGGAATTGATGAGAAGGAAACATGGGATTGAGTTCAAAGGTGTTTTCAAGTGATTTTCAAACTGAACACATATTTCAGGTGGAAACAGCCCATGGAAAGAGAATCCAGGCTTTTTGTGTCAGTCAGAAAGGGGTTTTGTTTCAGGCTGCAAGGCTGCACCCAGCTGTTCCTGTTTGGGAGTCTCTGCATGGTCTCTTGCCCTGCACAGGGATGGCACAGAGCCCCAGGGGCTGTTTGGATCGGGGGTTCCTGGGACACAGAGGTGTTCCTTCTTCTCATCCACTGCTTCATTCACTGAGTGTCCCAAACCCTCACTGCCCCAAGAGATGGTCCCTGCAGGAGCTGGACAAGGACTTTCCATCAGAGCTCACACAATCATGGCACAGCCAGAACAGGGACTGTGGCATGTGAGGAGTCCCTGCCTGCCAGCTGTGCTGCTCCAGGCAGAGATGGGAATGGAGCTGGGGAGCCAGCACGGCTCTTCCTCGACCTCACACAGCTCCTTCCTCCTCTCTGCTATGGTGTCCCCAATGCAAGGGACAGAGTCCTACCAGGTGTGTCACACTGCAGCTGAAAATGTGTCTGTGTGGAGGTTGCAATTGAGCCCTTATGAAATGCTTGGGCAGCATCAGCATTTTGGTAACCACATTGTGCTGTGCAACATTATTGTTTTAATTGTTCGGTCTCTTTCCATATGAAAACAGGAGGTGCAGTTAAATGCTGGCGACAACGGGGATTCTGCACTATCCATGCTTGCCCCCAGGCGACACATATTATTGGAAAATGTTCATGAGGCCTTTTCTGCTGCAAAGGGTAGGAACCAGATTCCTGCTTGAAGAAAGATTCATCTCCTTTTTCCCCAGAAAGATCTGTTACAAATTTGTTTCTTGCCAACACCTGCTAAACACTCAACTGCATTTATAATCAGGGGAAGAGATCCAAGAAAGGAAGGAAAAGCCCTTGTGGGTTTGGAGCTGCCCTGAATGGGGCTGCAGGAATTTCACATCAGCCAGAGTCTCCTCACTCTCCTGCAGACCCAGGGGTCTCATTCAGGCTTTGCATAGGACTCACCCATGGTTGACCAAAGAAGGAAACATTCCCTGTCCTTAGGCAGCATTGATAACATGATCCAGGTTTTGCTGCATCTTTGCTCCAGCCTTGGAGCCAGGGCTGCCCCCACTCAGATACCCCAGGGCCAACCTGTCTGCACTGAGGAATGAACCTCACCTGCCCTGAGCCTGAGTCTGCTCCACCACACACTGGGCATTGCAGGGGAGGGGGACAGAGTGGCAGGAGAAGTTACTGCAGTGATGTGCTTGTTTCCTTTCTTCTTACAGTGCTTGGTCTTGAAACCCTAGAGTCGACAAGCTGGACATTCTGCTCGCTCCTGGCTCCTGGACCCATCTCCTGATGTCCCCTCCTCTCCCTGCCCTGCCCTGCCCAGCTGGGCTGACAGCAGCAGGAGCTGCTCTTGCTGGCTGCTGCTGGGCTGGAAGCCCTCTGGTCGCCAGCCCCGCTGTTTTTGGGGCAGGGGCTGCTTTTCCGGTTCAATAAAGACGAGCACTTGGCCATTGCAGGGCTGGCCTGTGTGTGTGTCCTGCTGCTGCAGGGCTGCTGTGCCTCTGGCCCTGGGGTGGCACTGCCTTGGTGGCAGCACAAG
>VKON01002140.1:0-17980 GCA_009741485.1 Malurus cyaneus samueli
GTGAGATGAGATCAATTCCTGTGCCTCCACTGGGCTCAGGTACCGGTCCCGCTCCATGGCAGCTTCTGCAGGGATCACAGGGGTATCAGGGGTACCCTGAGGGGAACTGGAGGGGTCCTGCAGGGCTTCAGGGTGTCCCTCACCGCGGACAAGCAGTGCCTGCCCCCCGAGTTCGGCATAAACCCCGCGGCTCTTGCAGGCTCAGGGAGGGTTCTGAGACATTTGAAGTCCAGGGGAAATTTGGGGGTCCCTGGGTGGATTGGGGGAGTCCTGGGGGTCCCTCACCGATGACAGGTAGTGGCTGTCCCGTGTGTTTGGCATAGAGTCCGTTGATCTGGCGCTTCAGCTGCAGGATCTCCTCGGCCTGGATGGCGATGTCGGTGGCCTGGCCCTGAGCAGGGGGTTTGGGAAGGCTCAGGAGGGTCTGGGGGAGTTTGGGGCATCCCCAGCCCTACCCACAGACTTGGGAGGGTCCCCGTGCCCACCCATCCCCCATAGATGCCATAGCCCCTTTTCCCCGCAGTATCCCCTGGGAGGTCCAGCGTATCTCCCCTCACCAAGGGTCCCCCTTTCTGCCTTCCAGGTCCTGCCCCCCCCTCTTTTAGAGCCCCCTTCCCAACATGCGAATCTGGCAATCTGGCCCCTCCCCATTTTTCTGTGCTTCCCTCAATTTCAGGATCTCCCAAAGCCCTTCCAACTCCCCCCCAGTTGCTCCTTCCGCTTTGAGCACCACCCACCGTCCCCTGCCCAGCCTGGCCCCGGCCGTGGGGTGCAGGGGCCGTACCCGGGCCCCCCCCGAGGGCTGGTGCACCATGATGCGGGCGTTGGGCAGCGCGTGGCGCATGCCAGGGGCGCCGGCCGCCAGCAGCAGCGAGCCCATGCTGGCTGCCTGCCCCACGCACCACGTGCATACCGGGGTCAGCACGTACTGCATCGTGTCGTAGATGGCCAGCCCCGAGGTCACCGAGCCCCCTGGGGGAGAAAACCCCATTAGGGACACCCCAAAACCCACCCTGGGCATTTAAACCCCTGTAGAGGCCTCACAGAATCACAACAGCCCCGAGACCCACAGCGCCCACATGGCTGTCGGGGGCTGGGGGGGGGGTCACCGAGATACTTAGGGGGAGGACATGGGTCACAGGGGCATCCCAAAACCACCCCAGGACCCCAAATGCCCTCCCTAGGACCTCTGAACTCTCCCTGAGACCCCCAACCTCCTTCAAGCCATTAAAACTCTATGGATGCCCCGAAGAGCCACAACAGCGCTGAGACCCCCAAACCCCATTGGATTGTAGGTGGTCAAGGGAGGGTCTCCGAGACCATGGTGGGCAGAGACCCCCTGGGTGACACCCTCAAACCCTCCTTGACCCCACAAATTACCCCGGACCCCCCAAAGCCCTTTGAATTGTCCCCTTCTTACCCCCAGGGAGGAGGGGTTTGGGGTCCACAGTCTCCCTTGTCCCATCTCCCATTCTCCCCTTTGAGACCTTGCAGCCCTCCCCCCAAAAATCCCCTCCTTGTGCCCCAGCCCCTCGCCAGCCTCCCGAGCCCCCCCAGAGTCCCCCAGGCCTCCACCGGGGCTGTTGATGTACATGTGAATGGGTTTCTTGTTGCTCTCAGACTGCAGGAACAGCAGCTGGGCGATCACAAGGCTGGCCAGGCTGTCAATCGATCTGATGGGGGTGGCGGCCGGGGAGTCAGGGGATTTCCCAGGGCTCTCGGGAGCAGGTCTGGGGGTCCCCGAACCCCCCCGGGGGTACCCACCGGCCCCATAACGCAGACGATGCGCTCCCGCAGCAGCCGCGAGTAGATGTCGTAGGCTCGTTCTCCCCGACCCTGAGAGAGAAAAAAGGAGGGGGGATCACAGGGCTTTTTGAGAGGGCGGGAAGGGGTCTGAGGGGTGTGGAGAGGTCAGCGGGATTGTTTCGCGGGGGGAGTTGAGGGGTCAGGAAGATCAGAGGAGAACGGGAACCCGCTCTTTAATGTTGTAGCTCCGACCGCCCCGGCCCTGGGGGAGAAAAGGGGGGTCCGGGGGTGGATCTGGGGGCATCCGGGGAACAGTGCGGGGCTAGGCTGGGGCTGGAAGTTTGGAGCTATGGAGGGTTATGGAGAACAAGGAGAAGGAATCGAGGGTTGCAGAAGAGGATCGGAGTGCTATGAGGGGCTCGGAGGGGTTTGGGCCACGGGGGGGGTTTCGGTGCACTTGAAGGCGGTCGAGGGTGTTTCGGGTCTCAGGGACACCCTCCCACTCACCTCGCTCCACCACCGAGGCGGATGAGGGAGGGGGCGGGCGGAGACCGTCCCCATGCAGCGCGTAGTCTCCGGGCCCGGCCCAGACCCGGCGGAGGGAGCGCTGGGGGGAAACGGGAAAGTCACCGACACTGCCAGACCCTCCCGAAACCAAGAACCTCCCCGAGAAACTGCCAAGAACCAGGACGCCCCCGGAATCGAGACCCTCCAAACTGTGACACCCAGATCGCGAACGCCGAGACCCTCCCCGCGACGGGACCCCCGGCCGCCTCCGCCACCCGCCGGCGACCCGGCCCCCGGACCCCCGCACCCCAGACCCGTGGATCCCCGCCCGCCGGCCCCGAGGGCCCCCCCGCCCTACCCACCGACCCGACCCCGGACCTCGAGACCCCGGACCGGACCCCCGACCCGACTCCCAACCCCACCCCGGACCGGGACCCCCGGACCCGCCCCTCACGCGCCACCCCCGGGAACCCCCGACCCCGGACCACCCCCGCCCTTCACCGCCACCCCCGGCCCCATCGCGCCCGTAAGCGCCGGTACGAGACGTACCCAGCCGAACGTGACTATCATTCCCGCGGCCACGCTCCTCGGGCCCACGCCTCCTTTTCAACTGGCGCCACTATTGGAGATTCCGCTGACGCACTTTGGACTACATTTCCCGTCGTGCTCTGCGGCTCACGTCCACCTGCGGCCCCCCACGGAACCGGGACAGTCCTAAAGACCAATTGTAGCCCTTTTATAGCCCCAGTAACGCCCCGAGGACCCGGAAGCGCGGCCCACGAGGGCCCGAAAGCACTAGGGCCCAGGCCTAAAGGCCCCACGGCAGGAGCTCCGCCTCATTCCCTGATTAAACCCCTCGTTCTCCCCCTTACAGCGGTAATTACAGCCCCTGACAGCACCAATTAGGGACGAACGCAGTGAAAACAGGCTGGCGATGGCGTCACGCCTCCGTGACGTCACGGCGCGCCTCCGACGGCAGGGACCACATCTCCCGGCAGCCCTCGCGGCCCCAGCCCCTCGCGCTGATCGGCATCCACTCTGCCCAGTAGCGTTCCGCCAGCTCCCCGCGCGGCCCCTCCCGCATCGCCCCCCTCAGGAAGCGCTGATGGACGCACGAAACAGCCAATGAGACGGGGAGCAGGCGGGACTTACGCGGAGCGACTCGCCTCTTAACCAACCAACGCGCGATAGCGGATAACTGCAACCAATAGGGATCGAGGGGCGGGATCTACGCGGGCGGCCCCGCCCGCCGCCGAGGCGGGTAGCAACAGTTGCCCCGGTGAGGGACCAGGGAGGCCGCCATAGCCACGGTTACCGTGGCGACCGCGCTCCGGCCCGGCCCGGCCCTGCTGCTGCCCCCCCCGCTCCTCGCGGCCCCGCGGCAGCAGCAGCCGCGCACGGCAGGCGGAGCCCTCCGGGGCCCCGGCGGCGGCCCGGGCAGTGTCCGAGCGGCGCCGCCCAAAATGGCGCGGGGGGTAAGGGGAGCGGGGGGGCAGCGGTTGGGCGGGGAGGGCGGGCTCGAGCGCGCCGCGCGATGGCGGGCAGGCGGACCAATGGGAAGGCGGGGCGGGGGGCCGGAGCCAATGCGGGCACGCGGGTTGTAGGCTGGACACGCCCCCTCCCGTTCGGTGATGTCACGAAGAAGTTGTGACGTCATTTTCGGGGATGCCGGGGGCGGGGTCTGGTGATGTCACGCTGAATGTCACGTGGGAGGTGACATCACCCCTTTTTCCCGCGGTACATCAGGCACTGCCCTGATGTCACTCGCCCACCACCATGACGTCACCCACACAGCCGTCGCCATGGCGACCCAGCCCTCCTACGTCACGGAGCTGACGGCGACGACGTCACAGCAGCAGCAGCCACCACCCTCGGCACGCCCCCCGCCGGCACCGACCCTTTTGGGGCGGAGCTGCCAGGAGGCACCGCCCCCGGTGCACCTCCCGAGCCACCCCTGCGCCCCCCGTGCCCCCCCCCCCTCGCAGTTCATCGTGGTCACCTGGCGGGTGAGCACCCCACAACTGCAGGCGAATTGCCCCAAAACCCCACCCTCCCCCAACTGCTGCTTTTGGGGTTTGCCCCGACTGGTGAGGCCAAGCCTGACACAAATGTTCTGTTTTGTCCCCAAAGCAGAGGGGCTGCGGCCCCCGGAGGGCACCATGGCAGCCCCGCCCCCCCGCGCCCCCCAGCCGGGCCCAGCCCAGGGGGCAGCAGGTGAGAACAAAGGGGGAAAATGGGGCCAAATTGGTAGTGGAGTGGGGTGAAATGTGGTTGAAATGGGCTGGAAAGCGGTGAAATTAAGCTGAAGTGACCCAAAACAGACAGAAACAGTGTTGAAATTGGGAGGAGTGGGGCTGGAAAGGGGTGATACGGGATGAGTAGGGATGAATTTGTGATAAAAGTGGGGTGGAATGGAGCAAGATGGGATGAAAAGGCTGAGAACTGGAATAAAATGAGGGTGAAATGGAGTGTACTGGGCTGAAATGGGGCAAAATGGGTATGAAATGGGTTAAAGTTGGGCTGAAATGGGTTAAACTGGGGCTGTCAAGTGCCCCAAGAGCTGAACCGGGGGTGCCCCCCCTGTGCCCCAGCGCTCCCCAGCCCCCAGCGCCACGGCTGCCCCCAAGCCCGGCCCCCCCAGGAGGTGAGCGGGGGGCCGTTCGGGGGCGGGGTGTTGGGGTGGCCCCCCGCTGGACCCCCCCGTTTATGTCCCCACAGGTGCAGCAGCTGCCCCCGGTGCACACGTGTTCCCCCCGCCCCCGTGCCTACGTGGAGGGGGAGGCTCGTACCCGCCCCGGCGCCATGTGAGTGCACCCACCCCCACCACCCTGCAGCCCTTCGTGGAGGGTCCCGGCTGACTGACCCCCTCCCCTGCCCCCTTGCTTGCTTCTTTCCCCACAGCCGTCGGGCTCGTTCCCATCGCTGAGACCACGCTGTTCGGCAGAACTCGGGGGCTACTTCGATGGGGCCGGGGCGCCGCGGGTGCAGCCAGGCCCGCCCCGCCCCCGCCAGCTCGCAAGGCCCCCCCCCAGCAGCGGCCCCCGTGCCCATGTATTGTGGCGGGGACAGATTTTGCGAGCCCTCCGCCCCCCCCAGGGTGCACCGGGACCCCCGGCACACCCGGGACCCCGGCGGCCGCAACCTAGTCATCCGGGGGGGTACATGGGGGGGGGCCTGCCTATGCTCACACCACCCGCGCCTCCCCTGCCACGGTGAGAGCCTGAATGGGGGGACACGCACCGGGCTTTGGGGCAATGGGGGCTGGGAGGGGGCTGCAGGGGAGGTTGGGGCGGGGAGGGAAGGGACGCAACTCTGTTGCAAGCAGCTTTGCTGAGGGGTTTTGGGGATATCTGGAGGTTTGGAGGAAAAAAAGGGAGGGTTTGGGAGGTTAATTAGAGTTGGGGCAAAATGGGATTTGGGGAAATCCATTTTGGAGGAAAAGAAGTTTGGAAGAGTGAATGGGAGGGTTGGGGTAATGAAAGGTTTGGGGAGAACAAATGGACATTTGAGAGGGAAATACTGAGATTTCGGGGTGGAATCTGGGAGCTTTGACCTCGGGAGTGTCCCTTCCCACTAACAACCCCCTTCAATAATTACCCCCCCCCCATTATTTCGGGGAAAAATCCGTGGAATGGGGCTCTGGGGGTGATGTGGTGCTGGCAGTGGGGTTTGGGCAGCCTGGGCGGGGTGCAGGTGGGAAGGGCAGAGCTGAGTGGTGTTTTGGGGTGCAGGTGACCCTCGTTTTGCTCCCCACAGGTGCAGTGGCTGCTGGACAACTACGAGACGGCCGAGGGGGTGAGTTTGCCCCGCAGCGCCCTGTACTGCCACTACCTGCTGCACTGCCAGGGCCACAAGCTGGAACCCGTCAACGCCGCCTCCTTTGGGAAGCTCATCCGCTCCGTGTTCATGGGGCTGCGCACGCGGCGCCTCGGCACCAGGTCAGACCACGCAAGTCCCCAAAATCGCCCCCAAAGACGGCCCCAAAATCGTGGAGTAGCCAGAGTCTCCACAGCACCATTGCAGTGCACACCTGCAGCGCCCACCCCTGTCTCCTCCCGCCCAGAGGAAACCCCTGAACTGCCCACGGGAGACCCAGTCCCTCAAATCCCCTCTGGTGCCCCGTTTTCCAGGGGGAACTCCAAGTACCACTACTACGGGCTGCGCATCAAGGCAGGGTCGCCGCTGCTGCGGCTCGTGGAGGACCAGCAGCACCTGGCCATGCGCCAGCAGCCCTTTGCCCAGAAACAACGGGTGAGGGGACCCAAACTCGCCCCCCCCCCGAGCCCCAAAACCCTGCTGACCCCCACTTTTGCCTCCCCACAGCCTAAAACCCGTGCAGAAGGTGGAGGGAGGGGTCACCAACGGGGTGTCGGCAGGGCCGCCCCTCCCAGTGTCCCCGACATCAGCGCCCAGGTGCAGCAGTACCAGCAGTTCCTGGGTGAGCACCCCTACGCTGTGCACCCAAAAAGCCCCCCCCCGATTTTCGGGGCCTCGCTGACCCCAGATCCCCGCAGATGCTCCCGCACGCTGCCAGAGTTCCCTGAGATCGACGTGCAGGGCAAGGGACTCCCAGAGGGTGTGGGGGCGGAGGATCTGCACGTGTTCCAGCAGCTCTACCGGGAGCACTGCGAGGTGGGGACCTCCCTGCACCCCAAAACCACGCCCTCCCCATAGCGGGGGACCCCTCTGACCACACTGTGCCCCACCAAAGGCCATCGTGGATGTGATGATCAACCTCCAGTTCTCATTGTGGAGACGCTCTGGAAAAGCTTCTGGCGCTGCAGCGGCGAGACTGAGGCGTGAGTGGACAGGGCTCCCAAACTGGGGGGTGGGAGGGCTTCTGGGGGCTGGGGGTGTGGGAGAGGCTGGGGGATTGGGGGACAGCAGGATTTGGGAGTCCCGTGGGTGTGAACCTGCTGCAGACATAGCGGTTCTTCCCAGTGCAGAGTGGACCCCGGTATTTGGGGATTCCCCAGGATGGGGGGTGCAAATGGCTTTGGGGCTGCTGGGGTGGGGTGTGGGGGTGCTCTGGGCTGCTGGGTGTCCCCGCAGGTTTTGGGGTGACCCTGGCCCCTGTCCCGCAGGCAGGAGGAGGCGGAGCGGCGCCTGCCCCGGCGGCGGCTGCTGCTGCTGGCCCGGCACGAGCCCGTCCTGCGCTGGGTGCGAGACTGCGACCACGCCTTGTACCAGGGGCTGGTGGAGATCCTGGTGCCCGATGTGCTGCGCCCCATCCCCAGTGAGCCCTCAAAGTGCCCAGAACCCCCAAATCTGGAAAGGACCCCCCAAAACCACCCAAAAACCTCACAAACTCAGCATGGCCCCAAAACCCCCTGCAGAGGGACCCAGCTCTCTCCAATCACTCCCAGGGATTGGAGACCCTCAAAGACCACCCCAGATGAGCTGCCCTGGACCCCCCAAATTCTGTCTTTTGATGCCCCTTCCCAGGTGCCTTGACCCAGGCAATCCGAAATTTTGCCAAGAGCCTGGAGAGCTGGTTGGGGAACGCCATGGTCAGCATGCCCGAGGAGATGGTCCGCATCAAGGTGGGCTTTGGAGGGGGCCCTGGGGACTTTGGAGGCACTTTACAGGGCTTGCAAGAGCATTTGGGGGGACTGTGGGGAGCACGGGGGTTATGAGGGATCTATGGGGGGCATGTTAAGGGTTTTGGGGGGCCCATGATGGGGTCTATGGGGTGAAGGGGGCCTGGGGTGTAGAGGGTGATCACAGTGGGCCCTGGGGTGGTTTGGGGGTTTGAGTAGTCACGGTGGGTCTGGGGGGTGGTGTTTGGGTGCTGTGCCGAGCTCTGTGGTGCCCTGGGGAGGCTCTGAGGGTGCCCCGTGCCCCCCCGAGCCCACAGAGCCGCCCTGCAGGCGGCGGCAGCCGGAGCCTTCGCGCAGACCCTGCGGCGCTACACCTCCCTGAACCACCTGGCACAGGCGGCCCGGGCTGTGCTCCAGAACACGGCCCAGATCAGCCAAATGCTCAGCGATCTCAACCGCGTCGATTTTGCCAACGTCCAGGTGTGGGGGACCCCAGAAAGGGCCGGGGGGAGGCTGGGGGTCCATCCCTAGAGCTGGGGGTCTGTCCCTGGATCCCCATGCTCCCAGGTGCAGCCCCCTGAGTGTGCTGGGGTGAAACGGATGTGATGCAGTGTCTGGAGCGGGGCCGGGGCAGAGCTGGGGGTCTGTACCCACGTTCTGGGTCGCATCCCGTGTCCCCAATCCCGCAGGAGCAGGCAGCCTGGGTGTGCCGGTGTGAGGCACGGGTGGTGCAGCGCCTCGAGCAGGATTTCAAGGCCACGCTGGGGCAGCAGCACTCGCTGGAGCAGTGGGCAGCCTGGCTGGACGCCGTCGTCGGCCGTGTCCTGCGCCCGCACCTGGGCACACCTGGGCTGCCCCGTGCTGCCAAGCTCTTCCTGCTCAAGTGGTCCTTCTACAGGTGAGGGACACCCCCCAGGAACAACCCAAAATCCTACAGACACCCCAACCTTCTCTGCCATCTTGCTGTGACCCCCAGAACACTCCTGGTCATCCCAGAGCCTCCTGGAAGGCTCCTGACCCCCCGATCCAGCAACCCCCCCGATGCACCCAAAACCCTCCCACATGAACCACCCCCAGAGCCACTGACCTCCCCGTGCCCCACAGCTCCATGGTGATCCGGGACCTGACCCTGCGAAGTGCCGCCAGCTTCGGCTCCTTCCACCTGATCCGGCTGCTGTACGACGAGTACATGTATTACCTGGTGAGCAGCGCGTGGCGCGGGCCGGGGCACCTGCCCCATTGCCGTCATGGGCGAGGTGGGCACCAGGCGGGGGGTGTGGGAGGGTTTGGGGTGGTCCAGGGCAGTTTTGGGGGGCCCAGTCCTCACCTGTATTACGAGGGGGAGCAGCTCAGGGTACGTGTCCTGTCACAGTCATGGGTACAGGGGTGTTTTGGGGAGGGGTCTGGGGGGATGTTTAGGGGGAGCTGGGGGTCATATCCCACCTCCCAACTTGACTTCTCCCTCCTTTTCTCCTTCTCCCCCCAGTTTGCCAACCTAACGAGCTCCCTGAACTCACAGGACCCTGACAAAGGTGGGTTGAGTCCACCCCGTCCCTGCATGCTGCCCCAGAAAGGGAAGCTCCCCTCTCACCGATGGGAGAGGCAGTTATTTCTGGGGGAGGGTCAGTTTGGTGGGGTGGGATGTTTTGGCAGGAGTTAATTTTGGGGTGGGTGTTAATTGGGGGTTCAATTCTGGACCTAAGATGGCCACCCCCCCCCACCGGTTTTGATGGGGCACTGGAGGTCCCACCATCCCGAGCCCCTTCCCACTCTGTGTCCTCCCCACCAGATGAAGGAGGAGGAGGAGGAGGAGGAGAGCGATGAGAGCTGCCGGCAGAGCTGGGGCTGGGGGGGGCGAGGGGCCCCCGACCCCCTGGAGCCCCCTCTGGAGCCTCCCTGGACCCTCCCCCGGCCAAGCTGCCCCGTGCCGACCCCCGCGGGCTCTTTGTGCAGGCCCTACCCTCGAGCTGAGCCCTCCCGCGCCCCCCCGGGGGACAAGTGCCTTAAGCGATGCCGGGACCGTGCCAAAGCCCCCCGGCCCCCTGGGAGGGGACAAAGGACCCGCAAGACTTGGGGATGGCCCTCCCCCGGGGGGGTGGGATCCTTTTGGGGGAGGGAGGGAAGCCAGGGAGGTAACAGAGACCGTGGGACTCCTGCCGCTGTCCCTCCCCCCCGCAGTGCCAGCCCCTCCCCGCTGCCTTACGCGCCTCCTCCGCATGTCGGGGCCCCCCCGGCCCCCCCCCGCTTCGCCCCTCCCCCCGTATTAGATTTGGCGTTTTCGATCTTTTGTGCTTTGTGTCCCCCGGGAGAGGGCCGTGTCCGTGGCCGCCCGTGTGGAAATTAAGCCAAACCTGGAATTTTGGGGAGGGTCCCGGGGTGGTTAGGGTCCCCCGCTCCCCCCCACCCTCCCCCTCCTTGCAAACGCTGTTTTTTACCTTTTGTAGCTTCTTTGTAAAAGGAATAAAAACCAACTGCGGTGTTTGCCCGCCCCTGCCTGCACCAGGGAGCGGGGGACAAATCCCAGGGCTCATCCCAAAGTGCAGGGATTCATCCCAAATCTCAGCCCAAAACCTGCTCTCAAAAGCCCCAAATCCCAGTGAATCAAAGAGCCAAAATGTGGAAATGGGAATTTTATTTTTGGTGGGGGAGGGGTTCAGGGGACCTCTCCCCAATCTTGATAAAACACTGAATGGTAAAAGGAGAAAAAAAACCCAACAAACAAAAAAAAACAAAAACAAAAAAAGAAAACCAAAAAAGAAAGCAAATGGCCCCAAACTGGGGGATTGGGTCCGTCAGTGTCCGAGCACAGCCCCTGTGTCACAGCACAATCCAGGTGTAGCGCTCGTTGTCTGCCAGAACCTTCAGGGAACAGCCTTGGTGGGGAAAAGCATCCGTGAAGGGGCGGCATGACCCCCGAGCCCAGGAAACAACCCTCCCTGAACCCCCCGACTCACCCAGGGCCTTCCTCTGACTCCCCAGGACCCCTGCCACATGCCCCAACCTCCCCCAGCCTCCCTGGGAGCCCTCAGATCCCCCACACCCCTGAAACTCCCCAGGAACCCCCAGAGCCCCCAGGGACCCCATGAACACCCCCCACCAGGACCCTCCTCTGACACTTCAGGCTGCCCCAATCCCTCAGGTCCCCCCCAACCTCCTGGACACCCCTCCCAGAGGGTGGTGAGACCCCCAGAGCTGCAGTCACCCCCCACCCCCCATGGGAGCCCCTCCTCAGACCCCACCCTTGTGCAGGGCCTCGTTGGTCATCCTGTGCACGCCACGGCCGGGCCCCTCCGGGACGAGCCACCGCATCACCGTGTCCACGCAGCCCTTGCGGTACGAGCTCCACACGCTGCCACTGCCATGGCAGATTGTGGGGCTGCGGCCCTGGACCCCCCACGGCACCCCCAGACCCCATCCGAGGGGACCATGCAGTCCCCACAGCACCGGAGGCACCCCAAGTGCAGCCACTGCCAAACAGGATCTTGGGAGGTTCGGGCGGCTCAAGGAGGGTCACGGCGCATTTTGGGGGGGGGGGTCCCTCAGTCTCCCCAGTACCACAAACTGCTCCAGGGGGCTTCACTTGGCACCCCCAAAATGGATCCAGCTCCCCAAACCCACATGAGCACCACAGATCACCTCCAGCCCCTCCAAAATCCTGAAGACCCAAAGTCACCCCCAGCCCATGCAAAATCCACCTCAGCTCCCCAACACCCACTGTGAGCGCCCCATATCACCCCCAGCCCCTCTAGACCCCCTCACGGCCACTCAAAACACCCCAAAATCCGCCCAGATCCCCCGCTCCTCACCTGGTCTGCCCCTTGACCTCAGTGAGGTCCCCGACACCCACGGTGGCAAAGGTGCCGCTGTTGAGGTCCCAGGCAACCTTGAGGCTCGTGTGGTAGGTCCTGGGACTGGGGGGATGGTGGAGTCAGTGCCAGGGGAGTTTCTAGAGGGGCTTTGGGACCCCTCCACCCCCCTCACCGGAGCTGCCCCTCCTCGTCGGGGGAGGGGAAGGCCAGCAACAGCAGGCCGATGTTTATCACCACCTGGTTGGTCTCCGGGCACACCTGGGGGCACAGACAACAGCAGGGGGGTGGGGGTGGAAGAGGGTAAGGGGGTAGGGGGATCCCAGGGGGTCTGAGCAAATCTTGGGTAGATATTCCGGGTATCTCAGGAGTTTTTGGGGGTCCTGCACCATTGGGATGCACTGGGATGGCACAAGACAGACAAGCCGGGGGGGCATGGGGAATTTGGGATATCCTGGAGGTCTCGGGGGCTCTGGGGGCTCAGAAGGTCCCAGCACCTCGAGGATGACGATGTCATAGTCACTGAAGGAGCAGAACTGGTGGGACCAGGCAGCATCGTTGCGAATCACCTCGTTAATGACGTACTCAAAGTCCAGCGTCAGCTGCTCCACTGTCAGGTACTGCCCCTGGGGGAGCCGAGGTTGTCACCAGCGTGTGACAGAGTGTCACCAGGACTCCACACTCCCCACCACCGTGGCTCTGGAGGGCCCCCTGAGTCCCACCTGCGCTGTGGCTCGGTCCCGCAGCGGCCTCAGGCTTCGGCCACTCAGGTCAGTCACCACAAAGGGCAGTGAGATCTTGTCGTCCTCCAGGTCTGTGGGGAAGAGGGGGACAGGCTTCGACGGGGCACCCCAACAACGTGGGAGCTCCAGTTCCCCGTGGGGGTCCCCCAGCCCCCCACTCACCCTCGGAGGGCTCTCCAGGCTCCAGCACGTAGCGCAGTTTGGTGTAGTTGACGTAGCCAGGCTCAGGGGGTGTCCCGTGGGGGGTCCCCGGAGGATGTGGCTCCCCCGGGGGGATTCCAGGCGCTGCCGGGGCCTCGGGGTGGTCCCGTGGGAGGGGGGGGGTCGTCCTCCTCCCCGTGAGCACCCCCGGGCCCTCCCCCGGCACCCTGCCCTGCGGAAACAGGTCAGCCCGGAACTCCTTGGCCTTGGCCACGGCCGGAGAGGGGGTGTAGGGGTGAGTCTGGGGTTTGGGGTGTCCCAGGGGGCTGCGAGGACGGGGAGGCTCTCCCAGCCCTCTCCAGCTCCCTGGGGGGTGGGGGAGGGGCATTTTCCCCCCTCCGGTTGGCGCCTGGAATGTTCCGACGTTCATAGAGGATCTGCCGGGAGTTGCTGTCACCTGCAGGGGGTGCAGCAGTCAGTGGGTGCCCCAAGGGGGTACTGGGGGGTCCCGGAGGTTTCCAAGGAGCTTGTGGGGCTCTGGGAATTCCCTGTGGGTTTGGGCAGTCCTGGGGTCTCCACGGTTCCCTGGGAGGCTCTGGGGGTTTCTGGGGGTCCTAAGGGTACCTGCGGGGTGCACGGCGATGGCACAGGCCACGAGGGAGAAGCTGGTGTTGAGCAGCACGACGTGGTCCTTGCGCAGCTGGAACGCCGGCTGGAAGGTGGGGAACGGATACACCACCTGGAACTTGGTGTGCAGCAGGAAGCCATGGCGCAGGCAGGCGGGGGAGGCGTCACCTGGGGGCGTGAGGGGCTCAGGGGGGCACCCCAAACTGGGGAACCCCCAAACTTTCCCCCTCAGAAAACCCCCAACTTGCTGCTCAGTGCAGCAACCGCCAGCCGGGGTCTCAGCTGGGCAGGTGGGCACAGGGGGTCAGGGGTCTCACCAGGGGCGGCGCTGGCCCGGCGGCACGCGGGGCAGTGCCGGGGTGGGGGCACGGCCACGGCGCTCACGTAGATGTCCCGGTGGTTCTCATCGCTCATCAGCATCATGTTCATCTGCAGCCCCGGGGCCGAGCGCGTACACGGGAGGGGTCACGGGGTGCCACCCACTTGAAGCCAAAGACGATGACCTTGTCGCTGTCCCCCGGCCACTCGCACACAGTAAGGTAAAGGTCGCTGTAAATCTCCTCGTCCTGAAACAGCCGCACCTGGCGCACCTGAGGGGGGCCGAGGGTGGGCAAGAGGTTCCCCAGAGGTGTCCCCAGGTGTCCCTGAGTGTCCCCAGGTGTCCCCTACCAGGCGCAGCTTGCTGTGCACATTGAACTCCCACCAGTACAGGTGGTACAGGTAGAAGGAGAAGTCGTCATCCCCAGAGCTGCTGGTGTAGGACAGGACGTAGCGGCCACACTTGGAGAAACCCAGGAAGATGTGGCTGGGGGAACATGGGGACACAGGGCAGACATGAGCACATGGGAGGGACATGGGATTAGGAACAGGGATGTGAGTATGGAGGAACACGTGGACACAGTGACAGACAGACGTGGACAAAGGGACACAGGGACATGGAATTAGGGACAGGGACATGGGAAAGGAGGAACAGTGGATGCACTGACACCCACAGGGACATGGCGACGGGGGCACACAGGTGGACACAGACAAAGAAGGGGATGAGGGGATAGACAGACACAGGCACACGGGGTTGGGATGGATAGATCTGGGGAATGGGGGGACAGATGGACATGAGGACACAAAGATGGGGTCAGGGAGATGATGAGGGGAGAGACAGAACAGGACGACAATGGACATGGCAGGTGGGGACAGAAGGACATGGGGATGGGGGGAACAAACACAACGGGGGTCACCCCCATGGCCCCTGTGGAGTTGGGGTCCCCCATGTCCCCCCAGGGCTGGGGGCCCCCCTCACCCTGCCCACAGAAACTCCCTCACGCTCGAGCCCGTCCGTTCTGGCGGGGTTGCCATGGAGACCAGGCTGCGGCGGAGGCGGTCCCCGGCGAGTGGGTGGGGCCGTCGCCGTGATTGACAACTCGGTGAAAGTCGAGGAAGGGGCGCATCGGGAGTCACCAAAATCTCCGTTTTTCTTCTTAAAAACTTTATAATTTGTGAGAGCGCCCGGAACAGCCCCTCCCCCACAGGCACTTGCGGAGGATCCGCTTTGGTGAGGGGAACACAGGAGGGTGGGGAAAAAGTGCTTGGGGACCCCGGCAGGGAATGGTTCGTGTCACCCTGTGAGGTGGGGGTTTGGAATCACCCTGTCATTGGGAGGGGTCAGTGACACCCTATCATTGAGGGGGGAAATTTAGCAGCTCTGATCCCTGTGATTGTCACATCGGGCAGGGGGGTGGGAGAGTGTTCCTGGAGTCCCCCAAAGTAGGGGAGGGGGTCCTCTGTACCCTCTAAAATCTCACGTGGTCCCAGCCCCAGGACAGGGAGCAAGGTGGGGCGGGCTCATCCACGGAGCTTTTGGAGCTGGAAGAGAAGAGAGGGGTGACGGGAGGGGAAGACAAGGGGTCCGTGGGACCCCCAAGTTCTCCCCACCCAGGGTTCTCACCTCGCTCTCCACCAGGTTTCGCTTGTACAGAGCCTCCTTGGCCGCCTCCTGCAGGAGGGGAAATCATGGGGGGTCCTAAATAGCGCCCACCATGGGGGCACCAGGGTTGAGGGCAGGAGGAATTAGGGGGGCATCAAGTTGGAGGGGTGCTGGGAGTTTGGGGGTCACCAGGGTGGGAGACAGCAGGACTTGGGGGTGCAGCAGAATTTAGAGGGCACCAGGAATTGGGAGATCCCAAGTTTGGAGGAAGTGCACCATTTCTGGGGGTGGACACAAGGATTTGGGGGTGTCAAGGAGCGGCTGGGGGTGTCCCCCCGGTTCAGGGGCTCTAGTTTTGGGGCTCACCCGCTCTCCCTGAGTGCCAAGGCGCCGTGCAGCTGCCGTGTAGAGCCGCAGGTGCTGCTCCAGATGCTCTGCATACTCTAGAAGCAGGAAAAACCAGGATACCCCCGGGACAGTACACTGGGATACACCAGGAAAAACCAGGATAAATGAGGATTTTGGGGTGTAGGACAGCCCAAGTTCCCCCTCACCCGTGCAGAAGTGCGGGTCCCCTCCCTGCAGCCGCGTCCGCAGCCCCTGGATGCGCCGGAGCAGATCCTGGTGCTGCTGCCGCAGCTCGGGAGGCACCGGGCGACCGGCACGGCCAAACGGGACCATCTGGGGGGAGGGAGGGGCAACAGACAGGGAGGTCAGGGGTGCCCCCGGGGGTCCCTGCCCCCACAAAGTGCCATTTCCCCCCCCTCACCTTCCGCTCCAGCCGCTCCTGGTCAAACAGCAGCAGGTTGAGGCTTGGGAATATCGGGAGAGATCTGGAAAGGGGGATCGGGGTGGGGGGGAAATGGTAAAAAGGCGGGAGAGACCCCTGAAAAACCCAGTGCGGCCCCAGGACATTGCAGGAGGGGAATGAGAGTCCCAGAGAGCCCTGGGGGGTCCCAGAGCTTCACCCCCCAATTCCCACCCACACTCCCACCCCAATTCTCCCCCCCCATAATGAAATTTCCCCTGGAATTCCCTGTGTTCTCGGCTTCCCAGTCCTCTCCCACCCCTCACCTGCTGTTCCGGTCCTTTGGGGCCGCCACGGCCACTTTGGGAACGGCGACCTGAACAGGAGAACCGCTGGGTTATCCCGTGCCAATTCCCTTCTGGGCCAATCCCGCAGGATTCCCGCAGGTTCTCGGCACTCACCGTGGCCTCGGCTCCCGGCTCCAGCACCAGCCAGCGCTCGGAGCGCGGCTCCAGCTGCCGCTGCGCTCCCAGGGGCTCCCGGATCCGCACCCACACCTCCAGCCTCCCGCCCGTTCGGCGGCGCCCATCCAGCAGCTGCACAACGAGCAACAGGTGGAATTGCACGTGGTGGCAGTGGGGAAAACCGGGAAGAGCTGGGTGCGGGAATGAGCTACCACGGGAATGCTGGGAAGTGCTGGGATAGGGAAGGAGGCACGTGTGGGATCACCGGGAAGTGTCAGGATTGGGAACCCCGGGGAAGCAGGAAGGGCCCACCCTCACCTCCAGCTGCTCCCGGAGCTCACAGGTCCCTTCCAGCCTCTCGAGCCGCAGCTGTGCCGAGCCCAGCGCCCGCTCCGGCCGGAACAGCCCCCTGCAGATCAGGCCAAGGGGTCAGGATCGCCCGGATCCAGCCAGGATCCCGACAGCAGGGGAGGTAATGAATCCCTGCCCTATGAACATCCCAAAGATAGCGGGAATTGCTGCACTTCAGAGTCGCCTTCTGCCCGCTCTGGCACCTCTTTACCTGAACACATGTGGATTTTCCTGCTCATTTTGCGTGTTTTCTATGCTCGTCTCTGTATTTACTCTTTCCTGTGTTATTTTATGTGTTTTCTGTGTTATTTTCCATATTTTCTGTATTTCTTGTTGCATTTTTCTCATTTCCTATGCCAATTTCCATCATCTTTCATTATTTTCCATTATTTCCATTCCCCATGCCACTTTTCCTATTTTCTGTATCTTCCACATTTTCTATGTCATTTCCCCAGTTATTTCCTACATTTCCCACATTTCTTATGGGGTTTTCCAGGAGGTTTCCCATGTCATTCCCTCCTCTCTCTCCCCAGATTTCCCGTACCCTTTCTGGGTCACCTCGAACTTGATCCCACGGGAACTCAGGAGCCTCCGCAGCCCCCGATGCCCCCGGAGCAGCCGCAGCCGGAACCGCGCCCGAATTCTGGGGAGGGGGAAGAGAGTCAATGACACCACCCGAGGGGCATCCCAGCCCTAGTGACACCCTCCACACCCCTCCAATTCCCAGAATTTACCAGGACAATCTGTGTTTTTGACCACATTGGTCTTGTCTCGCTGTGCCTCCTCCTGTGGGAGAGAGTCAAAGACACCAGGGGGAATTATGGGGGTGTCCCAGGGGACCCGCGTGAGCCCTTGGAACACGAAGGGGAGGGAAACAGGAAGGGTCACCAGGGGTGTCACTGGGCCTCCACTCACCACGCTGGGGTGGGGGAACTCGAAGCGCACAAAGGTGTCCAGGTCACCGGGGGCCACACCTGGAGGGACACGAGGGGACACCGGGCACCAGGTGTGCAGGGGCCCAGCAGCCCCACCTGCCCCAGTCCCTGTTCCCGGTTCCTCCTGACTCCCCATTCCCAGTTCCCCATTCCCAATTTCCCCAGTCCCTCACCTGCAGGGACTGGGAGTCCGATCCCTCTCTCTATTCCCAGCTCCAGGTCGCTGCTGCTCAGCTCCGGGAATATCCTGCAGGGAAGGGTGGGGGTGGAACCTGTCAGACCCCCCAGATGAAACCCTCCCACTCCAGATATGCCTCCCCAGGTGTGGGTCCCACTTAAGCCCCCCAGAAGTGTTCCCACCCCTGACATGCCCCACACCTTTCTCTCCCCAGTGCCCCCAGGTCTTCTCCCAGATGTTCCATGCATCTTTTCTGCCCCAGGTGCCCCCCGC